>CM056053.1:323434402-323769402 GCA_029574335.1 Rana kukunoris
TGACAATTCATTATTGCCGCGAGTCAGTTTTTAAACGGCTTTTTTCCTTCAGAATGTCACTTTTCACATGCTGACAATACACCCAGGGCCGCCATCAGGGGGGTACAGGCAGTACACCTGTAAGGGGCCCGGGGGTCCGGAGGTGCCCAGATGCCTGGAGGCGCCCCAGATGGGAACCCCCTCTTTTTTTTTTTATATATATATCTTTTAGTTTATTTTTTTATTATTTTTTATTAAAGGGCCAATTTTTGGAATTTGGAGATCCCCAGGCTCAGATGACAACCCCCCTTTTTTTTTTAAAAAAAATACAAAAAATTATATATTTTTATATTTTTTTTGTTATTTTTTTTACATATTATATATTATATATATATATATATATATCTATATATATATATATTTATAGTATATATATATATATATATATATATATACATATATATTTATAAAAATATTTATATAATAAATATATATATATATTTATTAAATATATAATATATATATATATATATATATATATATATATATATAATATTATTATGAAAGCCCAGATGACAACCTTTTTGTTTATAAAAATGTTTATAAACATTTTATATTTTCCCCAGGTTTGTTTTTTTTTCTTTTAATTTATTTTTTAAAGTGTATTTTTTGTGTGTGAAGTCGAGAGAGAGGAGACGGACTGCAGGAGTTGGGAGTAGGCAGACCCTCCCCCGGAGGCAATCGCCATCCTTCTCTATGCCCCGGTGGCAATGGCGGGGTGTGAGGGGGGGCCTCCACTCACCCCACCCTACCTGCTCCACTTGGGGAGCCCGATGGGACAGAGGGACTCCCCCCTATGAGGGAGTCTAGCCCACTGTAGGTTCCTTCGCCTCTCTTTATTTTAGGAGACCTCATGGCCAAAAGTGCGTTAAACCAATTTCGTGTGCGTGCAAGTGTTGTGGTTTTTTTTTGGGGGGGGGGTGGGCATACTAAGCACAGGCGTACCTTGCATAGCACACACCACGGGAGTCGGGCTGAGGACCACCAAACTCAATTCACATGTAGCCGAGACCGGGATCGAACCCTTGGCTGCAGAGGGTGAACGACTTGTCAGCGCAGAGTGCCATTCACGTTGAGCCACCACAGATCCCACCCCATATTATTTTTGTTTTTAGATATTTTTTTAGTTATTTTTTATTAAAGGGCCCAGAGCTCCCAAGGCAACCCACTTTTTTTTTTTATATATATATAGATATTTTTATTTATTTTTCATTAAAGGGCCCAGAGGTTTATTTTTATCAAAGGGCCCAGAGGTCCCCAGGGCCCCCGGATGGCTACCACCCTTTTTTTAATATATATTTTTCTATATTTATTTTTTTGTAAAGGAACCCCCCGCTTATCAAATTGGGGCAGCCCCCCCCCCTTCTCAATTTCAGGCGGCAGCACCCCCCCCTGTTCTCTGCTCCAGGGGGCCCATGCCTGAAGCTGTGTAAGGGGCCCCATAATTCCTAATGGCGGGCCTGATTCCCCCCCCATGGTACGAAAATTTCAAGGAATTTAACTTTTATTGTTGCACTTTAACCACTTCCATACCGCGCCTATTCTGGCACTTCTCTCCTTCATGTAACAATTATATTTTCTTCCATGAAAATTACTCAGGACCCCCAAACATTATATATATTTTATTAACAAACACCCTAGGGAATAAAGTGGCGGCCATTTTTTCTTACAAATTTCCAACGGTATTTGCGCCAAAAATTTTCAACGTTTTTTTTTTTTTTGCTTACAAAAAAAAACCTGTTTATGAATGACAAAATAAGAAAGCAGTAAAGCTAGCCCAATTTTTAGGGATAAGGTGAAAGATGATGTTACACCGAGTAAATAGATACCTAACTTGTCACGCTTTCATATTGCGCACACTCATGGAATGGCGCTAAACTTCGTTATTAAAAATCTCCATAGGCGACGCTTGACTTTTTTTCTCAGGTTACCACTTTTGAGTTACAGAGGAGGTCTAGTGCTAAAATTATTGCTCTCACTCTAACGCACGCTATGATACCTCACATGTGGGGTTTGAAGGTTGTTTACATATGTGGGTGGGACTTGCATGCGTGTTCGCTTCTGCGAGCTACTAGGGACAGGAGCATTTAAATTATTTTTTTTTTTTTTTTTACTTAATATTTTTATTTTTGCACTTGTTTGTCCCTTTTTTTGTATTATTTTTCACATCCCTTGTAATAGGACTAGTGTGTGACAGGTCCTCTTTATAGAGAGAGGCGGGGTCAATTAGACCCCACATCTGTCCTCCAGGCTGGAAAGCATGGAATTTGAAAAAATAAATAAAAAAAATCATCTCATGCTTTCAGCTGCGCTCATGTTCGTTTAGCACAGTGGTGTAGTGTGTAGCATGTTCACCTAGCAGCAAAAGGGTTGCTGGTTCGAATCCTGCCCGTGACACTATCTGCCTGGAGTTTGCATGTTCTCCCTGTGCGGGTTTCCTCCCACAATCTAAAAACATGCTGTAAATTGGATCCTGTCTAAATAAGCCCTAATATGCAGTAGGATATTTAGGTTTTGTGCTGCCCTAGGCCTGACCAATTTTGGCACCCCCTAATAGAAAAATGACCCACCCTTCCTGTCAAGGCCATACCCTGTTTTTTTATGACCCACCCAGGAATTTTCAGGGGACACACACAAGTTCTGTGGGGGGGAGGTGGGGGCACAGGAGTCCCTTAATTTGCCTAGTTTTTCAATCACTTCCTGTTTGGCTATGGGGCAGGAAGTGAAGGCCAATCTCCCCAAACGGACAGGGATAATACAAAATAAACTGACAGAGCTTCTAACCCCCCCCCCCCAACTCTATCCAGCCAGCAAATCTGCCCTGCACTATCCACGCTTTTTATAACATGTGTGCTAATGAACCAATTGGGAACACATGAAGAAATGTCAGCCTCTAGTTTGTATAACTGCTTACACTGTTAAGGTGTGTCCTTAATTACTAACTAAGCCAAAAACAAGCTTTCTGAGCATGCTCAGAAAGATGCATGTCATTTTCAGGCACAAACACCCGCTTATTTTTCTAAGTGTTCGAGCATGCCCAGTTCACTCGAAAATGCATTACCAGAATCAAATCTGCAATGGCGGATGAAAGCATTAAAGGTGTTTTATTTTTTTTTTGTCCCCCTGAACTGATGCTTTTACAACCTGAAGGGGAGGTCTTCTAGAATTTTTACGTAACAAACATAAATAATAATAAATTAAAGCGCCCATGTCCCTAGTAGCTCGCAATCAGAAGCGAACATGAAGCATTTTTTTTCCTTCCGGTTACCAGTTTAGATTTACAGATGAGGTCTAGTGCTAAAAGTATTCCTCTCGCTCTTACGCACGCTATGATACCTCACATGTGTGGTTTGAAGGATGTTTCCATATGTGGGCGGGCCTTAAATGTGTAAGGTCCCGCCCACATATTTAAACCCCGTTCAAACCCCACATGTGAGGTATCATAGCGTACGTTAGAGCGAGAGCAATACTTTTTTAGCACTAGACCTCCTCTGTAAATCTAAACTGGTAACCTGAAAATAAATAAAAAAGTGTTGCCTATGGGTATTTTCAAGTACTGAAGTTTGGCGCCATTCCATGAGTGTGTGCAATATTAAAGTGTAACATGTGGGTATCTATTTACTCGGTGTAACATCATCAAAAAAAAATATAAAACAATATAAAAACAAAAAATAGACCAACGTTTATTTCACACAGTCATTGGAAAATAAATCATGCTTTTGAAATAACAGGATAGACCCACAGGATTAAAACATTAGTCATTAACATCTTGAGAAACATTTAGCAAAATTATGCAGCAGACAAAACATCAAAAAACAAATCTTGCTCAAAAACATCGCTGTTTCGCTCCGCCATTACTTCCAGCCAGCAAATCTGCCCCCTCTGAGGGCAGCTGACACGTGCACTATCCACGCTTTTTATAAAACATGTGTGCTAATGAACCAATTGGAAACACATGAAGAAATGTCAGCCTCTAGTTTGTGTGCACTTGTAACTGCTTACACCTGTTAAGGATGTCCTTAAATTACTAAGCCCAAAAAACAAGCCTTCTGAGCATGCTCAGAAAGATGCATGTCATTTTCAGGCACAAACACCCAGCTTATTTTTCTAAGTGTTCGAGCATGCCCAGTTCACTCGAAATGCATTACCAGAATCAAATCTGCAATGGCGGATGAAAGCATTAGAGGGTGTTTTATTTTTTTTTGGTCCCCCTGAACTGATGCTTTACAACCTGAAGGGGAGATCTTCTAGAATTTTTACGTAACAAACATAAATAATAATAATTTAAAACGCCCCTGTCCCTAGTAGCTCGCAGTCAGAAGCGAACAGCAGCATTTTTTTTCTTCCGGTTACCAGTTTAGATTTACAGATGAGGTCTAGTGCTAAAAGTATTCCTCTCGCTCTTACGCACGCTATGATACCTCACATGTGTCCCCATGTCGATAGGGACAAGAGCTCTTCCCGACAACCCTGGCCGTTGGTTGTCGGGGTATGCGGGCGGGGGGCTTATCAGAATCTGAGAGCCACCTATAATAAGGGGGCCCCCAGATTCTGGCCCCCCACCCTATATGAATGAGTATGGGGTAAATCGTACACCTACCCATTCACGGGTGGAAAAGTGTAAACACAAATAAACCACACACAGAATAAAATAATTTATTAGTCAGCTCTGGGGGTCTTCTACCGGGACCCCCCACCACCAGCCCATTGGGCCCCGGGCTTCGCCGTTTTCTGCCGTTGGGGCGACACCCACCGATGCTCTCCGCCATGTTCAGCCAGGCCCCCACCCCAAATTAAGCTCTTTTACATCCGGGGGGCGGCCGAAAACAGTGGAGAACAATGGGGGGCGGTGCCCCTCCTCGGTCTTCTAGACGTTTTCTGCCGGGGGGCTCCAGCCCCGCACCGGTCTTCGCCGCCGCCTTCCGCCGGGGGGGGGGGACACCCACCGATGCTCTCCGCCATGTTCGGCCAGGCCCCCACCCCAAATTAAGCTCTTTCACATCCGGGGGGGCGGCGGAAAATGGCGGAGAACAACGGGGGGCGAAACCCCTCTCGGGTCTCGCCGCGCCTTCTGCGGGGGGTCCTGCCTCCCGGGGCTGATGGCTGTCTTCCGCCGGGGGGGTACACCTACCCCCCCCCCGGTCTTCGCGCCACCTTCCGCCGGGGGGAGAGCCACCACCGATGCTCTCGCCATGTTTGGCCAGGCCCCCACCCCAAATTAAGCTCTTTCAAAATCCGGGTCGCCACTCCTCGGGCTTCTCCGCTTCTGCCTGGCTCCTCCCGAGGCCAGGGCTTCTTTCGCCATTTTCCGGCCGGGAAGGGCGCCACTCTGGGCTTCTCGTCGCTGTCTTCCGCCGCGGGGCACCACCCGCGGGCTTTGTCGGCTTCTGCCTGGCTCTCCGTGGGGGCCAGGCCTTCTCGTCGCTGTGTCGCCGTCTTCTGCCACCGCCCCCTTCGACGTTTTCTGCCGGGATGAGGGTCGCACATCCCATCCCGGACTTGGACGTGGCGGGCTTCTCGTCGCTGTGTCGCCGTTCTTCCGCCGCCGCCCCCTTCACCACGAAGCTCCGTGCTTGTGTGGGAGGGCAGCGGGCTTTAAAGTTTTCGGCCAGGGTGAGGGTCGCACATCCCACTCCGGACTTCTAGTCGTTTTCGCCGCCGCCCCTTCACCATGAAGCTTCCTGCTTATGGGGAGGGCGGCGGGCTTCTCGTCGCTGTCTTCCGCCGCGGGTGACACCCGCGGGCTTCTTCGGCGACATCCGCTTCTGCTGACTCCGCCGCTGGGGCCAGGGCTTCTTCTTCCATTCGATGTTGACACGGCGAGGTCCGGCGCTGAAATGCCGACAGAGCGGTGGGCACGGACTTATATTGGCATAGGGCGTGGGCGTGGTTATGCCACCATGTGACCTAAACCCATGTGTCATCACATTCCCATCATGCCCTGTGATGTCACAGGGGGTTAAGGTCACATGGTGGCATAACCACGCCCACGCCCTATGCCAATATAAGTCCGTGCCCACCGCTCTGTCGGCATTTCAGCCGGACCTCGCCGTCGTCAACATCGAATGGAAGAGAAGCCCTGGCCCAGCGCGGAGCAGGCAAAAGGCATGTCGCCGAAGAGCCCGCGAGTGTCACCGCGGCCGAAGACAGCACGAGAAGCCCACCGCCCTCCCCCATAAGCAGGAAGCTTCATGGTGAAGGGGGCGGCGGCGGAAACGACTAGAAGTTCGGAGTGGGAGTGGGATGTGCGACCCTCACCCTGGCCGAAAATTCGAAGCCCGCTGCCCTCCCAACAAGCACGGAGCTCGTGGTGATGGGGGCGGCGGCGGGAAGACGGCGACACAGCGACGAGAAGCCCTGGCCCCCGGGAAGAGCCAGGCAGAAGAGGCTATCGAGAGCCCCCCCCGGCAGAAAACTACGAAGCCCGGGGCCCTCCCCATAGGCAGGAAGCTTCATGGTGAAGGGGGCCGCGGCGGAAGACGACTAGAAAATGGGTGGGATGTGCGCCCTCACCCGGCGAAAACTTCGAAGCCGCTGCCCTCCCACAAGCACGGAGCTTCGTGGTGAAGGGGGCGGCGGCGGAAGACTGCGGCGGGGAAGACCGGGGTGGGTTGGCGGAAGACCCCCGGAGCTGGCTAATAAATTATTTTATTCTTGTGTGGTTTATTTGTGTTTACACTTTTTCCACCAGGTGAATGGGTAGGGGTACTATGTACCCCATACTCATTCACATAGGTGGGGGGGCCGGAATCTGGGGCCGCCTTATTAAAGGGGCTCCCAGATTCTGATTGGCTCCCGCCCGCTTACCCGACAACCAATGGCCAGGGTTGTCGGGAAGAGGCTCTTGTCCCTATCGACATGGGGACAAGAGTGCTTTGGGGTGGGGGGGCAGTGCCCCCCTCCCTCAAAGCACACACTCCCATGTCAAGGGCATGTGGTCTGGTACGGCTCAGGAGGGGGCGCTCGCTCGTCCCCACCCCCATTTCTGTCCGGCCAGACTGCGTGCCTGGGATAAGACTTGGTACGGATCTGGGGGGGAACCCCACGCTGTTTTTTGGTGTGGGTTAACCCCTCACGTTCCGGACCAAAGCCGGAGAGCCTATTATACCCCTGGGGGGGAACCCGCGCTGGTTTCAAATTTGAAATTTGATACACGGAGTTCCCCTTCAGTGTCAGCGCAGCCCGAGAACGGCTCAGAGATTGCCGTGCGCCGTTTCACGCAGTGCAAACACTGCTACGCCGCTTGGTATTTACCAAGATTTTCTCGGCGTACTGACAAGGCGCACGGCATTCCCTGAAATCTCCCTCTGCGCATGCCCAGTATGCAAATGAACCTTCCGAGGTTCTGGCGTACTTTGCAAGCGCACGGGGATCGTTTTCTAAAAGTCACTTTCGCTTTCAATTCGGCCCGCCACACACGTTTCAAACACATGTCACTACACTTCCCCTGCATCCCCCCTTCCTCCCCTCATAAACTCCCGCCCGAATCCCCGATGTTTACATAACTAAAATGCCGTACGCCAGTTCTGTACTGGCGTGCTGTGCGCCTCTCCTGGGCGCATTAAGCAGTTAAGTAAATGAAGAAAATACACTGCACTGGCAGTGTATCTCTTTTGTAAATGTCAAAAACGGTTTTACTCCTGCTTGTGCACCATGAGTCATGGTGCACAGGCTTGGTAAATCAGCCCCATGATTTTCCATATTATACACCTAGGTGCCACTTGCAGAAAATAGGAGGCAAGCCAAATAAAATGAAAAGTTATTTTGCACAAGGAAATAACAGCAATGATCAGTCATTAAAACAAGAAGCACAAAGGTTTACATTCTAAACTAAAGTACAGATCTGGTAGAAATACAAAAGCACACCAAATTTAAGTCAGAATGCACACACCTTTTTTATTTGAAAAATATTTCTTTTCCTGGAATTTATTCCCTGCACTGCTGTTCTTCCCTAACAAATGTAATGCACAGCAATAATCTCTAACAGTGTAATGACTATGCTGACAGCTCTCCTGCTATTTATCTTGAATTGTAACATCATTTATTTTAAAGTGTTTGTCAACAAAAAAACTTTTTATTTCCTTTTTGGATAGTGTGAAGAAGCATTCAGACTCCTTTTTGTTTTGAAAATCAGGCTTCTGTTGAACGAGTCATGCCAGAGAATCATCTGCCGATCAGCGCTGTCCGCGAAATACTGTGAGAGCTAAATCGGTGTGTTCATTGAATAGTTTCTATAGCGAGCTCCTCCTGAGCACCTCCGTTTTTTTGTTCACTGGGCTGGTAAAAAAAGTACTGTTAGCCTGGACCAGGCTTAATTATTGTCCCCCTGTACCAATACCACAAAGCTATAAGTAATCCATTGCTTCCAAAACAGTCATACGCTCCCCCCCCCCCCAATAAAAAAGTGTGCTTTGAGGAAAAATATAATGCAAATTCCCAAAATCAATAAAAGTCCAGTATCTAAATCTTCTCGTATGTGATAACGTATTCCTTCATCCCTTATAATGTTTTTTTAACTCTCACCAAATATTTTTTACCCCCCCCCCCAAAAAAAAAAACAGCAGGTCATGCAACACTTGATGAAATAACAGCCAGATTCTGCAGATATGCTACTTCTTCACCAAATCACTGTTCCTCCTTCATTCCTTTCTCATATATCCTCACTGAATGTTTCAAAAAAACAACAATAACAAACAACACTATATTGTGTAGTATATTTTAACCACTTGCTTACTGGGCACATATACCCTCTTCCTGTCCAGGCAAAATTTCAGCTTTCAGCACTGCGTCGCTTTAAATTAAAATTGCGCGGTCGTGCGACGTGTCTTACAAACAAAATTGACGTCCTTTTTTTTCTCACAAATAGAGCTTTCTTTTGGTGGTATTTGATCACCTCTGCGTTTTTTTTTGCGCTATAAACAAAAAAGGGCGACAATTTTGAAAAAAAAAAAACACACAATATTTTTTACTTTTTGCTATAATAAAATCCAATTTTTTAAAAAAAATATATATTTTTTTCTCAGTTTAGGCCGATATGGATTCTACATATTTTTGGTAAAAAAAAACAATCGCAATAAGCGTATAGTAATTGGTTTGCGCAAAGGTTATAGTGGCTAGGAAATAAGGGATAGAATTCTGACAATTTTTTTTTTTTTTTTTTTTTTTTACTAGTAATACGGCGATCTGCGAATTTTGTCAGGACTGGGATATTGCGACGGACACATCGGACACTTTTGACACATTTTTGGGACCATTCACATTTGTACAGCGATCAGTGCTATAAAAACGCACTAATTACTGTATAAATGTGACTGGCAGTGAAGGGGTTAACACTAGGGGGTGAGGAAGGGGTTAAATGTGAGTCCTGGGTGTGTTCTAACTGTGTGGGGGAGGGGGGTGACTGGGGGAGGTGACCGATGCTGTCTCCCTATGTACAAGGGAAACAGCATCTGTCTCCTCTCACTGACAGGACATGGAGCTCTGTGTTTAGGCTGCATTCACACCTAGGCGACAAGATACGCCGCGTACGCGGCTTATCTTGCCGCCTGTAGATTAAACTTTTTTTTTTTTCTTTAACATTGCGGTCTATGAGCGAACGCCAATGTCGCCTGAAAAAAAGGGTCCGGGACTTTTTTTCAGGCGACAGGCGTGGAGATGTGAACAGTCTCCATAGACCGCAATGTTATTTCACATCTCGAGCGACAAGCGTGTCGGGCGTCCGGCGTTTTGTCGCTCAGATGTGAATGGAGCCTTACACACAGAGCTTCACGTCCCTGCTCTAAAACTGCCGATCAGCGGGTACCTGGCGGACATCGCGACCGCCAGGCACGCACATCGGCATCTCGGGGACGCGCGCGCCCCCCAGTGGCCGGAAAACACGATGCCGTCAATTGACGGCAGCTTGGATATTCAGATCCACTAAGCTGCCGTCAATTGACGATAAGCGGGGCCTCAAGTGGTTAAAAAAAATTGTGTCCACCAATACAATTGTGCTCACATGAATCCATAATCTTAAAATGTAATTGTGAAAGCATTCAAGTCACCGTGTGAATTCTCACCTTGTGTCACCCACCACATGTAGATGTCCTACTACAAGACATACTGTATTTATACTCTAGGTCTCAATAATGCACTAATCAAGCTGACTCTTTATGCATCACCTTTAAGGTGTGCAAGCTTCCTAAATCTCCTTGTGGTATCAAATGGACCAGATAAAAGAAATAAAAAAGCTCATAGCGCATTATTATCTCTTTATACTTGATGTTTTTTTATATGGATTCTTTTTTTGTATATACTTAGTTTTTCATAGCAAAACACAATTTTTTAGGTAGGATTATGTTTTTATGACATCACTGGGGGTGGGTATTTGGTTCTGTATGTTCACTCATTCACACCTTGTCCATAACATATACAGTAGAGTAGTAGGAATGAGCCCCCAGTTTGAGTCAAACGTAAGTTCAACTCGAACATCGGGTGTTTGTTCGCTCGCAAACGAACCAAACATGTGTTCACAGGAAATCAGAGCAAAATGCCCCATAATACACTGCGAGATTGCAGTACATTGAGTTTGTTGTTGAAAAAGGAGTGCGGCTTGCCTTACCTTCGCAGCACGCCAGATCAGGAAACGCATCCATTACCAGGTGACGCCATCTCCCTGCTGCCATCCCTGCTTTGCTTCCCAAGCCCCGGTCTGATGCTGAGTTCCCCCAGACGCTGGCTTCCACCTGATGGAGTGATACCAGCCCAGCGAGCTGCTTGGATTCAGGAAGCAGGCCGCGTAAGAGGTCACCCTGACTTCATTTGGAAATTGCTTTGCTCGTTTTTACACACATAAATGTGAGTGCATATACTATATGCTAATTAAAGTGTTTATCCAACGTCTACTCTTAGGCCGTGTATACACCACTAAATAAATCCGATCAAATCGGCCTGACAGATCGTTTTGATCGGATTTGTCTGCTGGGATATATTGGTTTGATCATGTGTACAGACAGCGCGGTGACGTGGCGGTGACGTTGATGCCGCCACTTCACTGAACCAGGAAGTAAAATACTTCCACGCATGTGTCAAATCCATATGACGCATGTGCGGGCAGATATGTCCGCTGGTTAGTGTACTAACCAGCAGACATGTCGGACGGAAGGGTTCCCAGCAGTCAGATTTTAAAGCATGCTTTAAAATTTGTCTGCTGGAAAAACCTGTCTGCTCGCCCGTACACACGATCGAATTTGTCTACTGAAACGGTCCGTCGGATCCCCCCTATGTGAATGGGTATGGGGTACATTGTACATTGAAGTCCATCCTTCTTCAATCACGGCGCCGACAGACCCCGAAAAATAGAAAAATAAAGCCCCACCCTCTGGGAGGCGTCCCGCCGACTGCTGTCTTTTAGCAGTGACAGCTGTTATATAGGCAAGGGCAGGGCCACCCCGTGATGTAACTGAGTGACCCTGCCCCTTCTGACATCATGTGACATCAGCAGGTGGCCCCGCCCTTGCCTTTGTAACAGCTTTTACCATGAAAAGGGAGCAATCAATGGGATGCCTCCCATCAAGGCAGAGCTTTTTTTTCTTTCTTTTTTTCCGGGTCTGTCAGTGCAGTGATTGAAGAAGGATGGACATCGCAGGACACTTTTTTAATAAAGAAATTTTCAAAAACTGTCTTTTGTGTCTTTTTACTCTTTTACTTTTTTTGGTGAATGGGTAGGGTTGCAATTTACCCGATGCCCATTCACATGGGGGGTGGGATCTGTGACCCACAAAGGGCCTGGTAGGGACTGGCGGGAACCCGCACTGTGGATGTGGATATTCAGCTCCTTGCACAGATGGAAAGGGCTGCAAGGGCTGGGACAGTGATAATAATTGGGGATTTTAACTACCTGGAAATTGACTGGAGTAATGGCAATGCTGGGACAGTTAAAGGGCAAACATTTATAAACCTATTACAAGACAATTTTATGGTCCAGTCTCTGCTGGACCTTGTAATCTCAAACCATTAAGAGCTTATTACCAATATTGATATAAAATAACATCTGGGTAGCAGTGACCATAAAATTATTTAACTTAATGTTAGCTGTAAACAACAAACACATATGGGAAAGATAAAACACTTAACTTTTCCACGGATGAGGGCTGTTCTCCAGGACTTAGACTGAAAGGGAATATTGGCATCAATGGACACAGAACATAAATGGAAATTCTTCAAAAAGACTGTATGCGAACTCAGTGCAAAATATATTCCCATGGGCAATAAGTTTAAAAAGCTAAAAATAAAACCTATGTGGCTCAAGACCAAAGTTAAAATGGCTATAAATAATAAGAAAAGAGCTTTTAATAATATAAAGATGAAGGAACACTATCATTGTTTAAATGCTACAAAGAATATAACAGAATATGTAAAAAGGAAATCAAGGATACAAAAATTCAAAACAAACGACAGATTGCAAAAGAAGCAAAAACCCCCAAAAAATATTCAAATATATTCGTAAAAAGGTCAGGTCTGAATGTGCTATGCAAAAGTGTTTGACACAGTTCCCCACATATGACTAATGTGTAAGGTAAAGTCTACAGGTTTGCAAAGATCAATTTGTAAATGGCTAGAAAACTGACTAAAAAAACAAATTCAGAGAGTAGTGATTAATGATTCTTACTCTGAATGGTCTAAGGTTATCAGTGGTGTGCCCCAAGGTTCAGTGTTGGGACCCTTACTTTTTAATACCTTTATAAATGAGATAGGGTCTGGGATTAAAAGTACAATGTCTGTCTTTGCAGATGTGCTTGCAGATGACACCAAGCTATGCAGTGGAATAACATCCTTACAGGATGTCTCCAATTTACAAGCTGACCTCAATGCACAGTATAATTGGGAAACTAAGCGGCAAATGAGGTTTAATGTTGATAAATGTAAAGTTATGCACTTGGTGGTTAGGAATATGCATGCATCATACTAACTGGGGGGGGGGGGGTACAACTGGGGGAATCCATAGTGGTGAAGGATCTGTGTTTTTGGTAGATCATAAGCTCAATAATAGCATGCAATTCCAAGCTGTGGTTTCCAGAGGACTCAAGAGAGAAATATATAATTTTGCCCCTGTAGAAATCATTAAATAGACCTCATCTAAAACATGCAGTTCAGTTTTTGGCACCAGTTTTAAAAAAGGATATCAGGGAACTGGAGAAAGTGCAGAGAAGAGCAACCAAACTGATAAGAGGCGTAGAGGAGCTTAGCTATGAGGAAATGAATTAATTCTCGCTTGAGAAAATGAGATTAACCAATTCACCCCCTTCCTAACCAGGACATTTTTTACGATACGGTACTGCATTGCTTTAACTGACAATTGTGCAGTCTTGAGACGCTGTACCCAAATAAAATTGACATAATTTTTTTCCCACAAATAGAGCAATCTTTTGGTGTTATTTGATCACCTCTGCGGTTTTTATTTTTTGCGCTATTAACAAAAAAACTGACTTTTGAAAAAAAAACTATATTTTTTAACTTTTTGCTATAATAAATATCCCATAAAAATATATATACAGTATATAAAAAAAAAACTTTCTCAGTTTAGGCTAATATGTATTCTTCTACATCATAAGCGTATATTGATTGGTTTGCGTAAAAGCTATAGTGTTTACAAAATAGGGGATAGATGTATGGCATTTTTATTATCTTTTTTATTACTAGTAATGGCAGCAATTTTTATCAGGACTGTGCCATTTTTTAAAACTATTTTGATCAGACCCTTTTGACACTATTTTGGGACCAGTGACCTTTACACAGCAATCAGTGCTATAAATAGACACTGATTACTGTAGAAATGTCATTGGCAGGGAAGTGGGGACGCTCAAGGGGTTAATTGTGTTACCTAGGGAGCGATTATTACTGTGGGGGGATGGGACTGTCTGGGTGAGGAGAGCGATCTGTTTTAGGAACAACAGATCTCTCTTCTCATCCCTGACAGAACGGAGATCTGTCTGTTTACATTGACAGATCTCCATTCTCTCTCTTCTCAGGAGAAAACGTGAGCAGCTGGCGGCCACAAGCATCTATGTCATGACACAGACGCACGCGCACACCCTATATGCCTTAAAGCTCCTGCTGTACAGCTATGGTGATTAGCGCACGAGTGCCATTGTGCCGCCGTCAATCGACAGCGGGTGGTCGGCAAGCAATTAAGGGAGATATGATCAACATGTACAAATGCATAAGTAGCCCATATAGTGAGCTTGGTGTTGAGTTATTCACTTTAAGCTCATCACAGAGAACAAGGGTACACTCTTTATGTCTAGAGGAAAAAATATTTAATTTCCAAAGAAGGAAAGGTTTCTTCACAGTATGAGCTGTGAAAATGTGGAATAGACTACCTCCAGAGGTTCTGGACAGCTCAGTAAATTATTTAAAAAAATACCTGGATTATTTTCTGAATGTTTATAATATAACTGGGAACTAACATTAAGGCCCCCTTCACATGTATGGATCCCTCGAGGATCCGTACATGTCTCATTCGCTTTCTCAGCGGGGATCACTCCATTGATCCCGTCTGAGCCAGCAGATGACAGGGTGGTCCCCTCACACTGTGCAGGCACTGCCCTGTCAGATCTCCGCTCTCTTCTGATCCGCTCTGCACATGGATGGAAAAATAGGATTTTCCTCCGTCTGCAGAATCGGAGCATAGTGGACACCGATGAGATCGGGTGTCAGCGCATGTTCATCCTCTGACACCTGTTATCCCTTAGGGATACATGTATGTCTGTATTTCATCCTAAAAAGAATGGATGAAATATAGACATACAGTCTGCTGGTGTGAAAGGGCCCTTATAGGTAAAGTTAATCCAGGGAAAATCTGATTTCTTCTGGGGGGAGGGGATCAGGAAGGAATGTTTTCCCCTGCTGTAGTAAAATGGATCATGCTTTGCTGTTTTTTTTTTGCCTTCTTCTGGATCAACGGTGGGGGAAGGATTGTGTATATGGGATTGTATGATTTTTTTTAATTTTTTTTTTTTAACTGGATGGACTTTTTTCAACCTGACTAACTATGTAACTATGTGAAATTACACTATTAATAGTATATATGTTTACAATGGAGTGCTGGTGACATGTTATCATTTTAGTGTGATTTGCGCAACACCATCAGCTAGAGTAACTATAAGCACCCATCCATTATCAAGATCGTACACTAAAAAGAATGTGATCCTCATCCTTTGATTTATCAGAGATATTTCACACACATCACCTGTACTAATAAGAAATTTACAAACATGTAGTACATCTCTGTATAGGTGAAAACCCTTTAGACATCCAGATATGCAATTACGGTAGCATGTGTCTCCCCATTTTGTACATGCCTGCAGTCTCTCATGGTAAGAGAATTTGTCATTTTCAAACACGGTGGTTATATACCACTCTCATATATAAATTAGGTACTGCTTAACATTTGGCTTAAAACATTTTTGGTGAGAGGAGTGGATTTTTTATCAATTATTTGTTTAAAAAGTATTTATGAACATATGGCAATACCTGCAGTATTTGTCCCACTCTAGCCAGTAGGACACAGTTTAGTCATATTCTACCTGTTGAGTGGCTTTACCTTCCATTGTGCAGCTGCCTTCCCACTTGACAGATCCCTTGGAATTCTTTACTTTATAAATGAAGATGAATGTATGCCTGCAAAATGCAAAAAAATGCTCTTGATATATAAACCATTCACTGTGGTCTCAATCCAATTACAATGTCTTTTATTGTCAAGCACATTTTTACTGTTACATTCAACTAGTGTTATCTCTTGTTTCTGCTGCACTTTCAATTTATTTCTCTTCTTTGTAGCATTTTCTATCTTCTGTTTCTACCCCAAAATATTTCATCCAGAAATGCTATATAGCTGTCTCTATAGAGATTATTTGTCAAGTGTACCCAAAGTGTCAGGTGATGCTTCATCTTGTAAAATGTAATGGTTCAGTACCATTTTGGTGGTGGGAGAAACAGTTGCAGCAAATTTCTACATTAAAGGATACAGTTGTGTATACCTTGCAAAAGCCACATGGTGTTATAAGTTAAAGTCCAATGTTTGATAAAAGAAAAATTGAGATTTTACAGTAAGCACAGTTGACAAAGGCCTGAAAATATGCTGTAAGCAAATTTAAATGCATTGATTATTTATTACAAACAAACTAAATCCCAGTTGGAGGACTAAAACACAGCTAGATAAAATTAACCTATCCCCTACTGACCATTCATTGTTTACACATAACTGGAGAAAGCATTTTGAAGACAGAAACAATATTCATGAGACTGTGGCTCATTCATTAAGAAGAAGCTGTGTTAAATCAATAATGGTCATTAAGTACCTAAGTGATTTTGCTGGCTCCTAGTGAACTGATAAGCTGCATTATAGTGACTATAGGCTGTTGAAAAGGGCACATTTTAAATTCCAAACATGTATAAAAGCCAAGGTGATGTCATGGTTTTCAAGTGGACTCCAATGAAGAAAAAAGCACCCAAGAGGCGCTGGAACATTGATGTGAATTCATACAAAGTAGTAGCTCAGTGGCTCAAGTTGGGCTTCTCACAACTGGCAAAGTTACACTTGTCTATATACTGTATGTATGTTATCCATGTGTTTCTATGATTGTTAGGATGCACACGTGTATAAAAATTCATTCACCTTAAAAAATTTGTTTGAGTATTTGAAGCATTTAGAGACTTAAAAAATGCACAAAAGCACAAGCATTCAGAGAGCAACTTATGAGCATAATTTACACACGTTAGCACGTAAACACACATAAGTACATCTTATTGTGCACAAATGTATTCCAATAGCTAGAATAAATGAATATTCTGGCCAGTAGAAAGCATTTATGCTCAATGCCATACATGCAAAAATGCCACTAATACATTTATAAATGCATGTATATATGCAATTTTTTTTTTCATATTTGGAGCACAAAATTCATACACCCATGTGCATGAGATCTTATGCCCTGTACACATGATCAGAATTTCCGATGGAAAAAGTCTGATGGACTTTTTCCATCCAATTTTCCGATTCCGATGAATCCCTCGGAGTTTAGATATATAGAACATGTTTTATTTTTTTCCAATGGAATTTCGTCGGAATTCGATGTGATTTGGCCGGGCACAAGCCTGATCGTGTGTACGTGGCATTAGACTTTTAATTATATTGTATTTTCTGACCACGAAACACTTTGGCTTTTTTGTAAAATAAATTAATAAATTTAATTTTAAATCTTTTATCTTGTCTGGTTTGTGTGGTTCTTCCATTAGTGATATCTTTGTTTGTTTCTCTCTATAGTGGAGCTTGTTCAGTTGATGTTCATGCTATACAAAGGTCTAGCTAGCGCCTAAACTAAATGCTAAACTATTATCCCATGTGCACATTGTGCAGCCAGCATAGATATGAATTTTGCTAGTGTATCTGGCCACCACCTACTTGACATGATTTATACACAACTAGTATTTGACTAGTATATTAACCATGCATGCTCTATTGGCTTCTGTCTACACTAACCCTCCTTGTGCATGCCATGCACATATAGTGCACAAATATAAAATAATTGGCTGTCAGAGCCTAGCATAACAATAGGAGGTTTGTCTATATAAAAAGCATGCCCAGTTTGGTCATGTGTGATGTGAACTGGCAGCCATTTTTGTTTTGCAGCAAGCTGACTGATAGCCATAGTGACACTGTGCATTCTTTTTGTTTTCTAAACGTGAGTATAAAGTGTCCACTGGTATACATAATGCACCGATCACAAAGCTTTATCTGCAGCCTAAGCCACTCTATTTTCAGCCATGTAACCATAATCTTCAAATTTCATTGTACTATTATAACAATTCCTGTCACTCTATGAAATAAAGATAATTATGATAGTGCATACTTTGTAAAATTGAAGTCAATACTGTGATATCTGTATATGGGCTATCCACAACCCTGCCACCCAAGTCATTCTATACTGTTACTGTGTATTAAACCCTTTAGTAATTGCCAAACACCACTATATATTTAACATTAAGCCTAGGTTGACACTATAGCGATGTCAGACATTGCATGCGATGCGCACCCGCATTGCAGGTGCCGATCACATGCAATGTCTGTGCGAGGCACGTTCAGCCATACAAGTTGTATGGCTGAACTTGCATTGGATTTGCAGAAAAAAAAGGTGCAGGGACTTTTTTTTCCACGTACTGGAATCAGATTGCATGGGTGAGAACACTCATGAGGGTTAGAGGCTGTGGACATGATAGATGGTTAGAGGAGAGGCTGTGGACAGGGTTCCCAATGGACAGCTGAATTTAACCACTTGCCAACAAGGCCATTTCTCTCCTACATGTAAAATTAGACTTGTGCAAAAGGAAAAAAATTGTTTTGTTTCGCTTTGTTTTAATTTGTTATTTAATTAATTTTGTTAAGTTAGATTCTTTAAATTTGTTAAATTCTTTTTCGTAATTCGATTGTTTTCGCCCAAATTCGAAAAAACCCGGTCGAATTGGAAAACATTTCTACCGGATTCGATAATATTTCTACCGGATTGAAATTCGATCATATTTTGATCGGATTCGAAAATATTTCAACAGAATTCAATAATATTTCATCCGCTATCGTTAATATTTCAACCAAATTCAATGGTATTTCAACCGGATTTGAAATTATTTCAACCGGATTTGAAATTATTTCAACCGGATTTGAAATTATTTCAACCGGATTTGAAATGATTTCAACCGGATTGGAAATTAATTTAACCAAATTTGAAATTAATTTTAGGGTATTTGTCATTATTTTCCACGTGACATTTCCTCCCGGATTGGGAAATTACTTCAACCAAATTATTGATTGTATATTTATGGTTTTATTATTTGTATTTGATTACATTCTATTAAATTATATTGTGTTCTTTACTATTCTTTGATTTTCATTCTATTGTTTTATATTTTATTTTATTGTATTCTTTTTTAGAAATCAATTTATATTTTTTAGATTTTGATTCAATTTGCTTTAAATTTTCATTCGAATTTGTTTTCGATTCGAAATGTTTTCGAATTCAATTCGAATAGAGAATTCGATTAGAATAGAATTGTTTTTGAATTCGATTAAAATAGAATTGTTTTTCGAATTCATTTCGAATTCGAATTTCGTTGGCGTTTTTTTTAATTTGTTTAAATTCGTTAATTTTGTCATTTGTCATTGTCCGAATTCGAATTCGTAATGAAACGAAAATGCACATGTCTAGTAAAAAATCAAAATTTTGTTTGCTAGAAAATTACATAGAACACCCAAACAGTATATATTTTTTTTTAGCAGAGACCCTAGAAAATACAATGACGATCATTGCAACTTTTTATATTGCACAGGATTTGTACAGCAATTTTTCAAACTTGTTTTTTTTTTTACAAAAAATTTTCATGCTTTAAAAAAAAAACAGGAAAGTTTGCCCAATTTTTTTGCATAATGTGAAAGATGATGTTACGTTGAGTAATTACATGTCACGCTTCAAAATTGCACACGCTCGAGGAATAGCACCAAACTTTGGTACTTAAAAATCCTCATAGGCGAAGCTTCACAAATTTTTTACTGGTTACATGTTTTAAGTTACAGAGGAGGTCTAGGGATAAAAATTAAATGTATTGTTAAAAATTAGTTTGACATATAAAAATAAAAAATAAAAAAATTGATCACTTTTATTCCTATTACAAATAATTTAAACATCCCTTGTAATAGGAATATGGCATGATCAGTCCTCTTTACAGTGAAATATGTGGTCAGGAAGACCCCACATCTCCCCTCTAGGCTGGAAAGCCTGAAATCCCCCGAAAAAACAACTTGGCTTCCCAGCCGAGGCGACGCCGTTTGTTTAAATGCAGAGACCGGGCGTGATGTCATACATTGCGCCAGGCCTCCGATGATCATAGAGACTCCATCGACCATCTGGTCTGCCGGAAATATTTATGGTAAAACATCCGACTCACCGATCACAGCGGTGAGTCTGTAGAAGCCGCCCATAAGAATAATCAGCGTCTGACCAGCCGCTATGATCGTTCTTGGTGTAGGGAATCGCCGGCTGACATAGCCTATATCTGAATGATGCCTGTAACCGCAGGCATCATTCAGATATACCCGCACAAATCCCAGGACATCATATGACGACCAACCATCGGTAAGTGGTTAAAGAAAACCATTGCCGGCATTTAAAAATTGCTAAAGAAAACAGTGCAGAACCCCCCCAAATTCATGCCAGACCCTTATGTGAGCATACAACCTGGCAGATTAGGAAAGGGGGGACAAGTGACATCTTCCTTTCTGAACCATACCATGCCACATGCCCTCAACATGGAGGGGTGTTTTGGGGTAGGAGGGGCTTCATTCCAAAGCACCTTGTCTCAATGTTGATTAGGACAAGGGCCTCTACCCGACAAGCCTAGGCAGTGGTTGGGGGTCTGCAGGCAGGGGGCTTATCAGTATCTGGAAGTCCCCTTTAAGTGGGTCCCAAGATTCCAGCCCTTCCCTATGTGAATAAGTATGAGGTACATTGTACTCCTGCTCATTCACCAAAAAAAGTGTACTGGAAATAAACACAGGAGGCAGTTTTTGACAAGATCTTTATAAAAAAAAATTGCCCCCGGTGTAGATTTAGAGTCAATCACGTAAATGCTGGCCTCTGACCCAGGAATAAAAAAAAGATGTCCGCGGAGGCGCATGCGCGGACAGCTCCGGGATGGCAGCTTAGCCTTGGAGCTCCGCATCGTTCCGGCCGTGCGACGGATCTAACGGGCGGATCGGGGTCCGGCCGGCCACCACGCTACAGCTGATCGAAAGGGGAAAGGCAAGGGCACTCGTACATGTTGGTGGGACGACAAGACGCAGCCTGGGACCGCAGCTGGAAGCGGTAAGGGACACGCACCACAAGATGGGGGCGGCGCTCAGCCCTTCCTTACTGACACGGAGGAGTCCTTTGAAGCCAGACCCTCATATGCCTCTGTAGCACGCCCGCTAACACCAGGGATCCCGGCTGGCCCCCTCTCCATCATGGCTCACTCCCCAGCCTCAACAGAGTCACTGCTGGAGCAAACCATGGCAGACATCATGGGCTCTCCCCTGCGGCCTACTTCCCTCAGGCAGCTGCAAGGCCTGTCATGGCGGACGTCACCGCACATTCCCTGTCACATACGACTGATCTATTTACACCAACTGTCACTTCTGCTGGACAGGGGTCTCGCTCAAACAGCAGCAAAGATAACAGGAGAACTTAGAGGGGACTTTCAGATGATAGGATCCAGGATGGAATCCATAGAAAACAAGCTAGATCAGACCATTGCCACAACTCGGCAGAACTCTGACCATATTCAATTCCTACAGGACCAATTGGACATAGCTATGTCACGAATCGATGATTTGGAAAATAGGTCCAGAAGAGAAAACTTTAGGATCAGGGGGCTCCCTGAGTCATTCAAAGACATTTTCTCCGTGGTCCAGGACTTTGTCAAACAACTTATCCCTAATGTTCCCCAGCACAAATTGGAGATTGACCGTGCCCACAGAACCCTGGGGCCACTGAGGAAAGATGGCTCCCCAGGGACATTGTGGTCAAGCTACACTTTTTCTCGGTGAAGGAGGAGGTGATGAGGACCTGCAGACGCCAAAACCCGCTTATTTTCCAAGGTCACACTGTTCAGGTATTTGCTGACCTTTCACCCACGACCATTCAGAAACGGAGGACCCTAAAGCCTCTCCTATCGGTCCTGTCGCAACGTGACATCCAATACAAGTGGGCCTTTCCGTTTGCCGTCAAGTTTGAATACAAGGGCAAGGCACATGCATTCCACAACTTCCAAGATGGAGAACGCCTGCTCCTGAACCTTCGCCTCATCTCACATGAAGCAGCCATGGACCTCTCCGGCTCCAATCCTGGATCCACAAACGCCCCTCTCCTGCGAGCCCCCTAACAGGCACCTGGGACAAGCCTAAAAACCAAGAAGAATAAGGGTACCAGACCGCCGTGACACCGCCGCAAGGTCCTTCTGGGAATAGTCTGTGAGGACTGTCGTTTCCCCTCTGTGGACTTCTCCCGTACCCTTGGGAGAACTGCCTCTTTTTGTTTTTGTTTTGTTTTGTTTTTTTTTCCCGGTTGCGTCCCTCGGGGACCATTAGGACATTAATGTTGGCCTCGGAATGGCCCACCTGTTTAACCACGATACAAAATCATGATTTGAGTGCCTCCACTCATGCTCACCTGGTCATTCCTACTGCCGTTTGTTAAGATGTTATTGCCTGTTTTGGGGTTCTCTTTTTTATTCCCCTTCTTTTTGCATTCTTATATACCTAAATACTTTGTGGGTGGCGCACGGCGTGCCCCGGGGGCCTGCGGCCTTCCCGCATGCTTGGCGTGTGGGGGGGGGGTGTGGGCCTTCGGGGGGCAGGTCGGCGGTGCATCCTTACTGCCCGTTGACAATTTTGACAATTTTATTCACGTCGCGGCTGGAACGATGTTGCTGCGCCTCCTCCTATCCCACGGATCAGGCTATGCCTCTCCTTGGGTTAGGCGCCCACCCTGCCTACAGGGTGCGGTAAACGGAGAACAGGGTTTTGGATGCTGGACAAGGTTATGCCCAGCACCGACCCGAGCCCCCAGTGGGCTCATGTCTCCCCCCCCCTTCCCCTCCTTCTCTTCCCTCTGCCTTATACTTTCCTAACATTCTCTTCCTCTTTCAGGCGGTGATAGGCTTGCTGATGGCTGTCTACTCCCAGAAGGTCGACAGCTCCCCAGATGGTCGGATCCCTATACACACTGCGAGGCCTTATCAGGTAGGTGACGGGGTTTTGGTGATCTCCCCCTCCCCTTTTGCTCATGGTAGTGACGCCCCTAGGGCACCCTCTTTGAAGGTGGCCACACAACACACAGGGCCTCAACTCCCCTTCCAAACGGGGAAGGTTCTAGACTTCATGAAATCGCGCCACATTGATGTCCTTTTCCTGCAGGAGACGCACTTCCCGATCCGATACAAACCCAATTTCATACACGCCCAATTCCCACAGTTTTCTGGCCACGCGGAAGATAAGTCTAAGGGGGTAGCGATTCTCATATCTAAACACTGTAGGTTTACGTTACAATCAGAATACAGGGACCCGGGAGGGAGGTTTGTCCTGGCCAAGGTACTATAGATGGCCATCTGTACTCCTGGGTCTCCTACTACGCCCCCAACGTAGGCCAACTGAACTTCTTCACTGATCTATTTAAAATTGGACCCTCTTATGGAGGGCATGGTGATCCTAGGCGGAGACTCAAACGTTCGCCTTTGATCAAGGCATTGATAAGTCCAAACCACCTACGGCACAAAATGTGAAGTCCCACCAGACTTAGCTCAAAAATTGCCAAATTAGTGTATCAAAGGGGTCTCACGGACATTTGGAGGGAGATGAACCCTACCAAAGGACTACCACAACATCTCTCACGCCATCAACACGCTAGACTAGATCATCTTCTATCTATACTCTCCAACGCTCTGATCCCCTCAGTCATATAGATCTCAGATCACAGACACAGTCTGGTCTGACCATCCCTAGTAATGTATTGTCCTGGACTAACCACCCCTCACTGCCTAACTCCCCCACTGGCGTCTTAACGAAACAATACTCTCGGACCCTGCCCACAAAAACAGAGATAGAACAGGCTATCTCTGAATACTTCTCATGAACAGCTCCCCTGATATCTCTGCAGAGACCCTCTGGTCTGCCCACAAGGCGACATCAGAGGCAAGCTAATTCAAATCAAGGCAAGACTTAACAGAGCTCGCAGGGCGGGACATAGAGAATCTGGAAAAGAAATTCCAGGCGGCTCCGCGCGGGACCATAAAAGGGACCCGGGTCGATGCCTTATATCTCACGTGGACTCGGCCCGCTGGAACTGAACCTCGCTCTGACTGCCAGAGCTACGACCAGTTTGCGATGGCAGGGGGCGAGATTCTACCATGCGAAAGAGACAAACCAGGACACACCTCTGGCTTCTAAACTCACCGCGGCCACGTACGTTTGCTTTCCTAGAATTAATATAGCGGCCAACCCCACGGCGAACCCCCTTAAATACTGCGCGGGGAGTTCCACTCTTTTTACACAACACTGTATAGAGGACAACAAGCTAAGGCAACACCAGCCAGGACTAGGTTCCTGGATGATTTGCCTATACCCACCTTAACAAAGGACCACAGAGGACCGACTTGAGGCCCGATTTCCACTGCAGAAGTTTTGGAGGTTATCAAAGGTTTGAGGACAGGATCTGCCCCAGGCCGGACAGGGTTCTCAGTCCCTTACTATAAGGCCTTTGCACAAATTCTAGCCCCACACCTAACAAATTTCTTTAACTCCCAAGACGGGGGGGGGAGCCCTAATAGACCTCCGCCATCGCTTAACTACCAGCGGTTTAGTCGTATCTCGTCATGACCCAAGATCCTGACACAGGACCCAGGCGACGTTAGTAATTATAGGCCGATATCCCTGATCAATAACGATCTCAAGATCCTGACTAAAGTTATGGCCGACAGATTAGCCTCCTTCATTGGCATATACATACACAAAGATCAGGTCGGGTTCATCCCTGGGCGTCAGGGCCCGGATCAGGTCAGGAGGGTAATAAACGTTATGTCTCTACTGCAATCGGGGTGGGATGGCGGAGGCGCTCAGGCGGGGATGTTGTTGTCGTTGGACCTTCAAAAGGCCTTCGACTCGGTCTCTTGGCCCTACATATTCCAAAATTCTGGAAAGGTGGGGTTTCGGCCCTAACTTCTCTGGACTAATTAGATCTCTATACTCTAACCCCGAAGCCAGGATTAAACTGCAGGGACTATACTCCGATCCCATTAAAATCCGTAACGGGACCCGCCAAGGTTGCCCCCTGTCTTCGCCATCGCAATTGAGTCCTTGGCCATTGCCATCAGGTCCAACCCCGACATCGCTGGAGTACGCTGTGGCTCCACCGTTCACAAATGCGGTCTGTTTGCAGACGATTTGATTCTCTTTGTCACCTCGCCCTCCACATCCCTGCCAGTGATATGTAAAACACTTGAGAACTTCGCGACCATATCAGGTTTAAAGGTCAACTACACCAAGTCTATGGCCCTCAACATCTCCCTTCCAGGGCCCCTGGCGGCCCGGTTGAAGGACTCCTTTCGATTTCAATGGAGCGACACCTCCATTCGCTACTTGGGAATCAACTTGACTCCCAAATTTGAACAATTATACCTGGCCAACTACCCCCCCATTTACAAAAAATTGGGACTTGATCTTAAACAATGGCACCCGCACCAACTCTCTTGGCTAGGGAGGATAAACTCCGTGAAAATGACCCTGCTCCCGCGACTCCTTTACCTCTTTCGCGCGCTCCCAATCTCAATCAAGAAGGATCATTTAGATTCATTCCAAAGCAAGGTTACCAATTTATATGGGGACAGTCGGGCCACCGCCTAGCTAGGCACACTCTTTTCAGACTCAGACACAGGGGGGGACTGGGACTACCCAACCTACTCTGGTACTATCAAGCGGCTAGGCTTGCCCAGATCTCCACGGTCTATGGCAAGTCCGCCAAACCTGATTGGGTAGACATGGAGAGGCAAGCAGTGCCTGCCTTCACCTTGACTTTCTCCTATGGTGCCCTCCTAGGACTAGGCCCCCCATTCTTTGCCCGTCTTTATCTCACACATTTGCGATCTGGGACAAGCTCAAACATGATCCTTCCTTGGTGTCCCCCTGTAAACCCCTGAGTCACATCTTTCATAACCCCGACTTCCCCCTGGAATGGATATCAAGGCATTTGCATGGTGGCTGGACAAGGGGATGTATCGGATCGGGCACTTCCTCTCTCCTGCAGGACCTCTATCCCTTTCCCACTGTATTAAGACTCTGAAACTACCCCCATCGGAGGGATTCAGGTTCCATCAAATATCACACTTCCTTCATTCCATCTGGGCCACGAAGCCTGCCCCTCCTCAACTCACGCCATATGAACAATGGTGTGGAAACCTTTTGGAGCAAAGGGGGGGGATCTCCATAATCTACTCGTCACTGGCCAGGGATACGCGAAAAAACACCCTATATGTTAGCCTGGGAGGAAGATTTACAGTTGAACTGGGACCTAGAAACTTGGCACAAAGCTGTGGGATCCTCGTTTAAGGGCATCCTCAACATTTCACTTGTGGAGGCCAATCTCAAAGTCTTCACCAGGTGGTACCTCACCCCTACCCGGCTTGCGGCCATGTACCCCTCAGCTTCCCCCTTATGCTTCAGGGGGTGCCAGTTGAGGGGCTCCATGCTGCATGTCTGGTGGGAGTGCCCTAGAATTAGAAGTTTTTGGACTAAAATTTTCTATATAGCCTCAAAAATCACCGGACTGGTCATCCCTAGGTCCCCTTTGACGGCCCTCCTCAATCACCTCTCCATCAGGGCCCCAAAGTCAACTCGTAAACTTATATTCTTTATCCTCTTGGGGGCTAAACTCACCTTGGCCAGGTCATGGAAAAGCCCCAAGGTCTCTATCACAGCAGCTAAGAGAAAGATTTCCTGGATTATGTCCCAAGAGAAAATGATGAGTTCTATCCTGGACACTTCCCCTCAATTTAGGGAGGTTTGGGAACCTTGGGCTATCTATATGGGGATCGAAAATTCCATTTACCTGTCCAGTTGACCTTCCTGGGTATACACAGTAATAGCAAACCGCCGATACGCCTCTTCCTTCCTTTCAAGTCTAGCTCTTTCTTTCTCTTTCTCCCACCTCCCCGGTTTCCACCCTTAACCCCCCCACGCCTCGGGGGACCTACCCTTGGGCCTTGTTTTTCTTCTATGCGCCAATGACTCTTCTAAGCCCAGGCTAGGTCTCCCCTACGGTTATTGTATCTGATTGTTCTGTTTTTATTGGCTACATACCAGTACAGCATACTTCCCATATGGGCTGTTCCTCCATTTGCACTATTCTCTTACAAGTTTTGCTCTGGGACGCGTATGTTAGGCGGGGATCCTCTCCGACGCCCTCCGTACAGTTTGACCCCAGAGGGGTGCGGAGGTGTGTTGGCAGGGGAGCCTGCCTCCAGAGGCCTCTAGGCCAAGACATTTTGATCACCCTAATCCGCATACGCTCTAACCCCCTTTTTTTTTTTTTTTCTCTTTCTTGTAATTTTTCACACAACCTTTTTTTTTCTTGCTTCTTTTTCTCTTCTTCCCATAGTGATTCTTGCAGGGAACAGACCCCCATTTATCAATTTTAGATTGTATTCAATTGCTTGTTTTGGTGATCTGTCTTTACCATGTACTGACTAGCCATGTATTCCTCTAAAAACTTCAATAAAAACTTTAAATATAAAAAAAAAAGATGTCCGCACCCTCCCACTGAATGACAGCTCCGCCGCCTCATGCCCATGATTTGGCCATTAGCTGTGGTGATTGTTTCTGTTTTACTTTTACTGGTCAAGGTGAATAAAAACAAATCTGTCATTTTTAATGTGGCTCTGAACTCCTGAATCCACACATCATGCATGGAAAGATGAGGTGCAACTTTTGGATTGAAAAACATATTCATTATCTGAAGCAAAATCGGTTTCTTCCTTTACACTCTACACCTTTTGTAGTTTAGTTTGCTTTTGCATTCTAGCTTTCCATATTCTGGAATCTGCTTTTAAATTACCTTGGGACAGATTCAGGTACATTGGCGCATATTTTGACCGGAGTAGCGCACCTCCTTTACGTTAGACCGGCGCAATCACCGTATCCTCGTAGTATTTGCGCAGAAATTTGCGCCGGTGCAACGTAATTCCCGAGGCGTAAGGCGGAGTAATTCAAATTGGGAAGGACGTGGGCGTGTTACATTGAAATGAGCCGTGACCCCATGCAAATGAAGGGAAGACTCTACCGTCGCCACACTATGACTACAAGCGCTTTTTTTTTATCCTGATTTGTAAGTGCAATACTTATTAAATTTTTAATTTACCGTGACGATATCACACTATTGCTCCTTCTTTTTCTTCACAACATTTTTAATATATACCTACTGAGCATCAAGCCCTGGACAGCAGAAGTTTCCCTCCCGGATTACGGCGTAGATGCACATCTCCGTCACCCGCAGCCCCACGAGGCCTTGATCCATGCTGGATGTTCCAAAGCTTATATGACTCTCAAGTCTATATAGCTTGTAGAGTCCATTTGATTCGGTAAGCCTCCATTCTTCAGTGGGTGAAGGTCTTCTTCCTTTTCTTATATCACCATACAAGAGTTCACATAGAGGACATCACTCGTTTGCATTGAGCACCTTTTAGTCCTTGTATTTGGACATTGATTGCATCTTCTCTGTTTGGACACTTTTTCTCACATTTGGGGTCACTCAATTTCGTTATTGGACATTTATTGTATTGTGTATGGTTGGATATTTCTTCATATTTTTGTTGTACGATCACACCCACCAATTACACATACCTATATATCATATAGATACATTACATTCATCTATATTCATTCATATTCAGCGCTACACATTTTTCTATCCACCCATGCAAATGAAGGGCCGGCCGGATCGCGCATGCGCACATGAAGCAGACCATGGTCAGCACCTCTGTGCGCATGCTCACAACTCGGGAACGGCACAATCAGTGAAATTGGAAGTGGACCCGGGCAACTTAGTGAGCTACGCAGAGAGCTTAAATAGACAGAGACAAACGCCCTTCCTTTGCAAAAGTACATCCCTTTGTATCCCTTCCTATACAGCAAGGTGCTTTTGTTCTGTTGTTTATCAGCGTTTGTTTGTTTGTGACTTGTCTTTGAGATATTTGGTGACTATTTTGGATAGTGTTTTGCAGAGTGATTTTTGTCTTTTCTGTGTTTTCTTTGTTGTGTTTTTTTTTTTAATTATATTTTTGCTGGTCATTTTTATTTTTTGCTGGTCCTTTTTTTATTTTTTTTTATTTTTTTTGGTTCTGTTTGTGAATGATTTTGGAATGTGGGGGTGACACTCCTGCCAGAAAAGGGGTGTCACCCTCATTTGTGGTGGAGAAGTGATCCCCAGGACCAGGGAGAAGTGATCCCCAGGTCCGTGTGAATGGTGTATGAATGTACAGTGACATAATTGGAGCCGTGGCCTTCGCTTTGCTGCTCACAAGTCCTGCATGGTGGGCTTGTGCTAATCCAATTTGATGAGGATGTGGGGTGTGTGTGCTAGGGACCACAGTGGTGTGCATGCATGCATTCTCATTGTGCCATGATTAACCACTTAAGGACCCCCGCACGCACATTTACGGCCACAACATGGCTCGTACAGGCACAAGGGCGTAAATTCACGTCCTCGCCTTCGTGCGGTTCGGCGGTCCCACCGTGACCCCCTCCGCGGCGTGCGGCGGTCCCCCTGGCTCTGGGAGCGATCGCCGACGAGCGGGCGGATGTATGTGTTTTCCGCCCCCCCCCCCGCGATCGCTCCCAGCCAATGGGAGCGCTCCCCCTTCGTGTTAGTTCCTCCTCCTGTGTTTACACAGGAAGGAGGAAATTATGTCACCTCTCATCGCAGCGGTTTTTCCACCGCTGCTGATGAGAGAAGACATCCACAGTAAGTGTGCACCAACACAACACTGACACACACACACATAGGCACATTAACCCTTTGTGATCGCCCCCCCCACCCCCTGTCACAGTGTCACTGAATGCAGTGATCTAATCTATTAGTGTCGCTTTTCCCGCTAGGTAGCTATTTTTTTTATTGCGATTTTTTTTTTTTTACTAAAGACATGTGGCTGAATTAATTTTGGCCTAAATGGTTTACTAAAATTTAGTTTATTTGATTTTTTTTATAACAAAAAGTAAAAAAATAGTGATTTTTTTCAAAATTGTCGCTCTATTTTAGTTTATAGCGCAAAAAATAAAAATCGCAGAGGCGATCAAATACCACCGAAAGAAAGCTCTATTTGTGGGAAGAAAAGGACGCAAATTTTGTTTGGGAGCCAATTGTCTGTTAAAGCGCAATTGTCTGTTAAAGCGGCGCAGCGCCGAATTGTAAAAACACCTTGGGTCATTTAGCAGCGTATGTGTTCGGGTCTTAAGTGGTTAATGTGTGTGTTTAACGTGCAAAGATGCCTAATGTGAGCTGTCTCCTGGCTGCTTTTCCCTCAGAAGACGGGGTAGCCTCGGTTAGGGGGGGATTGTCTGGTTCGGGGGTCAGGTCATCACGTATGTCAATCTCCAGGCTCTTTCTCACTGCGAAGTTGTGCAGCATGCAACATGCACCGATAATCTGGCATACAAAGTTTGGGGAATACAACAGGGTACCATGGGGGGTTCCCGGATAGGAGTCATGAGATGGGGTCAAAGTGCATATGCAGAGTCACCATGAAGGGATAAGACAGGAGGATGTTAGTAGTGCATGTGCCCCTTGTGATTTCAGCATCATGGGGGGGACAGTCATGCCTGCCACCCATGTCACTCACCAACCAGCCAGCTGTCCCCATACATGTTCTGTTCAAAATCTGTGGGGATGGGGCTATGATTGTATATGTAGCTGTCATGGGTGTCATGGGTGGTGTCATGTGTTGGGCTGGTGATGTCCTCATGCAGGGTCGTGGTTAATTCCATGATGGCATGAAGGGTGAATCTGAAGATGCGAGACACCTCAGAATCACTCATGCCAAAGATGTCTATGCGTGTGTGATATATCCTCTCCCGTAAAGAGTGAAGAGTGAGGGGCTTGTATCAGATAAGAATATTGTGTTAGATTAGATTATTATATCCATCAAGGTTTTAAAGGGCTATTGAAATATAGTGAGACCGTGTTTGTAATTTGTATGTATGTTATGTATTGATGTATATATGTATGTATATTTTTTTTGTAATGTTTATAAAAGCAAATAAAAAGTTTTTGGAAAAAAAAAACCCTCTCTCGTGCCCTCCTCCGTGCCCTCCTCCATGCCCTCCTCCTTCTTTGCTCATCTAAAGTCAGTAGTATAGCTATGAGCATGGATGCCCCTGGCATGTAAAGCATACAGTTTGTTGTCCTGCAAGTGTGACTGCTCAGCTCCTCACTAACAGTGTTGCTTTAGCTGACATGTAGACGGATTGTCTAATTTTATACCACCTTTTATATGGACTAATTTTAGACAGGACGTGCAGCTGTTGCGCACAGCGTGTAGCCTGAGCTGCACCAACTTACTTTTGTGGATCCCCGTAACTCCCTCATTTGCATATTTAACTAGCAAATCAATGGTGTGTCTAGCGCAGTTTTGTGTGCACGGATGCGCCGAAATTACCCCGGTCGAAAAAAAATTAGATTTCATGCGTATATCGTTTTGGGGATGCGTGCATCGATACGCATGCGCAAATTTAGACTTACGCCGCGCATCTCCTGTAACGCTGGCGTAATGGCTCTCTGAATCTGGCCCCTTGTTTCTTGCACACAATTCAGTCACATGTTTCTTGTTACATGTTACTGTTTTTATTCCTATTTTTTTGTCTTTAAAGCAAACTCTGCGACAGAAGCACAGTCACTATTATTCCAATGTCACTTCATCATCTGGACATACATCAAGTGCTGTGACAAGCGTTTCATAACTTTCTGGTAAGTTGCTGAGAAATGGTGCTGCGACATGAAAAAAAATCGTTATTTCTTCTCCTATGCCTCTTAGGCCTCGTACACACGAGGGGATATGTCCGCTGAAAACGGTCCGATGGACCGTTTCAGCAGACATCTCCGTTCGTGTGTATGGGCTAGCGGACAGATTTGTCCACCCGACAGATTTCAAAGCAAGCTTTGAAATCTATCCGGTGGAATCTGTCCGCCCGACATGTCTGCTGGTTAGTACACTTACCAGCAGACATGTCGTCCCCCACCGCCGCCGCGCCGCCGCCGAATGGATTCGGCTTATGCGCGGAAGTGTTTAACTTCCTGGTGCGGTGACGTGGCGGTGACGTGGCGGCGTCAACGTCACCGCCGCGTCACCGCGCCGTCCGGCGGCGGGGAATTTGATCCGATGGTGTGTACACGCCATCGGGTCAAACTCCCGATCGGACATATCCGATGGAAATGGTCCGTGGACCGTTTTCATCGGATATGTCCGATCGTGTGTACGAGGCCTCAGGCATTCAACCATTTCCAAGGTGTGCCTTATGTAAGTAGCACTACCCCCGTGGGAGCCACTTAATATTTGTTTGGTTCTGCAAAATTGGGCTAACTTTACTGTTGTCTTGTTTTTTTATTTAAAAAAGTGTATTGTAAGACCACTGCGTAAATAGAACATGACATAAAGTAGTGCAACGCCATTTTATTCTCTAGGGTGTTAGAAAAAATATGTATAATGTTTGGGGGTTTAAAAAAAATTTGTAGCAAAAAAAATATTTTAACTTGTAAACACAGAGTCTGAAAAATAGGCCCGGTCCTTAAGTGTTTAAATATATTCACAAATATCAGAATACCTATTGAATATAAGCACAGCAAGCAAAACTTTATATGGTAACACTAAACACTGTAATACATATAATTTGGTTCATAAAATAATTACAATGTTATTTTTAAATTTAATTTGTAGGGTAACATTTATACTTTTTGTATTAAAACAGTGATGTAACCTTTCTTTTCTGTTATGAGGTATTTACTTTGTTAAGTCTGACCTATATTTCTTTGCACAATAAATTATTTTGTCAATAGTAGACATCAAAACAGTTTACTTTTAGGCAACCCATTTTAAAGCAGCTGGAAGACTGCAATTGAAAATGACAAAGACCTTGTCAATTTTCTTTCTGTCAATGTTTTCAGAACCTGGCAGATTTGATTATCTGTTATCCAAATGCTATTGTATTCTTCTTAAATTATACTCTTATCAAAATACAAAATGTGCAAACTAAACACATCTACATTTACCCTTTAGCAGTTACTTGTATTGCTGCAAACATATACTAATCATAAAATGTATAAATGCAGGGATACAAACTTTTTAGGAAGCCATGTAGCCCTCTGTTGTCTTGTGTTGTGCTGACTGCTTGCTTTATTTTAAATATAAATTATGATACAAGTTCTGTCCTTTTGTTCCCCATCCCTAGCTATTCTCAGTATAGGCATAAAAGATTTTTCACCAAACTTCAGACCCTTAGTTATGAATATCCTGTTTGCTATTGGGCTAATGTTTGACCGTAAATAGAGACGCAACCTGGTGCCAAGTGTTTCAGAGGTCAAAAACCAAAGGTTCATGATTCAGAAATATGAAGAATGTCTTGCTGTTCAATCTGGTAACCTTAAGAAACTCCATGACATATGGGACCATTGGCCCAAGTTTTCTGTCTAATAAAATAAGTCTACATTAACTGTACCTGTCTTACCGTATTCTTGGAAGTACTTAACTCAACTCAATGCATTTGTGATACCAATTCCTGTTCATAACATGGTTCTTATATGCAATATGAATGCATGTAAGTTTTCAAAAAACAGTAAAAACCATATATGAAAAAAAATATTACCTGGGTTCCAGGGTTGCCAAACATCAATGAATTTGCTGACAGAGTTTGTAAAAGTCAATTTGATTTTTACAGCTGTCAGTAAATGCCCATTAAATAATTTGAATGTCAGTAATACCCAGTCCTTTTTATTAGGTAGGTTAATGTTGGCTCAGCAAATGTTACTTAATGCAGCATAAGCAGCCACTTATCCAGGCAGAGTTTGGAGCCAGTTGGAATTATTTTTTAATAGAAGCAGGCTGGAGCTGATGACGGAAGGAGCAGGCGTCTGCATTGGAATCTGACTGTGGAGTGATCGCAACTGTGCTTCGTCTGTCACCTCTCTGCATAGATAGGTAGTTGTACCCTATTGCGTGTCTGGTGGCAACAGCTCCTGAAGCCTGTGCCCCATTCTCATGTGCCCAAATCTAATCTAGACTCTTGTTCTGGGTAACCTATCCTGATCTTCTGCAGTCGCCATTTTCTATCAGGTACTGTTAAGGAGTGAGTTTTGTGGTGGGAGTAGAGCACTCTACTGAGAAAGGGGGTATTTTGGGGGAAACTCTGCACCCTGTATGCAGTGTACCTCTCAACCCTGCACAATGTAGTGCACACTTGAACCCTAAACTCTGTATGTAACACACACTCCTGGTATTTAATGCACCTTTAAGACCCCCCCCCCATACTGTTAGTATAGGTGGTGATACTGCTGCCTACTAAATGTGTTTATTTTCCCAGCTGTATGTTGGATTAAAATATTGGAGTTTATTTACTAAAGCTGAAGAGTGCAAAATTAGTCTCACTTCTGTAGAAAAAGCAATCAGCTTCTAACCTCAGCTTGTTCAGTTAAGCTTTGGCAATAAAAACTGGAAGTTGATTGGTTTCTATGCCAAAGTGAGCCTGATTTTGCACTGTCCAGCTTTAGTAAATAAACCCCAACGTGTCACAACCACAAGCCAAGCATTTGGCGTGTGGCTGCTGCACAGCCCCTTGAGTTCAATGGGCAAGTTTGACAGCTAATGCGTTTGAAACTTGACATGTCAAGTTAAAACTGCTGCACTATAAATCTAAACATCAAGGTCATTGCAATGTGTACTCACCCAAGCAGCTGCAATGTTCATTTAGAGGTAGGTGGTCAAGGAGCAGTTCTGTTTATGCATCCTTTTTTAGGTCCCTCCCACTATCAGATGCAATCTGGTCAGATCAGTTTAGTATATTAGGAAGTGGGAGCAACAAATAGGGCATATCTTTTTGAATATACTGTGCTTTCAAAAACAAGAGATGAAGGCTACCACATGGGGCAGAAATGCATGTTTTTTTTTTGTTTTGTTTTATATCTTGTTCTATTTTAATTTAGTTACCAACATGTGCTTTACAACTTGAGAATATCGTTTTTCAGTATAATGTATGATTGGACCCATTTTGGATGACTCCCATGTAGTTACACAGAATGGACTTTTACTCATACAACCCCCTAAAGGACAATTTAACTAAATGTCACATTGGCATGGCAGAAATAGATACAAGTAGTCATACAGTGCCAGCATTTATGTTATGGATGCTGGCGCTGCAGATAATAATCTAAAGTCATGGTTGCCTCACCTGCCAGAAGTCATGAACGCTAGGAGATTGAAAGGTAAATCCTGCAAGAGGTGTTGCCTCAATTAATTTGTATTTTTTTATTTATTTTTTGCAGAATGCTACTTTCTCCATAGCTTACATTAATATGTGATGAGCCTATGGTTATTCGTATATAATTATGATGATGTGATATGTTCTCTTCACAATCTCTGTGGTATGTCCAAGAGCAGTCCTTCCACATCATTTTACATTTTTACATAATCTCCGGAACCAAATACAAGCTGTATTTGTCAGCTACTGTGAAGATGATTCCAATTAAGGCTTCTGGCAGTATTCCAGCTGTTTTAGTACCTCAAATAGCACAGAGCATAACATAGTTTATGAAGCATTCAAAAGTCAAATACCCTATTAACATAAACATGTTCTGAAATCAAGTCATCTAACAATTTTCAGCTTGCTTACTTTCTTTCATTTTCTCAGAGCTAATCAAAAAAGGTGTCTTTTCCCATTTTTCATACTTTTAACACTTACTATAATGCAAAGTAGAGCATTTGGCATGCATCGGAAATATAACATGCACAAATATTTAACTTCAGGGCAAATTAATTATAACAATGTACATTCAATTTACATAGTATTTCAACAATAACCTATCATGAATTTTTCACACAGCCTTTGAGCTATTCAATTTCATGCCTCCAACAGTTATGTTTTTTATTGCATAAGACATATTTATTTATTTTTGTTCCCCTTGTGTGTTACACTTTTCAATTATGCATTTTGCGAAAGCCAGACACCATTAACTATTTTGATAGTGCCAAGTAAATGGGTGTCCATGTCATTGGCTTCTGTTTAATAATGCAAAGAGCAATGCACAAAGTTTAGTAACCCACAGGAACATGTCTGATATTATCTAGCTGAAAAAGAAATTGTTAGCAAGCCCTTAGCCCTAAATATTAATATGTTCATTAATGTTATAAGTCATGATAGAAAATGTTTTAGATTTGAGAAATTTGATCTCTTGCTGTTCTCTCCTTTCCACAAGCCTTGGAGTACACCAGGCCATCTTCATAGTGCTACTACACTAAAAGCTTAGAACATTCAACCAATGGAATAAATAATATGAGCGAGACCTCCACATTGTGTACATCTATGGGGAGTACTTTTTGAATGACCAAACCAATGGGTGTTTGGCCCAACGAACACCCAGCTGTGTTGAACCAAATTTTTTTTAGTGTTATTATCAGTGCTAAATGTGACAGCTTTCTCCTAGTTGTTCGGGACCCAGGACCAACCAGTGACTTATCTCAGTCTGGTACCCTCAGCAGTCAGCCATGGATTGCCCATGTAGGAAAAAAAAAGAAAAAAGCACTGCATGGGCTTTCCCCCTAAATTTTATACCAGGTGCTTATCTGAGTATGCAGTCTAAATGGCCAGGAAAAGGGAGTTGCAGGCATGTGCTCCCCCTCCCTGATCCATATCAGTTCACATTCCTGTAGGCAGGTGCAGTCTGCTGTCTCAACTGCAGGTGGCACTTGATTGCAGTGGCTGTGCAGAGGGACAGGAAGTCAAGAGGAGCATGGTTCCTCTATGGGTTCCTGAGTCACTGGGCAGTGATCTGATTGGATGCTAGCTACCAGGGGGACTCTGGCAGCCATCTCAGGTGTGGCAGAGTCTATTCAAGACCCTGGCCTTTGGGTTTGGCATGCTTTATGCAAGTGGATAGTGCAGGAAAAGGTACTCCATCCATTAGAGACAGTAGTAGTTAAAGGGAAAGGTTCCTGACCAAGCTGAACCCCACCTCGACATGCGAGTGGTACCTTGGTAGGACATAGGTTTCTTCTCCATAACCCTTGTGGTGGAGGGCTTATCAGAATCTGGAACATGCACAAATATTTTACTAGTAAAGTTTTATGCACTTTTTGCCTTGGGCCCTCTTATATCTTAAAGCATCCTGCTATATAATAATATGATGATAGTTCCAAGAGTTAGGTTGGTGGATAATAATAATATGAGAGTACAATGTAGACATGTGCAATTAGTTTCTGTCCGAATGTAAATTCAGATGTATTTTTGGATATTCGACGATGCCCCAGTTGAAGTCCATTTGGACGAAACGCATCAGGCTTGGTACACCTGCTCCCCATATTGCTTTTACTACTTTTTTATGCTATAGTGATCCTCAATTTTATGTATATTTGGTTTTTATAAATAAAAACCTTATCTCTTTTTACCTGCACCATTTGGAGCATGTTTTTTCTTTCTCCTGCATGATCTGCCTGGATACCAAGTTTTTCATACTTCATAAGTGTGTTTTATCCTGAGAGGATACCATGTTTGTCTTCACCATCGTTTTGGAGTGAGCAGACCTTTTGGTTTTTGCTTTTCAATCTCAGTCTGTGCCAACCGATCCACGGTGAGGTTCTAGTCCAGTATTACAGCCAGCCATCTGGATACCCTGTGTGGAGTCTATCATTGGGCCTTCATCCAGCCGAGCAGATCCGAGTGGAGTCATTTCACGCACTTACGATCTGTTGTCGCTGACAAGTAGATCAACGCTATCCAGTAAGAGTATTCCATCTTCTCCTGTGTTATCGTGCAGAGTGTCCCCTTCATGACAATGATGTGGTCATATACCTATTACTGATGGACTTGTGTTTTTGATATTCCTTTTGTTAATTAATGGACACTTATTCACACACCACTGTGATCTAATTATAATTATCCAGAGTGTTTTTCATTTATTTTTCTTTGCAGCGCTTCTTATTTATTCACCATTACACATTCAATTTTTGTCATATTGCTTTTGTAGCTGCTCACCTTTTTATTTCATTTTTAGAATATCGCAGTTTTTCTCCTTTTTTCATGACTACAATAAGCTCCCTGCCCGCAGAGCCCCACAACCATCCAACAAGGTGCTTTGGGGGCAGAGCCAAAGCACCCCCCATGTTGAGGGCATGTGGCCTGGTATGGTTCAGGAGGAGAGGGGTGGTAGGTTACCCCCCCTTTTCTTGAGCTGCCGGGCTTCATGCTCTAATATGGGTCTGGTAAGGGTCGCGCTGTTCTGAAATGAATCCACAAAACAAAATTAGTAACATCACAAATTTATTAGAAATAAAACAAAAACCAAAACACATTTTTCAGTTCTGTAGATGTCTAAGGCCGCGTACACACGATCAGACCGGTCCGATGAAACTGGCCTGAAGACCAGTTTCATCGGACCAAATTGATCATGTGTATGGCCCATCGGACCATTGTCCATCGGACCAAAGTTTTAAAACTTGCTTTAAAATTCGTCCGTTGGACACCTGTCCGTCTGACCAAAACGATGGTTAGTACACAAAAGCATCGGACCAAAGACCCGCGCATGCTCAGAATCAAGTCAACGCATGCTTGGAAGCATTGAACTTCGTTTTTTCAGCATGTCGTTGTGTTCTACGTCAACGCGTTCTGGCCCGATGGGATTTTGGACTGATGGTGTGTACGCACATCAGACCATCAGACCACTTCAGCGGTGGTCCAATGAAAACGGTCCGTCGGACCAGTCTCATCGGTTTGGTCTGATCGTGTGTACGTGGCCTTAGAGAGGTTATATGTGCAATAGTCTAATAGTTTTTTGTTTTGTTTTTTAAATAGGCTGAATGTATTTATGAAAGCAAAAAATATAAAACAGATATAACATGGAAAGTTATCCAGTTGCTCTGGGATCAGTAGGGAATTTGGACAATGTTTTAAGCCGGCCATACATGGTTCGAATTTCGAAAGAATTTTCTTGCGAAAATCGTATCAAAGAATTTTCGTTCGTATTTCGCACCGTTAGTGGGCTGCAGCAACAGCCGATTTTCGTATGGCAAACAAATTTGAGAAATCCGACATGTTGGAAATTTTCGGAAAAACGGCCGATTATCTGATCAATGATGGGAGAATCGTGCGAGAAATGTAATAGAAATAAAAATGTGCATGTGCAAGAAAAGAAAATCCCCGGAGAGAAACAAATATTTACGGAGAGAAAAGAATATTCCCGGAGAGAAACGAATATTCCCGGCAACATGAAAGTTTTGGTCGCCGAATTTCGAAAATCAATGGTGGCATCATCGGATCACAAAAAAAACGAACTCTCTGATTTTGAAAAGAAAATGTGTTCGAAATTTGACCGTGTATGGCCTGCATTATTATGATCTTTTGTTCTTTGGATCAACTGCAGTCTTAAGATTCCGAGTATGCAAGTTTTTTTTTTTTTATTATTATTTATTTTGGTTAGTATTTAGGTATTATTCTATATAGCTTTGTCTATTTTCAAAAACTGAACTTGCAAACAGCAGTGTACACTGATAATATGTTTGAGATTCTTTTTATATAGTTTCCATAGCAACCACTCATTTCTTATGAGGTCCTCATGGGTCATCACTGAACACCTCTGGGATTTGACAACTGATTGTTACTTACTGAAGATCTTTGAAGGTATGTCAGCTATTTTATAAGAAATATCTTCAAAACAATGATGAACGTCCTTAAGTATTAGTGTTTTTAATATTTACTGAACATACAATATTTTTTCTTGAATTTAGCAGTGGCATGCCCTTTATTGTCATTCAAAATAATTTGTATGCAACCTTGTGAGTCATTAAAGTGAGTAACAGTAATTACTTTCAAACCTCTAGCTAAAACAACAGCTAGATGTTTTCTAAAATGCCATTGTGTTTGAATTTTAAACTTATTTGAAACAGGGTTGATGTTAGACCTTGATCCAATTAAAAAGTTAACTTTCACTTTTATTCATATGTTTGACAATGGTAGCAAAAGGTTTTAAGTAAAAAACTAGTTGAGAAAGATAAGTATAGGGGTGAGGGTCAGTTTGTTCACAGTTCACACTGAACAAATGCATTATTTTGATGCCATAACAACTAACTACCTCTTGGCCTTTGAACTTTAATCAGATGACTTAGTCTTAGACCGTCCAACAGGGGGAGATGAAGATTGGCCAGTCCCCTTACTATGTAAAGCTGTGTTTCCAGCAGCCATTTTGACAATGTGCTTAGTTGTGACATGAAAAGCATAAGCAATGTGCTAATGAAGTGCACAGGGATGGACTTAAAGGAGTTGTAAAAAAAAAAGTTATTTTTTTTGCTGAAATGACTGTTTACAGGGTATAGAGACACGATAGTTAACTGATTCCTTTTAAAAATGATTCAAAATAGATAAAAAATCAATCATATAATGTACCTGTAGTTTCTAGTTTTGTTTTTTCATGTTGTTTCCTGCCTGTGCTGTACAGAGCCACAGCGCAAATACAGGGCAGTGATGGTTTGGAAAACTGATTGGTACTGAGGGGTTTTAGACACACAGTAATCACACCTCCTTGATTAGTGACCACAGAGAGAAAGCTCCCAGTACTGTGGTTATCAGGAAACAACCAGGAAGTGTGGAGATCAGAGAAGAATTACAGCAACTTGAGAGCAAAAACGAACAATGAGGACATGAAAAAACAGCACTGCATTAAGGTAAAGGAAGCTATTAAGATAAAAAAAAAAAAAATTCCTTTACAAACCCTTTAAGACTTGTAGGCACTGGTCTTTTTTAAGTGGAACATCGCGCTCTCAATCAACATTCACTATTTTTAATTCTTACTAGTCAATGCATAACAAAGGTATATCATATTAGCTAGTTTAAGACTCCTTTCACACTGAATCGTTTTTTGCGTTAAAAATAGCGCTAATGCTCTCCATGCATCTCAATGGACATTTTTACACCGAGTCCTGCAAGCAGCATCTTTGGAGCAGCTTTTGAGCGCTGAAAAAAATGCTCCAAAAACGCCCCTCTCTATTAAAATGAATTGAAAGCGCTGTAAAAACGCCTTATCCTTTCACACTGAGGCGTTGAACTGGCGGGGCGTTGAGCTTTTGAGCGATGAAAAAAAAACGCTCCAAAAACGCCTTATCCTTTCACACCGAGGCACTGCAAAAACACCCTAAAACTTTAGGGTCTTATCGATGCTTTACCAACACATTGGTATTGCAGATAAGGCTTTGCTCGAATAACGCTGTAATAACGCTGTAATTACGCTCGAAAAACGCTCGAAAAACACCCCAGTGTGAAAAGGGCCTTTTTTTTACATTTCTTCAGTTATGTCCTGGTTTCTATGCCTAGGCAAAATATGTCATACATCCCAGGAGTCTTCAGTAGGGGAATAGGGGATTTCTCATGTAAGCACACCCTCTCCTTCTTGCATACCTGAGCCAGGGGCAGGGGGATTCCAGGAAGTAAATGCTAAATGAATCACTTGCCCTTACTAAAGATAACCATGGCCAAACATGTTAGAGGGTGTTTTTCAAAGTGATTTATGAACAAAATAAACCATAGAAACAAGGATGGGTTGGCAAGTATGCTTTGAATATTAAACATGAATTAAATAGCATTTTTGATTTGTGATGCTCAGATGAAATGTAGTTCCACTTTAAGTAAATGTAAACTAGGGAATATCCTTTAGATAACAAAGGGTTGTCAAAAGGTTGTCTATATTTGGGAATGTGGAGGTGGAGGGAAGGAAGAGTTTTTGCATCTAAATGCTTCTGATGTCCTGCAGCTTTATTACACCCATCTCTGTAAAAATGCACTACAGTCAAAGCAGTCTGCATGTGTTTTTTACAGGGCATATATTCTCATTGTTTTGACTTCTATTTATTTGTTCACAACCTGTCCCTATCCACTTGTATTACAGTTATAGCAGGCTGCCTGTGTTTTTAACAGGACATATTCCCTAAAATATCACAGTCTTTCCCTGTCCATGTGCACTACACTAATAACCATCTGCATTTATTATTTTTTTAACAGGCTTTATTACCAATGTGTTGCTGACTGCAATATTTTTTGTAAAACAAAAAAAAAGTGTAGTACAGTATGTCTGGCCATAGTATATCAGCATATAATCTTACTTTTTCTTTGGGGAACAATGTGACATGGGGATTTAAGGACAGGCATGTTGGAATGTGTTGTAGGAGAGTGTTGTTACCCCATAAAAAAAATGCCCAAACAAGGACCTTTTTATCCATACTCTCAAAAATCCTATTTGCAATCTTTTCAGTTCTCAACATCTTAGCTACTATTTACTGTAATGTACTGTACATTTTTTTTCCACATTGTTTGAAAAAAACTGTGCAAGAACATCCTGCAATTAATTCATTTCACATTACAACACTCAAATTCACCGTCCCTGCCTTCCTATTCATGAAAAAATGTATTTACCTTTTTGCATGTTTGAATGGCTAATCAATGGGAGCGGCACCATGCACCCAGCCTAAATGTACGCCCACCCTACGCCGGCGTAAGCAAGTTACGTTGGCGGGTGTAGCCTGTTTTAGGCGTATCTCTGTTTGCGGGTCTGGCGCACAGATACGACGGTGCACATTTGCACATACGTTGGCATAACTTGTTATATGTCAGCGTAAGTGCTCTGTGAATCCGGGCCATACAGCTGTTGGCCAATTTACACTGCTGTATCCTCTACAGCAGGGCTTTTTTTTCAGCTGGAAATTGGTGAAAGTCAGTTCCACCCCCTCTGGCTCAAACCCTCTGCTCCCTGCTCACCACTATCACTTGTAAGCACAAAAGTTCAGCTTCTGTGTTTCCAAGTGACGGCTTGTTTCCCAACGACTCCCACAGATCTGATCTCCTGAACAGTTCCACTGAGTGCAAGATGGGGACAAGGGAGGTGCAGGTGCCCAGGGTGCAGTGTGGATGCTGACACCCCACTGGATGTTCTCCCTGCAAATTAGAGAGGTGGAGCCACCTACAACATGTGAGAGGGTACTAGAAAAAAACAGGGGTGAAAGTGAGATGTGGATGGGGGAGGTGAAAGTGAGATGTGGATGGGGGATGCAGAGGTAGGCAACTGTGGAAGAAGGCTGAACTCTGTACTCTGTGTGTAGTGCACCCCTGAATTCTGCATTGTGTATGCAGTGGCCCCCTGAACTCTGAATAAGGTACATAGCACACCCCCAAACTCTGCACTCTGTACTTACTATGTACTGTGCTATGCACTCCTGGTATTTAATGCTCCTTTAAGACCCTCTCTCTGTTAATGAAATTTGACTACACCCAATATTTGATGCGGTTTGGAGGGTGTGGGAAAGCAGGGGGATGGGGGTTTTGGGGGGTCATGGTTGAGTTTCCGCACCTTTTTTTTATGAAAAAAAAAATCCCTGCTCTGCAGTTTCTTCATTGTTATGGATCAGCGTTTCGCTTTCACTGACTTCACAGGTCATATTTCTGCCCCCTCTATTTTGTTTCAGAGACCATTGACCTCTCACCCTTGAAGCAAGAAGACCTAATTAAGTTTTTGCTGCACTATAGAAATTGCCTTTTTAACATTAGAAACATTAAAAAGTTCTTAAAGAGGTTGTAAACCTCCAAGTTGTATCTATAGGTTATAAAAATGCATAGAAAATGTGGCGCTCACTCAATACTATTAAATGTTGGCAGTTACTTATTAGCATTCCCTTTTGTGTTGGTTTGCGCATCAGTATTTTTACCTTTATGTATCTATAGGTAAGCCTAGAATAAGACTTACCTATAGGTACTGTAAATACCTCTTAAACATGCGCCGTTCAGAAGATATTTACTGTTTCCTGTGCCAATGATATCATGGGCACATAAGCTCTGAAGGAACGACCGCACATGCCGCTTTTTCAAGCGAGTGTGCCATACCCAGTGGCTCCCGCATGCATATTTCCTTCCCAGGACAGGTATGTTCTTTCAACAAAAAGCAAGTAAGCTAGTGTATATATATATTTTTTTATTTGATGTTGTAAATATGTAATTAAAAACATGTTTAGATAAACTGTATATACCCACCAGTAAATTTGATCTAACCCTGCTATTTAAAAATTATCCTGTTGTTGGGCAGTTTTTTTTAACTGCTGTGTCTTTGCCTTTAGTGCATTTTGGATAGTTTCTTATTGTTCTTCCACTTATCATAAAAAGGTGTTCATTATAAAATATTTATTAAAAAAAAAACAATCCACTTCACTTCACTGGTATATTGGTGCCTTTTATGTTTATAGAAGTGGGTGAAGTTGAGTATACCTGAATTACAGAATGCTAAGCAATATGCAGCCTAACCCTGAGCAGCCAGCATCTGATCAGAAACCAGAAGCTGTGCTCTGGAACAGAGACATAGCTCTGGAGTGGGAATCTGTTGATGGTGCAAATTTTATTTTTAGTAACTAGGGGTTTTCTGGTTGGCATATTCTATTGAAAATTCAATAATGATTCACAAGCATAAGCTCTAACATGAACTCACAAATGAAAACATAATGATCCCAGATTTTACTGGGCATGTTTAGTAATTATTTTCATACACAATCTAAGATCCATAAGCCTCAAAGGCAAAATGTTTTAAAATAAATAATATTTACACAATTTACATGCAGCAAATTGGATGTTGAGGATACAAGTTTTTTTGTTTTTTTGTTTTATTTATTTTGGTCTTCTGATTCAACTTCTAATAGCAACAGTTCACAGTTGGTGTTTTACGAACTTATTAATGTGAATGTGTCTGAGAAAGGTGTAGGTTTTCAGATTGCTATTTATCAATTCTACTAAGGAGAACTTAGCTTCAAGTTGAATTAAAATTAATGTGGCTGAATCAATAAGTGAAAGTCTACTTTCAAGGCAGACACATGGCACCCCTGACGGGACACATCAAATAAGGGAAGAAGACCCTATCCATAATGGCACATGCCTAAATAAATTTAGAAGCTAGGTATAAACAGATATAAGGTAAGTATCCTAATTTTAACTAAATACCATTAACTCACAAGGAGTGATGCCTAAAGCCCCTGTATACATGATCGGACCCTTGTCCGACCAAAATCACATCGGAATTCCATTGGAGTAAAAGAAAACATGTTCTTTATCTAAACTGGAATTCATCGGAATTTCCAATGGGGCATACACACTGTCAGAATTTCCGATGGAAAAAGTCAGACAGACTTTTTCCATTGGAAATTCCGATTGTGTGTACGGGGCTTAGGAGGAATAATGACCCTTAAAAACCTATATAGTACCTTACTAGTGACTCTTAAAAGGCTCCAATTATGGTAAAATTATTTTTGAAACATGGCAGTACAGGAAACCTCTCAACAAGGCTGGTATATGCAATACAGAGATATCGTTAGTTAAAAAAAAACTTCCTAGTAAAGAAAAATATTTTACAAAAAAAGTAGTAGAAAATATACTCATTTATTGCAAAATCAGACTCACCCTGGCCAAAAAAAGCACAGGAGGCCCTAATTGTGAAAAAGTGGATAGCATACACCCAAATACTTGATCTTGTGTGTACTCTTCCTAAAAAAAAAAAAAAAAACACAGATGAGATCTCGCAATTATAAAAGAAAGGGTACATAAATAAAACTTAAGATTATATAAAGAATTGGACATGTTATAATTTTATTTAAAGATGTGCTGATTTTACAGTAATTAAAGAATATGAAAACCTTTAACCGCTTCCCGACCGCCACGTAAACGTATACGTCGGCAGAATGGCATGGCTGGGCAAATGTGCGTATATATACGTCCCCTTTAATTTGCCGCCGTGTGGTTGTGTGCGCGCCACCGCTGGCACCCTCGCGACCCTGTTGCCATTTCCGTGACCATGCCTGCGGGACCCACAGACTCGATGTCCACTGGTGTCCCGCGATCAGGGCACAGAGCTGAAGAGCCAAAAGGGCACAGCTGCGTAAAACAGTTAGAACATACAGAGGGAACACACTTAACCCCCTGATCGCCCCCTTATGTTTAACCCCATCCCTGCCAGTGACATTTACACAGTAATCAGTGCATTTTTATAGCACTGATCACTGTACAAATGTCAATGGTCCCAAAATCGGACACTTTCGACACATTTTTGGGACCATTGTAATTTTAACAGCGATCAGTGCTATAAAAATGCACTGGTTACCGTGAAAATGACACTGGCAGTAAAGGGGTTAACCACTAGGTGGCACTGTAGGGGTTAAGTGTTCCCTGCACAGTGTTTCTTACTGTAGGGGGGATGGGCTCTGTGTCATATGACACTGATCTCTGCTCCGAGTACACAGAGCCAAGATCAGTGTCATTGTCACTAGTCCGAGCGGGTTTACACAAGCATCTCCCCACTCTATACCTCCGTGAGACAATCGCTGGTAACCCCGCGGCAATCGAGTGCAATGTATATATACAGGGACTGGTCCTTAAGTGGTTAAATAAAGTAATTAATTTTGACATTACCCATTACAAAACAAAGTGGTTTATTTATAAAAACTTGAGAGTGCAAAATCTGGTACAGCTGTGCTGGTAGTCAATCAGCTTCTAACGTCAAATTGTTCAATTAAGCTTTAACAAAAGAAACTGGAACAGATTTTGCATTCTCCAGTTTTAGTAAATTAACCCAAAAAGTCAGGATTTTAACTTCTGAATAACTGTAAAAGTAAAAGCTGCACAATTATTGTAATAGGTGTAGTCTATATGAAGGTGCACTTATTTAACTTTCTTTTTTTCTGACAAACATGTTTATCATCAGATGCTCATAATAGTATACAGCATTCTGTTGTTACATAAAGAAAAATTTCATAGCATTTTCCATTCCAAGTTGTAAGTACAAATACAACACATTGGGGGTTATTTGCTAAAGTGCACTTGAAATTGCACTGAAAGTACACTTGGACAGGTAGTCGCTGTAGATCTGAGGGGGACATGCAAGGAAAATAAAAAAAAACTGAATTTTAGCTTGCACATGATTTGATAATAAAATCAGCAGAGCTTCCCCTCATTTCAGATCTACCCCTCAGATTTACAGTGACTGCACTTCCAAGTGCACTTTCAGTGCAATTTTAAGTGTACTTGCACTTGTAGTGCAAAGTGGATTTGCCTTTCCTAAATAACTCCCATTGTTTTACTATTTAGACCTATTTGTATATCTTGTTGCTCATGTAATTAATAGTTGATTGGTTAACCTTTCCAGTCTCTGCTCATTCATCATTAAATATATTTGGCTTTTTAAAAGTAATAAATGTTTAGTCACCCCATCCTATAGCACTGTAGTCATATACTTTTAAAAGTTAACTAAAGATTTCCACATATTTACTTCTTTGAATTCTGTGACGCATATTCACTATGACCTGTAAGTAGCAACTGCAGTATCACAGAATTCACAAAACTATATTCTTAAACTGTTTGTAACCTTTAAAATAAAAATGCATGTATCTGTAAGTGGTCCATTTTGGTGAGCAGTCCTCAGGAAGCATGTGCTTGAACTGGAGAGTCCAGAGAAGGGCAACAACTTTTATAAGGGAGCTGGAGGACCTCAGCTATAAGGAAGAACTACAAACATAAAACTGTTTCTCCCTCGAAATAAGATGCTTAAGAGGGGACATGATCACAATATACGCATTTTTAGATGGTGATTCTAACATTGGGAGAAAACTATTTAACCCAAGGTTTCTAGAGAAGGCCACACAATGAGATTAGATTAGGGGCTGTTCGATCTTATATGTAACTTTAAGGTGTAACCAGAGCTGTATCCTGGCCTAGGCCAACAAGGCCCAGGCCTAGGGCAGCAGGTTGCAGGGGGCAGCACGGAAAGAGTCTCCGCCGGCTTGCACTATTAGTGTAGCACTGTTAGGCCACGTACACACGATCAAATCTGTCTTCCGTTTCAGCAGACAGATTCGATCGTGTGTACGGGCAAACAGATGTATTTGGCCACCCGACAGATTTGAAAGCATGCTTTCAAATCTGTCGGCTGGGAACCCATCCGCCCAACATGTCTGCTGGTTAGTATGCTAACCAGCAGACATATCTGCTCGCACACGTGTTGAATGGTTTCGACGCATACGCGGAAGTGTTTAACTTCCTGGTGCGGTGACGTGGCGGCGTCAACGTCACCGCCACGTCACCGACATGTCAGCGCGCTGTCTGCCAGCGGGGATTTTGGTTTGATCGTGTGTACACGATCAAACCAATAAATCCCAGCAGACAGATTTGTTCAAATCGGTCTGTCCGACCGATTTGAACAAATCAATTTGCTCGTGTGTACAAGGCCTCAGTGTAGCGCCAGTCTTATGGGGCGGACTGGGCAGAGAGGCAAGCATTCCACAACTGTAGGGGGGGCAGAGCTTCTAATTTTGACTGTCCTATCATCCTGGACCACAAACCTTCCTCACTGTGCTATATGTTTTCTGCTGCACCATTGGCATGGTTATATCTTTTTAGTCCTCTCCATAAAATTATCAGAATTTTGGGCCTAAAGTAGAACTTTAGGAACACTTTTCTATTTAATTTTGGATAGAGTAAGGGTAAGGTAAGGGAATGGCAGGTCTTTAACAGCAAGGGGTGTGGCCTTGACAGAAAGGGGTGGGTCATATTTAAATTAGGGGTGCACGAGTTTAGTCAGGCCTAGGGCAGCACAAAACCTAAATACATCCCTGGGTGTAACACAAGATTGACATTTCATAAAAAATACCAACATTTGCAGCTGAGACACCTCTGCAAAAAATTATATGTGGCACATTTGCAGTACCAGACTACAGGAATAGGAACAGCAGTAAAAAAAAAATGGTAATGATGACAGGTCAGCAGCGGTTGCAGGAGATGGTAATGTTGTAAGATATAATATTGTTTTTGAGGTCCGATTTCAAGAAAACAAACAGAGAAAAAATGTGGCTGTCTTTTCTAATGAAGAGTCAGATATGACTAAAAGACTGAACAACAACAACTTTATCCAGGACTGGTTAATTTTTACAAAAGCATGCCAGTCTGTCACAAAACCATCCACTGCCCTGAATGCCCTTTCTGACAGCACATTGGCCACAGGCCGGGGCAGGCCAGCAGTTTGATTGTGTCCAGACTAAACATCTAAAAGTCTTGGGGGTCCAAGGCTTGCAGATTTACTCTTCATTTTGCTGCTGTGCCTCCACTGCTTAAAAAGGCATAGACTGCTGAGCTCTGTAGAACAGATCTGATGTAATAATGGCTATACACCCACAAGCACCCTTGCCCCTTGATGATATTCTACCTCACTAATATTGTGCCTCTCTCTCACTTTCCACCTCCACAATCTCTGGCACCTAGATATGGTCTGCCACCCCATCATCCCTACCCTCTTCATCACTCAAGCCTACTTGGCAGTAACCTGCAGCTGCAGTGTAATATACTTGATTGGAGGCTGAAGTTATGAGAGGGCTTCCTTTGTCACTAAAGTCCCCCTAGAGTTAGTGGCAGGGAGTTCAAAGCCCAAAGGAGCATGGGTGCAATTTAGGCTGGTCTGCTGGTACTGCTTCTGATAGTGCTTAACTGGTTGGTGCTCCAGCAAGATAACAAAGACACGGGGCACATTGGTGGAAGTGAAGATGATATGCAGCAGCTAGTAGCATGATGTTAACTATGGCAAATGCAGGATCAAGTTGGTGGTACTGAAAGCAGGTAAGCTTGGTCTAGGTCCAAGCTGAGGTCATACAAAGAGGAAGAATGGGATGCGAGGTCAGCAGCCAGAGCCAATATCATGCATGGAAGTCAGGAGGGTAAGGCAGGATCTAGTCAGGAGGCAGATGGAAGTCATACACAGGTGATCAGAGAAGCAAAGTACTTGAAACAAGCCCTGGTCATAATAGGAGGTCAAGAAAAAGAGAAGTCCAGAAGTGGGCCGAAACAGTAAGGAGGAATCAGGAACAAGACAGAAATCAAGAAGAAAAGGAACACACAAGAGTTGAAAATCATCCAGCAACCTCTCATGGCAGCTCATTTGCTTAACCGCTTAAGCCCCAGAAGATCTTTATCCCTTATGACCTGGCATTTTTTTAAGACACTGCGTCCTTTTAGTGACAATTGGACCGTCGTGGGACGATGTTCCCAAACAAAATGACGCCCGTTTTTTCTTACAAACAAGTTTTCTTTTGGTGATTTTGTCATCTTTGTGGTTTATTTTGTGGCTATAAACAAAAAAAATAGAAAAAAAATATATTTTTTACTTGTTGCTTTAACCACTTAAGGACCTTGGGTGTTTTTCAGTTTGGTGTTTGCAAGACGAAACAGTTTTTTCTGCTAGAAAATCACGTAAAACCCCCAAACATTATATATATATTTTTTTAACACCCTAGAGAATAAAATAGTGTCATTGCAACTTTTTGTCACACCGTATTTGCGCAGCGGTCTTACAAGCGCACTTTTTTTGAAAAAATACACTTTTTTGAATTAAAAAATAAGACAACAATAAATTTGGTCCAATTTTTTTATATATTGTGAAAGATAATGTTCCCAAACACGTTTAAAATTGCGCCCGCTCGTAGCATGGCGTCAAACTTTTACCCTTAAAAATCTCCATAGGCGAAGAAATGCTTGTAATAGAAAAAAGCATGACGTCCTCTTAAATTGAGATCTGGGTCAAAAAGACCTCAGATCTCAATTTAGGCTTAAAAAGAAAAAAAAAAAAAAAAAAGAAAGGAAAAGACATTTTTTAAATAGCCTTAAAAAGAAAATTTCTTTAAGACAGTGGTGGAAATACGTTTTGACGTACTTCCGCCCACCTGCTATGGGGAACGGGTGGGGGCGATTTTTCCCTCACTCGTTCCCAGCAGAGGAGCCGCACAGACCCGATCGCCTCCGCCGTACCGACGGCAACGGTAAGCGGCGGAGAGCACGGGAAAGCGGTGGGAGGGGGGGGGCACCTCTCCGGTCACCGATAACGGCGATCTCGCGGCGAATCCGCCGCGGAGACCGCCGTTATTGTACACAGGACCCTGCACTGAAGAGATGGATATTTCGGTTGTGGCAGCAGCTGCTGCCGTTACCGAGATATCCATCTTTAAAAAGAGGACGTATATATACAGTGCAGGGTCCTTAAATGGATAATAAATATCCAAAAATAAATAAATAAATAAATAATGTCTTCATCAATTTAGGCCAGTATGTGATCTTCTAAATATTTTTGGTAAAAAAAAATAGCAATTAGTGTATATTGATTGGTTTACGCAAAAGTTATTGCGTCCACAAAATAGGGTAAAGATTTACGGCATTTTTTATTATTTATTATTTTTACTAGTAATGGCGGCGATTTGCAATTTTTAATGAGACTGAGACATTACAGTGCACAGATCGGACACTTTTGACACACTTTCGGGACCATTGACATATATACAGCGATCAGTGCTATAAAAATGTACTGATTACCGTATAAATGTCACTGGCAGGAAAGAGGTTAACACTAGGGGGCGATCAAGGGGTTAAATGTGTTCCATCATGTGTGTTTCTAATTGTTCCGGGGATGGGACTGACTAGAGAAGGAGACAGATCGCTGTTCCTAATTACTAGGAAGACAATCTGTTTCTCCTCTCCTGTCAGAACGTGGATTGCTGATATGGCAGATATCGTGGACATCGCGGCCACGCTCATTACGTACCCCGCTATGCAGCGGGTGCGCACATGCCTGCTGTGGCTCTTAAAGGAGCCGACATACGGTTACAGCAATTTGTGGGAACGAGCCGACCTGCCACCATATAATGATGTTGGCTGGTCGGTAAGTGGTTAATTAGGGCATTTGACACTAGTTTCATGACTGCTGTGCCTCAGCGAGTATTTCTCTGCAGACAAACGCACCCATGCAAGATACTGTCAGAAGTGCCAGTTCTGTGAACTGGTGAACGAGCACCTTTGCACTGACATGCAGGAATACTAATAGAAATTGCTTCTCTGTGCCTGTTGTGCCCTCCGCCTATATTCTAAGATAAAATTAAAGTGTATGTGGACCCAACATAGCACTCAGCCTATATAGCACTCTACAGCAGTAACTATTTGCTCCTGAAAATGCTCTGTCAGCTGTGCCTATCTATTTCAACTCCACACATTTACACACACTGACAATAGGTTGATGGAAACCCTGACTTTTATATAGAGGGGGCTGGCACATTAGAAAACCCCCATTATTGGCTCTTCTACTTCAAAATGTCATAATTTTTCCAAACTGTGAACAGCTAGAGTTCAAATTCATGGTTGACTAGAACCTGGCGATCATGGCAATATCAGCTGAACTTGAACATAGCACTGGACACACTGAAATCTATGAAAGCCAAACCTTGTTATTTTTTTCCTGGCAAGTCTTTATGCTTGTTTAAAAAGGGCATGGGTAGCAGGGCAATGCCATGGGACCAGTGCTGTAGATATTTTTTTCTTGGGGGATTCAGCCTTGTACAGGAAGAAGAGTACACTTAAGTGTAACTTTGAGGCCACATACACACGATCGAACATGTCCGCTGGAACTGGTTCCGCAGACCAGTCTCAGCAGACATGTTCGATCGTGTGTATGGCCTATCGGACCGTTTTCCAGCAGACAAAAGTTTCAAAACATGCTTAGAAACTTGTCCGCTGGAAACCTGTCTGTCGGACATGTTCGATGGTTAGTACACTAAATAATCGGACCAAAATCCCGCGCATGCTCAGAATCAAGTCGACGCATGCTTGGAAGCATTGAAATTTGTTTTTTTTCATCACGTCGTTGTGTTCTACGTCACCGCGTTCTGTTCTGAGGGGATTTTGGTCCGATGGTGTGTACGCACATTAGACCAACAGACCACTTCAGCCTTGTCAGATGAAAACGGTCCGTCGGACATGTTTCATCGGACATGTCTGATCGTGTGTAGGCGGCCTGAGGTGTAACATAAGATTGACATCTTGACCAATCTGTCTGCCACTGCAGTGCCAAGTACCTATTTACCTGGAATAGAGATGATCTGCGGGTTCCCAGATCCCAATAAGCCCCCCTGAAGACCATCTACGTGCATTTTTGAGCAAAGGATGTGGAGATTTTGTCCTTGTAAACATGGAGATAAAGGCCCAGATTCACATACACTTAATATTCCGCTGCGTAATGGAAATACTCTACGCTGCCGTATTTTACCAGGCTCTACACCGAATCCTGGTAGATTTTTGCCTGTACGCTACGGCGGCGTAGTCTATTTCTCGCCGCATAATCGAAATACGCGATTAGGGGGCGTGAAGCATTTAAATTAAGCGCGTACCCGCGGCGATCGAACTGTGCATGCTCCGTTCAGAAATTTCCCGCCGTGCATTGCGCGAAATCACATCGTTACGTCATTCGTTGTTTGAGTAGCGGCGTTTACGAACATTCCTATTCCCGGACGACTTATGTTAAAAATAATAAAAGACGTCGGAAAACGTTGATATTCGACGCGGGACCGACGGCCATACTTAACATGGGCTGTCTAATATTAGAGCAGCAAAAAGCTGGTATAGTGTTACGCAAATAAAAGATGACTAAAGGTGCCGTAAGAGATTGCGATTGAAGATCGTAATTTCGGGGATCGCCGGCAAAAGCTCATTTGCATACCCCGACGCCGAAAACGACGGGAAGTCCACCCAGTGGCCGCAATTTTATTGCAGCGTAGATCCGAAGGTGTATGAACACGTAATCCAGTCGAATTGAAGCCCGCAGCCGTCTATTCATGGTTTGAGGTTTTCAACTAGCTAGAAAACGCACGTAATTTGAAATTACTCCAGTCTAACACCAGTTAGACAGGTGTAATGGCTCTCTGAATCTGGGCCAAGGTGCTTGGCCCTGGGGAAGGCATTGCAATCCCACATGCAAGGTATCATCTGAGGGTTGTGGGCATGTGGCCTGATATGCTTCAGGTAAGAGGATGCACACTTGCTGCCCCCATTTTTTTTACCCTCCAGGTTTAATGCTTGTATTTTGAGGTAATTTCATAACATTTCTCAAATTCAAAAAAACTTTTCTATGAATGTGGTTGGGGAGGGGGTGTCTTGCATTGAGGAGCTACAATTGCTCTGACCCCTCGAAAGACACCTTCTCCCAATATTGATGAAGACATAAGGTCCATTTCCATATCCTGTCCCTAAAAGAGATGTGGGGGGTTGTGGGAGAAAACATATCACATTCTGGAAGCCCTCTTAAAGATAGTCACAGTCCTGCCCCCCTACAGTCTAAAGGACAGTAAATTGGCCCTTTGTTTAGGAACTTTGGAGACTCCTGCTCTAGAGGCTTCTGTATGTAAACAAACCAGCAGGGATCTTGTGTGACACTATTGGCCAAATAGAGTCATGAGCATACTTTGTCAATAACATGTTGTTTAAAACGGAATATGGAAGAGATTTATCATGTAATTAAAGTGGATGTAAACCCCCAAAAAATATATATTTTTTTAATGTCACAATGTAGAGTATAAGTTTCCTATCATCTGTGCCCAGTCTTGCCACACAGAGTTAATCCAGATCTGAGAAATCCTCTTTTATGTTCAGTGAAAATGAACAGCCTTCCAGATAAAACCCTGCCTAAATAAAAAGTCAATTTGCTCTCTTCTTGCTTTGATTGAGAGGTTCTTTACATATCTAGCTAGGACATGTTTATCATATGTTATGTTTTGTTTATCATAACATGACGTGATATAACATCATAACACATCCTAGTAATATACAATGAACTTTGGATCACCTCTTGTTATGATAAACATGTCCAAGCTAGATTTGTAAATAACCTGTTACTGAAAGCAATAACAGAGAAACATAATTTGGAAAGGTTTTTATCTGGAATTCTGTTAATTTGCACAGAACTTTAAAAGGGGATTACTCAGATCTGGATTAACTCTGTGTGGCAAGACTGGGCACAGATGATAGGAAATCTTATACTCTACATTGTGACATAAAAAAAAAAAAGTAGTGCCATCAACCCTAGACGACAGGCTTCTGACTACATCTGCTGAAGGTTCAGATGGGTGAACTTCCCAAATATGGACAGTTTGCTCACCTGTTCACTGAACGGTGAACAAGCTAGGTTTAAGTCAAACTTATGTTCAACCCAAACTTGAACCATTCCCTACATTAAAAAATAAATATTCTCAACTTATCAGTTCAAAATAAAGCAACAGAAACTCATATGTGGCACAATTGCAATTACACTTTAAAAAGTTACTAAAATAATTTTACCTTACTTTAGCTGCCTATCATGCTATCCTCAGGCTGAAGCAGAAAAATGAATGCAGACAGACAGTGATTTATTTTGCATCCTCCTGTTCCCTGTGATCATTATGAGTGTGGTGCAAATAGTCCTCCAAAAACTTTGGGTATACATTGATTAGGAGGTAACCATAGAGTGAAGATTCTTTACTACTTGTATCTGTTTATTGCCTCCTGTTTCTGCAAGTGAAGCAAACAGTAGGTAGCCAAGCAGAGGGCTTCGAGGCTTGTAAGAACTTTCCAGCAAGGTGTATCATACAAGCCTTGTCTCATATGACACATTAGCTTGGAGTACTGCTGATTATTTCAAATATTATATAGATGTCAGTTTGAAGAAATACACTTCATTTGACGGTGAACTTAGAGTTTGAAATTTCTTTTGCATAGGATAGAGATCTGGCTTGTAAAGAATCATCAATAATTATTTTTAAATCCATATTTTATTTATCGGAAAAGTTTTTCCTTACAAATACCAAACTAACATGTTTGCATTCTAATCCCTTTGGTAAAATAGAAAATCACTTTTTTTTTTCCTACTCCAACATTTCCAAGCTTGTAGCGTCTTGTAGCGTCTTTCTTAGGCCCCTTTCACACTGGCAGACTGTTCAGGACCTGTCATCTGCCAGCTCAGCGAATATCAACAGATCAATCCCCGCTGAACAAGCGGAGTCCGTCAAAACAGACAGCTCTGTGTCAAAGGGGCCTTTCTCTCACCAGTTCTGGACTGAACCAGGTGACTCAAGACATTTTATCTAAATCTTTTAAAATGTGTTAGTGCCACCCTATGCTAAGTAAACGTAAAATTGAAGATATGTTCAATTTAAATTAAGCGCTTTAGATGAACTAGTAATCATCCCACCACACTCAGTGGATGTGGAGAAATCCACTTTTGTGCAATCAATGTTCTAGCAAAAAACAAGGGCCCAGATTCACGTACATCGGCGCATTATTGGACCGGCGTAGCGCACCGCCTTTACGTTAGACTTGCGCCATCTAGCCGCGTAATCCCCCGGTTCACGTAGCTTTTGCGCAGGAAATTGCTCAAGCGTAAGGTTTTTTCCAGAGGCGTAAGGAGGAGTAATACAAATTGGGAGGGACGTGGGCGTGTTACATTGAAATGAGCCGTGACCCCATGCAAATGAAGGGCCGGCCGGCTCGCGCATGCGCGCGTGAAGGAGACCATGTCAGCTCCGATGTGCGCATGCTCACAACTCGGGAGCGGCGCAATCAGTGAAATTGGAAATGGACTAGGGCAACGTTGTGAACTACGCAGACAGCATAAATAGACACACACAAACGCACTTGCATTGCAAAAGTACATCCCTTTGTGTCCCTTCCCATTGAACCAAGTGCTTTTGTTCCTGTTGTTCGTTGCAGTGTGTCTTGTAGTTGTCAGATTAGTGTTCTGTGTGATCAAGTGCTTGTTGGTATATTTGTGAAAGTGTTTTTGATAAGTGTTTGAGAGACTGTTTGATTGATATATTTTTGTTCGTTTGTTTTCTTGCTTTATTTTTTATTTTATTTTTTTTGGTGACTGTTTCTTGCTGAGTGCTAGTGTGATTTTTGGGTGTTCGTTTTCTGTTTGTGTGTGTTCTTGCCTGATTGGTTGTGCTTGTATTTGTGACTGATTTTTGGAGACTGGTAGTGAGTTTGTTTGGAAGTATGACTGAGAGAAAAAGAAAGCTTAATTTTACTGTGGGGGAAAAAAGAATTCTTGCCCGGGCCATTAGCGAGTATGGGCGTTTTCTCCACGGCCCGCAGAGTGCCACCACCACCCCGGCCAGGAGGAGGGAGATATTGGATAGGATCACGGAGCAGGTGAATTCATCGGGGGAGGGGGAGACACGGACCCGGTCTGGGATCGAAAAAAAAATAAATGATCTCCGGCATCTGGTGAAAAAAAAACTGGCCGCAATGCATGCCCATGCCAGGGGCACAGGAGGGGGCCCACCATGCCGTATTAGGCTTACAGCGACGGAGCATGTGGTGGCCCTGACCTTTCACCGGCATGAAGTGGAGGGCCTGCCAGGCTTTGACACAAGTCCGGTCCCCGCGGTGCCAGGTAAGTTTTTTTGTTCTATCAGGTGTGTAGCATGTGTGGGGGAGGGGGTGAAAGGGAATATGTGCCAAGTGTGTGGATCCTCCAACCTGTGAATGGTTTGTGTCATCCACAGATGTGCAGGAGGGTGCAGGGCCATCTGGCCTGACCGCTCCAACACCAGGACAGCAGCCTAATGAGGCCCCCCAACAAGGCCACAGTCCGCGGAGGAGGTTCGAGAGGAGGAGGACGATCATGAGGAGGAGGACGATCATGAGGAGGAGGACGATCATGAGGAGGAGGAGTCAGGCACTGGACGAGTGGTTTGTGCGGACTCTTCCCCTCTGGCTGGCAGAAGCCTGCCCTCCCTAAGGGGGAGCCCCCCCCTCCTCCCCCAACATGGCTCCCCTCACAAGGGCCTCCCCTTCGACCCCGCCCACAACCATCAGCTGGAGGCAGGATCCAGAGCACCAGGGGGGCGCCCAATCTCCTGCCCGCCAGTCTGCGAAGGGACCAGGCCCTCCAGACCCGCCATCTGGGACAGCTCTGCCAGACTTTTGGGCGGGTGGAGGAGAGCCTGTCCTCCATGAAGGATACGCTGGGTAACCTGGACTCCCACTCCCGGGCTTTCACAACCTGCCTAAATGAACTGCAGACTACAGCAGCAGGTGTTGGGCAGGATGTGAGGGCCCTTACCCAGGCTATCCAGGCCAACACGGCAACACTTGGTGCTTCCCTGGACAGAATTGCCGTGGCCTTGGAGGGCAGGCCGCCAGGTGGGCAGATATCAGGGGCTGCTCCTCCTTCCCCGGCTTTGCCCCTCCCCCATGAGTCTCCCCTGAGGGGCCGGGGCCGTGGCCGGGGGCGCCCTAGGCGTGGCTCACGCAGAGGGCAATAATTTTTTTTTCCCCCCTTTTTTTTTTTGCTGACATTTTTTGCATTTTTTTTTTTTTTTTTGCTGACATTTTTTTTAAATTTTGGGTTGTGCATGCTGTTTGAATGTGGGGGTGACATTCCTGCTGGAAAAGGGGTGTCATCCTCAATTTTGGTGGAGAAGGGTTCCCCAGGACCAGGGAGAAGTGATCCTCAGGTCCGTGTGATTGGTGCATGAATGTTCAGTGACATAATTGGAGCCTTGACGTGGCGTTACTGCTCACCAGTCCTGCATGGTGGACTGGTGCCAATCCAATTTGATGAGGATGTGGGGTGTGTGTGCTAGGGACCACAGTGGTGTGCATGCATGCATTCTCATTGTGCCATGATTAATGTGTGTGTTTAACGTGCAAAGATGCCCAATATGAGCTGCCTCCTGACTGCTCTTCCCTCAGAAGACGGGGTATCCTCGGTTAGGGGTTGATTGTCTGGTTGGGGGGTCAGGTCATCACGTAGCTCAACCTGCAGGCCCTTCCTCACTGCGAGATTGTGCAGCATGCAACATGCAACGATGATATGGCACACGAAGTTTGGGGAATACAACAGTGTACCCCCAGACTTATCCAGGCATCGGAAACGTGACTTCAGGAGGCCAAAGGTGCGCTCCACCACTGCACGGGTTTTGATGTGTGCTTGATTGTATCTTTCCTCCCCTGGGGTTTGGGGGTTCCGGATAGGAGTCATGAGATGGGGTCCCAGTGCATATGCAGAGTCACCTGGAAGGGAAAAGACAGGAGAATGTTAGTCATGCATGTGCCACTTGTGAGGTGTGCATCACGGGAGGGGATAGTCATGCCTGACTCCCATGTCACTCACCAACCAGCCAGGTGTTCCCATACACGTTCTGATCGAATTCCATTCGGATGTGGCATTGATTGTAGATGTAGCTGTCATGGGTGGATCCGGGGTGTTTGGCACGGACGTGCCATATGAGGCCTTGGGCATCAACTATCACCTGTACGTTGATGGAGTGCCAATTCTTCCGATTGCGGTACATGTGCTCTGTCTCATGGGGGGGCTGGAGTGCCACATGTGTGCAATCAATTGCCCCGATGGTGCGTGGGAATCTGGCAATTCTGTAGAAATCTGTCATTGCCTTCAGCCGCAGGTCCTCAGTGGTGGGTTTGATGATTTGGTTGGCCAAGCGTGTGAGGATTGCAGGGACAACCTGGTGCACACATCTGCTCACGGAGGATTGTGACATCCCAGCCACCACTCCACTTGTACGCTGAAAAGAGCCACTGGCAAGGACATGGAGTGTTGCCAGTACCTTGACCAGTGGCTGCACTGGATGTGAGCGTTGTGTTGGGCTGGTGATGTCCTCCTGCAGGGTTGTGGTTAATTCCAGGATGGCATGAGGGGGGAATCTGAAGATGCGATACACCTCAGAATCACTCATGCCAAAGAGGTCTATGTGTGTGCGGTATACCCTCTCCTGTGCCATCCTCCGTGCCATCCTCTGTGCCCTCCTCCTTCTTTGGTCATCTAAATTCACTAGTGCAGCTATGAGCGACGATGCCCCTGGCATGTTGGCAGTCAAATTGTAGTGCAACACGTGTGTGTGGTCTGCTCCTCAGTAACAGTGTTGCTTTCTGTGAGATGTAGACGTTTTTTCAAAATTTAGACCAGCTTTTATGTGCTCTAACTTTAGACAGGACATTTTGCTGTTGCGCACATCGCGTAGCCTGCGCAGCAACTGCGTTTTTTTGTGGATCCCCGCAACTCCCTCATTAGCATATTTGACTAGCAAATCAATGGTGTGTCTAGCGCATTTTTGCGCGGACGGATGCGTCTGTCTAACGAAATTACGCCGGACAAAAAAAAGTAGATTTCTGGCGTAATTCGTTTTCTGAATCGCGCGCATTTAAACGCACGCGCACATTTAGACTTACGCACGCGCAACACCAGTTGCGCAGGCGTAATCGCTCTGTGAATCTGGGCCAAGGTTCCAATATCAGATTACCTTGGTTTTTCAAAACTTCTAGATGCCAAATAACAACTAAAATGAATGAATTAAATTAAAAGCAAATACATTGATTGCATAAAACATTTATTTTAAAACATCTTAACAACATAGAACTTCTCAACATATGATGTATACAATCTCACAGGGCCTGTCCACATCTAATGTTAGCTCTATAAAGTGAATGAGGAATTGTATACAACCTATGGAAAATAAATAATTGAATTGCTCTCTGAGGTGTTGATATCAAGACAAAGAATCACCCTTAATTTCTTTGACCATTCATCCTTTTTGCCAGTACTATGTCTCAAGACCCAATATTATGGAATATGTCATTATATATATATATATATATATATATATATATATATATATATATATATATATATATATATATATATATGGCCTTAATAAAATGGGAATGGTTGGTGATATTAACTTTCCGTTTGTGGCACATTAGTATATGTGAGGGGGGAACTTTTCAAGATAGGTGGTGACCATGGTGGCCATTTTGAAGTCGGGCATTTTGAATCCAACTTTTGTTTTAAAATACGGATACTAGCCTGTGCTATCATTTTCTCCTGCAGTGTTGCTATGAGTGTGTGAAGAGTGAGAGAAGAGGGTTGCATTGACAATCCAACACAATGGGCAGCACATTGAACACATTTTATAAGTGGTCAGAAACTTGTAAATAACTCATGAAAGAATAAAGTTACGTTAAAACCAAGCACACCATTGTTTTTTCTTGTGAAATTCCCAATAAGTTTGATGTGTCATATGAACCCTCTTCCTATTGAAAAAACAAAAGTTTGGTTCAAAATGGCCGACTTCAAAATGGCCGCAATGGTCACCACCCATCTTGAAAAGTTTCCCCCTCACATATACTAATGTGCCACAAACAGGAAGTTAATATCACCAACCATTCCCATTTTATTAAGGTGTATCCATATAAATGGCCCACCCTGTATATATATATATATATATATATATTAGGGTTGTCCCGATACCGATACTAGTATCGGTATCGGGACCGATACCGAGTATTTGCGCAAGTACTTGTACTCGCGCAAATACTCCCGATACCTAAATAGAATACTTTTTTTTTTTTTTTTTTTGAGTGCGGGGTGGAGTACGGAGCACTCAGAGGGACCATGGCTGAACTCAGAGGGACCATGGCTGAACTCAGAGGGACCATGGCTGAACTCAGAGGGACCATGGCTGCATTTGTGGACACGTGGCTGCATTTAAAAAGTATCGGTATTCGGTATCGGCGAGTACACGAAAAAAAGTACCGGTACTTGTACTCGGTCCTAAAAAAGTGGTATCGGGACAACCCTAATATATATATATATATATATATATATATATATATATATATATATATATATATATATATATCTATAGATATAGATATATATAGATATATATATATATATATATATATCTATAGATATAGATATAGATAGATATATATATATATATATATATATAGATAGATAGATATAGATAGATAGATAGATAGATAGATAGATAGATAGATAGATAGATAGATAGATAGATAGATAGATAGATAGATAGATAGATAGATAGGTAGATAGATAGATAGATAGATAGATAGATAGATAGATAGATAGATAGATAGATAGATAGATAGATAGATAGATAGATAGATAGATAGATAGATAGATAGATAGATAGATAGATACAGTAGATAGATAGATGGATTACTATGTTGAATACAGAAAAAATACCTTTTTGTACGATCAGACAACACCACATCCTCTACAGTGCTCTAAGTAATCTTAACCCCTTCCCGCCCAAGGACGTCATATGATGTCCTAGAATTTCAGTGGGGATATCTGAATGATGCCTGCAGCTCCAGTTATCATTCAGATATCCATCTCATCAGCCGTCGATTCTGTGCACCATAAGAATGATCATAGCGGCGGTTCCACCACTTGATCATTCTTATAGGCGGCGGGAGGGGACGTCGGATGTAAACCATAGAGTAGACTGGTGACCAGATGGTCACCAGTCATCTCTATGATCCTCGGAGGCCCGGGTGCGATGTTATGACGTCACGCCTGGGTCCTGGAATGTAAACACAGCCGCAAATGCAGCTGAAAGCATTAGATCTGTGAATTTGTTTCACAATCTAATGCTTTTCAGCCTGGAGGAGAGATGTGGGGTCTTATTGACCCCGCATCTCTCCATAAAGAGTACCTGTCACGAACCATTCCTATTACAAGGAATGTTTACATTCCTTGTAATAGGAATAAAAGTGATAAAAAAAAAAGGAAAAAAAAGTGTAAAAATAAAATAAATTTAGTAAAAAAAAAAATAATTAAAAAAAAAATGTAAACGCCCCTATCCCCGATAGCTCGCGCTCAGAAGCGACCACACACGTAAGTCCCGCCCACATATGTAAACGCCGTTCAAACCACACATGTGAGGTATCGCCGTGTGTGTTAGAGCGCCAGCAACAATTCTAGCACTAGACCTCCTCTGTAACTCTAAATTTGTAACTTTTAATAAAAAATAAGCAACGCCTATGGAGATTTTTAAGCACTGACGTTTGGCGCTATCCCATGAGTGTGGGCAATTTTAAACAGTGACATGTTTGGTATCTATTTACTCGGCGTAACTTCATCTTTCACATTATACAAAAAAATTGGGCTAACTTTACTGTTTTGTTATTTTTTAATTCGCGAAACCGTTTTTTTTTCCCCAAAAAAAAGGCGTTTGAAAAATTATTGCGCAAATACTGTGCGAGATAAAAAGTTGCAATGGCCGGCATTTTATTCCCTAGGGTGTCTGCTAAAAAAACATATATAGTGTTTGGAGGTTCTGAGTAATTTTCTAACAAAAAACAAAAAAATTATGATTTATGCATGTAGGAGAGAAGTGCCAAAATAGGCCCGGTATGGAAGTGGTTAAAATATATCTCCTGGGAATTATCTTCTGCTGGGAGCCTATTGCTAAATTGTAAACTGATAAAAGTTTTGTTTAGGTATAGATAACACTTCCCACAGTTGTTAACATTATTTTAGGCAATCATTGTAATACAATAGTTGAAACTTAAAAATGCCCATTGGTTTACTGGGGGAAACCCTCCGACCTCCTTATACATATTATTACCCCATATAGGTGTAAAACAAGTAAACCATTTCCCCCCCTAGTAATTTATATATATATATATATATATATATATATATATATATATATATATATATATATATATATATATATATATATATATATAATTGCTAAAGACGCTATTAATGAAAATGTTTTGTTTATAATCTACACTAGTAAATAATGAAGTACAAATAATAATTGAGTTTACACCACCAATTACACTGTGCCTAAATTGTACAAATTTGTGAATCTACATTTTAATACAGCATACATCTTAGAATTTATGGAAACTACCACTCTTAAATATTTAAAACAGATAGCTATCTTAAAGTGGAACTTCAGTCATTTTTTTCAACTTTCCATTTATTAAATCTTCTGCCCTTGTTGTCTAAACACAAATAACCATATATTATTTAGTCTGTTTAAAAGTTAAGGGGCAGATTCAAGGAGAATTAGATTCTCGTAGAGTATCAGAAATACACTACGCTGCCGTTTTTTACCTGGCTCTACGTGGAATCCAGGTAGATTTTGGGCAGTAAACGACGGCGGCGTAGTGTATTTCTCCCGTCGCAATCCATCTGCGCGAGTAGGGGGCGTGAAGCATTTAAAATAGGCACGTTCCCGCGGCGATCGAACTGCGCATGCTCCGTTCGCAAATTTCCCGCCGTGCATTGCGCGAAAACACGTCGTCACGTCGTAGTAGCGTCGTTTACGTACATTCCTATTCCCGAACGAGTTACGTTAAAAAAAAATATATATTTTCAAATCGACGCGGGAACGACGGCCATACTTTACATGGGTTACGCACTGTTAGACCAGCAAAAAGCTCCTCTAACATTACGTAGCCAAAAAATGACGTAGGCGATTGCGAGGGACACTCGTACCTTCGTGGATCGCCGTAAAAAGTAATTTGCATATCCCGACGCATGAAAACAACGCAAACTCCTCCCGCCGGCCACAAAAATATCGCAGTGTAGATCCGAAGGCTTACGAGGACGTAAGCCTCTCGGATCGAAGCCCGAAGCCGCCGTATCATGGTTTGAGGATTCAAACTAGTGATACGGCGCGCAAAATTTGAAATTACTCCTGTCTAACACCAGTTAGACAGGCGTAATTGCTCTGTGAATCTGGGCCTAGGTGTTTGAAAATTGATCAATCCAGATGTACTGCCTGCCTGTCTCATTTCTTGGGACCCTAAAATGCAAGGTACATTTTACACAAAGTTGCCATTTATTTCTTACACACAGCATAGTTGTATTTACAATTCCATCCCAAAACACATTCTACTCCTTCTCCTGAGTATATGGATATCAAATGTGTGAAACGTTTCCACAGCCTAGACATAGAGGAGCTCAAAATCCAAGGAGCACCTTGGGGTTTTCAAGTATAAATTTCAGTATGAATTACACTTCTAATCTTTTGACTACCTATTACATTTTTTGAGTCCCTAAAGCGCCAAAACAAGAGAAACACCCACAAAATAATTACGGTACATTTTGGAAAGAAAATACCCCATGTTAATTTCTGAAGGTATAGTGAGTCTTTTTAAAATATAATTTTTGTGCAACAATTTTTTTTAAATGCAGGAAAGAAAATGTAAATGTATTTTAGTATACAAAGTTGCCAATTCATATGATATTTTTAACACACAGCATAGGCATACCTAGAATTACAACCCAAAACACATTATGCTACTCCTCCTGAATATGGGATATCACATGTGTAAGACTAGCCACATAAGGAGGCCCAAAATCGAAGGATCACCTTTTGGTTTTTTTAGAGTCACATCTAATTTCCAGACTACCTCTCACATTTATGGACACTGTGACTGACTATACTATTAGGGCTCATACACACGTGAGGTTGGTGATGGTAAAACCTCACAGCTGAGCCACAATTTTACTGTCCCCTGTCCGCTACCCCCATAGCAGCAGAGTCAGCTGCTGGGGATGTGCACATGCCAAAGCTGTGATGCTCTGCTTCACAGCTGTGGCAGGATATATACCCCTGTCACTTTAAGCTGGCATAGGGCTCACCAATTGCATCCCATTCAACGCTTGTGCGTTGTCCAAACAGGTTACAGGTGAGGAGGCAATACAAAACCTCCTGCCTGTCAAATTCTCTTGAAGAGTGATCCAAACACAGAAACACTTTGAAAGAGCATCGCACATGGAAATTAGACCTTATGGTGACACTGGGACTGGTGTGGTGGTGATTGGGGACACTGACAAGCTGCACTAGTCTGGGGACATTGTACTTCTGTGGGTGTAATTATACTCCATGAATTGCTGCTCTGACTGACGGTAGACAGCCATTGTCTCTGAATCTTGCCATAGCAGTACAATGGCACCATAGTGATAGCGAACTTGACGTGGTCACAATATGTAAAAATAAAACATGTGTGTGTAATCTTACAGCTTAGACCATCTTCATGTAGAGAAACAATTATTTTTTATTTAGATCATCAGAGAGTTCTTTGTCATGAGGTGCCATGTTGAACTTCCAGTGAACAGTATGAGAGAGTGAGAGCGATAACACCAAATTTAACACACCTGCTCCCCATTCACATCTCAGATCTTGTATCACTAATGAGTCACATGACACCAGGGAAGGAAATGGCTAATTGGGCCCAATTTGGACAAATTTACTTAGGGGTCTATTTACTTTTTTCCAGCAGTTTAGACATTAATAATTGTGTGTTGAGTTACTATGAGGGCACAGCAAATTTACACTGTTATACTAGCTGTGCACTCACTACTTTACATTGTAGCAAAGTGTCATTTCTTCAGTGTTGTCACATGAAAATATATAGTAAAATATTTACAAAAATGTCAGGTTTATACACAGTGGGCCAGATTCTCAGCTGAGATACGACGGTGTATCTCAGATACACCGTCGTATTGCAGTTTTTTTCAATGGGTATCTATGCAAGTGATTCTTAGAATCACTTACGCATAGATACACTAAAGATCTGACAGGTGTAAAGCAATTACATCGTCGGATCTTAGATGTAATGACAACGCCGGCCGCTAGGTGGCCTTTACGTTGTTTTCTCATTTGCCTATGCAAATGAGCCTAATACACCGATTCCCGAGCGTTTTTGCGATGCGGCAACGTAGTTTACGTAGGTTGCGTACGCGTAAGGTTACCCCTGCTGTATGAGGGGTATGTTTCCGAAGTGCCGTTGGTGCCATGTTAAGTATGGCGTTGGGTCAGCGCCGTCTTTTTACGTCGTTTTACTAAGTCGTTCGCGAATAGGGAATTCCGTAATCACGTTGTTTTGATGTCGGTTTCAACGACGCTTTCCGACGTGAGCTGGAGCATGCGCACTGGGCTTTTTTCCTGGCCGGCGCATGCACACTTCATTTGACGCGGGGGGCGCGCTTAATTTAAATACAGCACGCCCCCTCCTTCAGTATTTGAATTACGCGGCCTTACGACACCGCATTTACGCTACGCCGCCAAAAATTATGTTTTTTGAGAATCTGACCCAGTATATATATATATATATATATATATATATATATATATATATATATTATTAGATTGTAAGCTCTTCTGAGCAGGGCCCTCTTTATCCTCTTGTATTTTATTGTATTGTAACTGTATTGTCTCCCTTTTATATTGTAAAGCGCTGCGTAAACTGTTGGCGCTATATAAATCCTGTATAATAATAATATATATATATATACTGTATATATATATATATATATATATATATATATATATATATATATATATATATATATATATATATATATATATATATATATATATATATATATATATATATATATATATATATATATATATACAGTATATATATAATATATATATATATATATATATATATATATATATATATATACATACATACACATATAAATGTGCAAAAGTTTAGGCAGGTGTGAAAAAAATGCTGTAATTGTTCTTGCACATTTCAGCCTTATGTCCCAAAAAAAGATTATGGACATCCAAATACAGAAATGTTTGTCCTTGGGACTTTAAATGAGGTGTGACACTGGTATTAATAAAATAAAAAACTGATTTATTGATTCACACAAGATCTACAGTAGCCACAAACAGATGGGCCAGATTCTCAAAGAATCCCCGGCAGCGTAGCGTAAGCCATTTACACTATGCCACCGCAACGTACTAGAGCAAGTGCTTTATTCTCAAAGCACTTGCTCCGTAACTTGTGGCGGCGTAGTGTAAATGGCCCGGCGTATCCCCGCGTAAATCGAAGGGGGCGGTTTGTATTTAAATTAAGCGCGCCCCCGCGCTGAACGTACTGCGCTTGCGCCGGCCTTAGAAAAATCCCAGTGCGCATGCTCCAAGTTATGACGCTGTTTTCGACGTGAACGTAATCCACGTAAATCCCCATTCACGGACGAGTTATGCAAACGACGTAAAAAAATTCAAATTTCCCTCGGTCACGGCGTCCATACTTAACATAGGATGCGCCACCTTCGGGCTGCGTTATCTTTACGCTGCGCAAACCTTACGGAAACGACATAAACTGCGATGGGGCGGCGTAAAAACGTTTGGGAATCGGCGTATTAGGCTCATTTGCATAGGCAAATGAGAAAACCATGTAAAGGCCACCTAGCGGCTGGCGATGTCATTACATCTACAATCCGACAGTGTAATTGTATTACACTTGTCGGATATTTAGTGTATCTATGCGTAAGTGATTCTATGAATCAGACGCATAGATACCCATTGAAAAAAACTGCGATACGACGGGGTATCTGAGATACCCCGTCGTATCGCTGCTGAGAATCTGGCCCATAATATTGAAGTAAAATATGATTTTCCATTATAAAGGTCCAACATAAATACAAGAATTCATTCTAGTGATCCAACGCACTTTGTGAACACCTGTTCACTCCCTCGGGGGTGATGGAAACTTGATATCTATAAGGTAAAAACTGTATAAGTATAATAGTGTAGGTAAAGGACAATCATATCGTGCCCATACTTACAAAACTATTAGAGGGAATACACATGCTAATAATCACTGGACATCATTAAGGACTCTTGCACACAGTGAGTGGATGACATGGTGTGGGATTTCATGCATGTTCCCAATCCACTATGAGGGCCCCACCATAAAGAGGCCTGGGCCAGGTTTTAGGACATTTGGCAGGAATGGCACCTGGGATGGGCCATCCACAAGGAAAGGGGGAAGTTCATTAAGGACGGACAGCCTTCAATAAGTTTTTCTTCTGCTGTCAGAGAAGCTGACGGTAATGTCACCAGACTGCCAAACGCAATCATGTACCTGTAAAGAGGCCGACGCTAAAATCCAATCTGGAGATAGCAGGGATGTACAGCAATTGCGCTGAAGAGGAAAACCTGCTACTTTTGTGCTCCTTTACCACAGACTAGGCTGGCTGTGTCTCCTGGAAGAAGAATTGTTCCTGGTGAAGATCCTTGGGTAAGGCCTAGAACTGTGCTACAGTTGTTGCTAAAAAAAAAATCAAGAACAGATTAGTGTAGTGATATATTGCGCTAACCAAAATAAAAAGTGAAAAACAAGCCGCCAACACAACAAAGTTGGATATTTGTAGTGAAAAATGAGTGAAAAGTGTAGCGCTAGTAAGGGGGTCACCTACAGGGTGTCCCCTGGTATGAGAGGTAAGTATTCAAACTATACCAATCAGAAAATAATTTTTTTTTCCTTTTTTTGTTGTTTAGAACGTGAAACATTCACGCTCAAAAAATGAAAATATATTAACCTTAGGGTGGTCCCTATGTATGTCCTTGAGGCTATTGGATATTCAAACCAATCAGTCCGGGCAGGTGATGGGAAAGCAACCACTAAGGTGAGTGACAAAATCAGTGATCTGTGACTTAATATAGGTAAGTGACAAAAATGTGAGCCAACAAATAACACAAAAAAATATAAATATATCAATCATGTGACTTGTGAAAAAGTCCTGCGATAAGAGAGTATCTAATGGCACAAAAGTCCACTGTGGGTAATTCGGAGTCACCAAACGTGTGAGGATTTTAATCCCAACATCTAATGGGAGTGACACATGCGTCTTCCTTCAAGATCAGCTTGAATGCGGTATATAATTCAAGCAGTAATCTCCAAACTTTGCACAAATATAGATGGATGGGTAACCTTACCGGATAAGATGGACCCTCATCTCACCATATGGCGGGGGGTCTTAAGAGCTTTCATAGACCGATTGTCTAGTCCGGATACCACCAGGTTTGTGGTCCTAGGTATGAGCGGTTCCCAAGGTGCATCTGTGTCCACAGGTTGGAATTTCACACTTGGATAGTGCACAGCAGTAACTCTCAAACGCAAAAAGGACGAAATAGAAAAGAAAAAAAGGAACAAAGGCTCCTCATAGCGTAAAAATGTTGGGTTTTAATTAAAAACAGTCCAATGTCACACACAATGTGATAGGGATCAAACAAAAAGATTTAAAAAACCACACACGTGTAGAATCATAACAAATAAATAAAATTGAAAAAAAGGGACAGAAGCAGCAATTCTCCCCCTTGATGGAAGGACAAGAGTGTTTCAAAAATGCAGTAGAGATTGGCATAGAATCTGCAACCCATAAAAAACTTGAAGGTACGAGCTTCCAGATTATAGACAAATTTGTCCCCCATTGGAGGGGTGAACCCAGCACTCGAGGTGTGTCTAAATTGGAAGTTTACTGGATTTACTTACTTAAAAGTTATGTACCGTATGGTTTGAACGTGGAATGGGACGTCAATGCTTTTATAAATCAATCTTGAATTACATATACAATGTATTGATGGCCATTTAGGCATGACGGTGTGACCACATAGGAACCATTTATGTATATACATCTCTGAAGCATTGCATAACATTTGTGTAATGCGGGTTATATTTTTATATTTTTATACTTATACATTTTCACGCTTTGTTTTTTGTTCCTCATATATGTATGTTTATACACATATATATTTTTTCCCCCTCTACTATCCATCAGATGGGTTACTAGGTTGTTCTTACATTTGGTGCTTCTGGCCCCCGTGAGACCAAAAGAATTTCTTTTCTTTTTTGCCTATTCGCATTCAGCCCATATATGTATACCTCTCAGCCCTATATGTATTTCAGACATCAAACTCTGATTGAGTTCCCGGTCGGACGCGTTATTGAAACAGTATGATCATACTTCATCTGTGGACCCAGTGGAGCGCAGAAGTATGATCATCCTTCATCTGGGGACCCAGTGGAGCGCATGTTTATCTATGGTGGAGCGCAGCTTTCTGGAACACTTCCGCACCACGTGACGCCCGTCCAGTCAGCTAGATGCATCGTGGATTGCAGGGTGGAGCGCACCGTGGCGCACTTGAATAACGTTATGCGTCGCATAGGAGACGTCCACCCTTTTAAGGCTGGACCATTGTTGTGTAACTTTAAGCACACGTTCATGGGTAACGTTATGCGCACCGCCGCGCACACTAGTGACGTCACACGTCACGTCGATCGTACACACAGGCAGAGTCCCCCCATTGGTGGATAGACTATCAGCCTGGGCCACACAATGGTGCTTCTCGCCCCGCTACTTCCGGCAATTGGAACGCAATATGGCGACGGAGATAGATCCTGACACGCACGCCAGTTTAGGAGTAATGAGAGGTACAGGTGGTCTCATTTGGGCAGAACCACTTCATATAAATGCAGGTGAGTGGTGAGTCTACACTATACACCCCAGTTGAAGTCTCTTTCAGACGAAACCGGTCGGGTTGCAGATTCTATGCCAATCTCTACTGCATTTTTGAAACACTCTTGTCCTTCCATCAAGGGGGAGAATTGCTGCTTCTGTCCCTTTTTTTCAATTTTATTTATTTGTTATGATTCTACACGTGTGTGTTTTTTTAAATCTTTTTGTTTGATCCCTATCACATTGTGTGTGACATTGGACTGTTTTTAATTAAAACCCAACATTTTTACGCTATGAGGAGCCTTTGTTCCTTTTTTTCTTTTCTATTTCGTCCTTTTTGCGTTTGAGAGTTACTGCTGTGCACTATCCAAGTGTGAAATTCCAACCTGTGGACACAGATGCACCTTGGGAACCGCTCATACCTAGGACCACAAACCTGGTGGTATCCGGACTAGGCAATCGGTCTATGAAAGCTCTTAAGACCCCCCGCCATATGGTGAGATGAGGGTCCATCTTATCCGGTAAGGTTACCCATCCATCTATATTTGTGCAAAGTTTGGAGATTACTGCTTGAATTATATACCGCATCCAAGCTGATCTTGAAGGAAGACGCATGTGTCACTCCCATTAGATGTTGGGATTAAAATCCTCACACGTTTGGTGACTCCGAATTACCCACAGTGGACTTTTGTGCCATTAGATACTCTCTTATCGCAGGACTTTTTCACAAGTCACATGATTGATATATTTATATTTTTTTGTGTTATTTGTTGGCTCACATTTTTGTCACTTACCTATATTAAGTCACAGATCACTGATTTTGTCACTCACCTTAGTGGTTGCTTTCCCATCACCTGCCCGGACTGATTGGTTTGAATATCCAATAGCCTCAAGGACATACATAGGGACCACTCTAAGGTTAATATATTTTCATTTTTTGAGCGTGAATGTTTCACGTTCTAAACAACAAAAAAAGGAAAAAAAAAATATTTTCTGATTGGTATAGTTTGAATACTTACCTCTCATACCAGGGGACACCCTGTAGGTGACCCCCTTACTAGCGCTACACTTTTCACTCATTTCTCAAGAACAGATTAGAGACAAAGTAATGCACATGTATCGGTCTAGTAAGGGTTTCAAGGCCATTTCTAGGGCTTTAGAACTCCAATGAACCATGAGGAGAGCCATTATTCACAAATGGAGATTACTTGGAACAGCGGTGAACCTTCTCAAGAGTGGCTGGCCTACAAATATTACTCCAAGAGCATGACGACTCATCCAGGAATTCATAAACAACCTAGAACAACTATCTAAGATCTACAGAAATGCAGGCCTCATTTGTCTCAGGTAAGATCAGTGTTCATGATTCAACAATAAGAAAGAGACTTTCAAGTTCCAAGGCCAAAGCCACTGCTGACCAAAAATAACACACAGGCTTATCTCACAATTAATAAAAAAACATCTTGATCATCCCCAAGACTTTTAGGCAAATATTCTGTGGACTGATGAGACAAAAATTTAACTTTTAGGAAGGTGTGCGTCCCATTACATATGGTATAAAACAAATACAGTGTTTCATAACAAGAACATCATACCAACAGTCAGACACAGTGGTGGTAGTGTGATTGGTCTGGGGCTGCTTTGCAGCTTCAGGACTCGGGCGACTTACCATAATTGATGGAACCATGAATTCTAATATCTACCAGAAAATCATAAAGGAGAATGTACGACCATTAGTTTGTGACCTCAACCTCAAGTGCACTTGGTGAAAAACAATTTAGGTTGCGCTAACTGCAAAAACGAATTAGTATTTGATGAACAAAATAAGTCCAAAAGAAGCACAAATCAATACAAAAGTCTGTGTAAAATGGTGAAATAAAAAAGACTTGAAACAGCCACGTGGAAACAGTCTCTAATCCTTTCCTCCATATGCTGTGATTCCTTCACAATAAAAAGTTTTATAAGATCCACCACCGAGGGAAATGCTTGCTTACCAGATTTCAATGACCCCCTATTACAAAGGATCAAAGACAGCCTTGAGATAAAGCAGCTCAGTCTGCTCCAGCCAAATCCAATGAAGCTGATTCAGAACAGCACCCTCACAAGCTCGATGGATTTCAGAAGCAGATATAATGCCAAAAAAAACATAGATAGCTCCCATAGTGTAAAACCGTATTGGATTTTATTAAAAAAGATATAAAAACACACTCAGGCTGCGTGCACACGACTGGTTTCCTTGGCAGAATCCATCAATCCATCAAGAGAGCTTTTTTGTCGAGGAAACCGGTTGTGTGTACATTTTTCATCGAGGAAACTGTTGAGGAACTCGACGAGCAAAAAAGAGAGAAAGTTCTCTTTTTCCTCAACGGGAGTCCAAATTGTCTCGTCGTGTTCCTTGTCGGGCTGCTTTTCCACGAGAAACTCGAGCATGTGTATGCTTAGAAACCCATGCACCTTCGGTAAAAGTAGTATTTGTAATGGAAATAGCACATTTCTCATGTGTAACAGACTGAAAAGTGCAAATGTCTCTTACCAAACTTTTTCCTAACACGCAGTAACATGAGATTAGCAAAAGCAGCCCCTGCCATTGTATGGGTTCATGTGACCGCGTTTGAGAACGAGGAGATTTGGTCCTCATGTACACAAAGCAAGCTTGTCGAGTTCCTCGACAAGCCTAACAAGAAACTCAACGAGGAAACCGATGTGTTTCGCCCGAGGAGTTCCTCGGTCGTGTGTACGAGGCCTACATCAAGTAAATTAACAAACAGCCTTAAACCTGCAGTGCCGGCCGGTCGCCTGCAGGTAAACCTGTTCCTGTTGGTAGGTGAAATGGGGAATGACGTTTCTGCGCCGTTCAGTTCCGCCCTACGCAGTTTCGCAATCAGATTGCGTCTTCCATGGGCACTTGAGTAATGCAGCAGGACAACCTTCCCAAACACAACAGCAAGTCCACGTCCGAATGTTTTAAACAAATCAAAATTTGGGGTTTTGGAGTGACCTAGTCAAAAAACAGACTTAAATCCAATTGAGATGCTGTATCATGACCTTCCACAGGCTGTTCATGCTAGAAAACTCTCCAATTTGGCTGAATTATTGCCCATTGTTCAGGGGGAGATGCCGTCCTCTCGCTCATGCATCCACTGCTTGGACAGTCCCAGGCTAAACCTCTCCACTAGTGGAGAGGTGGTTTATACATTTTTTCGACACATGAATTTTGAGATATTAATTAATTTGTGTTTGTTTCATTTTATGCTCCTTGATTAGGGTCATCAATTTTATATATATTTTTGAATTCATGATCTATTCACGTGGCACATGTGGACATTTCTATATTCCCACCATACCACCTAGTTAGGTGTTTTCACTTATTTCGTTATTTCAATTGTAATAGCTATCTATTTAGTGTGTTTTTACTCACTTTCAAATCATATGTCAATGTTTTTAATGTTTGCATTTTATGCACTAAGTTGTGCCACCTTTACGGAGATAGCACAACCATATTTTTTCCATATTTTGTTCACTGTTTTGTTTTCAGTAGGTTTGCAGCTTTACAATTATTTTTATCCCATACATATCATCCCCTTTGGGAGCTAAGAGCAATATTTTCTTAGCGCAGTTTCTCCCCCAATTTTTAATTTCCCAACATCTGTTTTGCATTTTACATTATTATCGCCTTGTTCCTCATTAACATTTGTCACTCTGGGGTATCATGAAAAATCTGGATGCAATCTATAATCACAATGCAATAATGGCAAAACCCAAAACGCAGTATATGAGTATATTACAGAGCAAGGAACACCCTCTTATGTGCATGCGTGCCTGGCAACCTGTGTCCCAACCCTAGGGTTGAAACAAGAGGGGGGGTATGTGACAGGAAGTCAGATAAATCTGTGTGTGTTGTCCCAGACAGAAGATACTTTTCTGCCTGGTGTAGACAATACACCAATTACTATTGGGCGTCGGCTGTAGAAATGGCCAGAGAGGTTTGGGGAGTTAGAAGCCTTCAGCTGTTCAAAATTAAGCAATTAAAGCCTAAGGATAACGGCTGATTGCTGGATCCTGGGGCTTTGTGAAGTGAAGGAGCAGTCACAAGCACTTCTGAAGAGGTGAGGTGCTGATGGATATTTCTGTGTGAGAAATATCAAAGAGACTTTTTTGTTGTTTTCTGCTGTAGGACCAGCAGTGTCTGCCCAGCAGTAGGCTGTGCCAGACTCCATAGGTAGGTTCCTGTGTTGGGAAGGTAGACACCCCAAGTGGCAAGGGTTTATTTTGTGTTTTGTTTTGTTTATACTGTTTTGATGCTTGCACGTGTATCCCGCAAGATGGAAAAATAAACCATATCAATTGTTTTCAGTCATCCTCAAAGTGCCTTTATATATAAAACCACTTAATTCTCTGATTTCATATATATATATATATATATATATATATATATATATATACATTCTCTGACAAGCCGGGTGATTTCTTGATTGTCATGAAGTTCTTGCTTCTTCTTTCTAGGCCTGGGAATGCTTCCTGCTGTCTCCCACACTACTGTACAATGAGCTATGGGAAGTGATGTATTTGGGAGGAGCAGAGAAAATGTACTAATTGTACTTCTGTGAAAGTTGCAACAAGTCACAACAAAGTCACGGTGATATGCATGTAGATGTGACTTTGTTGCAACTTACATTATTGTCTATGGAGAACAAGTGGCACTAAAGTCAGCAAAAAGTAGCACAAAAACCTTTTTTGGAGTCGCACCAATTAGAATGGGGACAATTGAAATACATTGATTTTGACTTGTCATGCAAGTTAGACAAGTGGAAACTGGGACTCAATTGGAGTTGTACAGAGCAAAGGAGAAGAATCATTTGGAACTGTGTATAGCAGGGGTGTCCAACCTTTTGAAGTACAAGGGCCACTTAAGCGACTTGGTAGCTGGTTACAGGCCACAATGAGTGGAGCAGGCAGATCCGTGTCCGCTCTGCAGACACAGCTAGATCAGATTGGAGATAGGACACAAGTCTGCCACTCCTTAGAGGTGAATGGAGGGTACAATTGGTTCGAACTGACCGTGTAAAAGGGGCCCAAGGCTGCTTTCACACTTATGCGCTGCTGTTTACCTGCACTGGCTTTTCTGCACTTTGCAATAGACTTCTGTTATATTCTGCAGGTTTGGTGCACTTTCAGAAAGCTCACCAAACTTGCAGGTAATGACAGAAGTCTATGGCTCTGTGCAGGTAACCCGCAGGTGCACTGCTCTGTATCTGCGGATTCATTTTAAAGCGGCCCAGTAACCACTGCAGAACAAATATGCCCATATATATACTGTGATTTTAGTAATAAACAGACCTTTGATAACAGTATTCTATTCTATTCCATCCAAAAGCAGGAGGTCGCGGGCCACATGAGAGGGCTCCGCGGGCCACATATGGCCCCCTGGCCACTGGTTGGGCACCCCTGGTGTATAGGAAGGAAGTTATTCCTGGTTTTGTTGCTATCAAGTTGGGCATCCCATAATTCCTATCCACGTCCAAGTTATTACCCACTAATAAAAACACAGAACAAAGCTCAAGGACTGTTTTCTGTGTCTGGATGAAAGCTGAAGATGTTGTGTGCCTGGCTGTGCAGCAGTGGGGAACCTTGTCACCTGCAACCCCTACGGAAGTAGTGCTACATACAATACATCATCTGTATTCCTGTGTACCTCAATTCACTGGGAGTACTGTGCACTTTCATGTATCTCATACATTTTATTACTCTGTGTTCCTGTAAGCTCAACATCCCACCATTGCTACGATTCCCACGTCTTCCTCTGAACTTGGACCCTAGTGAAGTAAATGCTTTCAACCAATATTCCATGTCCTGCCTGTCTGTAAGACTAGCAGCCCAGTGCTGCACTAAACTCCTGCCATTCCTGTGAGTTCTGTATTCTTTGCTTTCTAAGATACTCAGCTATAGCCTATATTGGTGCACTCTCCGAGCACACTGGCATCCAGCATGCAGACTGCGCAGAGGGTCCACAATCCTAACAAACTGTGACAGTCCCATTCATAACAATCTTATATTGAAACATGCTAGTTTTACAATGTACGCTAAAACAGTTTTATCTTAATTTCAATAGAATTATTTTTAGTAAAATGTACATTACAGCTATATTGTTATTAAAATAATAAAGATAAAGATGTTCAAATCAGTAAAAGTAATGCAATGGAAAGCTGGTTGTCAAGGAAACAATCCAATTTAAACTACTTTCCAACACCAACAAAACTTTATACTTTATGTTTTTGCATCTGCTTGCTTTCTTATAGGTGTTAAGATTGCTGTATTAAATAAAATATTTAAAAGATCAAGTTGAAATAAAAAAAGCTTAAGATATGCTAAAGATGTTGTTGTGATGACTTTGAAAAACACAACTGAGGATACGTTTTAATATTTTCATTTTTCCATGATCGTGGGTGTTATTTTTCCCACTATCAAAAAATGGTTGCATATGTAAGTAGTGATAAATTTTTTATTTTATTCTATAGAATGGTTTATTGTCAAGGACATGCGTCTGTATCCACTGAGAGAAGAAACATTTGGGTAATAGGTGTGTACTAGGGATGATCTTTAAGTTCGGGTCGAAAATAAGGTCGACTCGAACATCGGCTATTCGCCCGTTTACCGAATAGCGAACAATTTGGGGTGTTCGCGGAAAAATTGGAAAGGCTCGGAACATCCTTTAAAAGTCAATGAGAGAAATAAAAAGTGCTAATTTTAAAGTTTAATATGCAAGTTATTGTCAAAAAAAGTGTTTGGGGACCGGGTCCTGCCCCAGAGGACATGTATCAATGCAACAAAAAGTTTTAAAAACTGCAGTTTTTTCGGGAGCAGTGCTTTTAATAATGCTTAAAGTGAAACAATAAAAGAGAAATATTCCTTTAAATTTCATACCTGGGGGTGTCTATAGTATGCCTGTAAAGTAGCGCATGTTTCCCGTGTTTATAACAGTCCCTGCACAAAAGTAATTTAAAACTACTTGCGGCTATAATGAATTGTCGGGTCCCGGCAATACAGATAAAAGTAATTGAAAAAAAAAACAGCATGGTGTCCCCCCCCCCCCCCCAGTCAATTACCAGGGTCTGGTATGAGTATTAAAGGGAAACCCAAACTAAAATGAAAAAAAAATGTATGGGGGTCCCCCAAATTCCATTACCAGGCCCTTCAGGCACTTTTCTCCTTCTTGTAAAAATCACATTTTTTTGCTAGAAAATTAACCAAAACCCCCAAACATTATGTAAATATATATATATATATATATATATATATTTTTTTTAGCAGACACCATAGGGAATAAAATGGCGGTCATTGCAACTTTTTTTCTCGCACGGTATTTGCACCATCATTTTTCACGAATTAAAAAAAAAAAAAATAACAAAACAGTAAAGTTAGCCCAATTTTTTTGTATAATGTGAAAGATGATGTTACGCCGAGTAAATAGATACCCAACATGTCACGCTTTAAAATTGCGCACACTCATGGAATGGCGCCAAACTTCGGTACTTAAAAATCTCCATAAGCGACGCTTTACATTTTATTACAGGTTACTATTTTTGAGTTACAGAAGAGGTCTAGTGCTAGAATTGTTGCACACGCTCTAACGCACACGATGATACCTCATATGTGGGGTTTGAACGGCGTTTACATAAGTGGGCGGGACTTGCATGCATGTTCGCTTCTGCACGCGAGCGACCTGGACAGGGGCGTTTTTAAAAAAAATGTACTTAATTTTTACATTTTTACACTTTTTAAACATTTTTTTTTTTTAGCACTTTTATTCCCTTGTCCTGGTCGCTCGCATGCAGAAGGAATGTTAACATCCCTTGTAATATGAATCAGTGTGACAGGTCCTCTTTATGGAGAGATTACAAGCCCACATCTCTCCTCCAGGCTTACAAGCATGAAATTGGTGAAAAAATAAAAATCACCGATCACATGCCGACAGCCGCGATTGGGGCTTTGTTTACTTCCTGGTACTGGGTTTGACGTCATAACGTCATGCCCGGTCCTCCGACGGTCATAGAGATGACTGTGACCGTCTGGTCACCAGTCATCTCTATGTTTCTTCAGCGAGCGCCGGCCAATTCACTCTCCGGGCCCCCGGGCTGTCTCCGCCGCGTTGATCATTCTTATGGTGCATAGAATCGCTGGCTGAAGACAGCGATATCTGAATGATGGCATCAATCAGATATCCCCGCACAAAGCCGAGGACGTCCATGGACGTCCTTGGTGATTAAGTGGTTAAGAGGAACCCTGCACCAAATAAAAATAATGGTGTCGGGTTCCCCCCAAAAATCCATACCAGGCAAGGGTCTGGTATGGATTTTAGGGGAACCCCGCACCAAAATAAAAAAAATGGCGTGGATTTCCCCCAAAAAATCTATATCAGACCCTTATCCGAGCACACAACCTGGCAGCCCACAGGAAAAGAGGGGGGGACGAGAGAGTGCCCCCCTCCTGAACCGTACCAGGCCACATGCCCTCAACATGGGGAGGATGGGACAAGGGCCTCATCCCCACAACCTTTGCCCGATGGGTTGTGGGGGTCTGTGGGCGTGGGGCTTATCAGAATCTGGAAGCCCCTCTTAACAAAGGGGACCTCCAGACATTGTACCCCTACCATTTCACCCAAAAAAGTGAGATAAAAGGAAAAAAACAAACACACAAAGTTTGGACAAGTCCTTTAATAAAAAATTCCAGCGCCGTAATCCTTCTACAAGTCCGACCCACCACTATGAACGATACCGCCTCTAGAGGAGGCTCCTGGCTGAATGTTGAGCGACCCATGTGACAGCTCTTTTTTAACCGAAAAAAATACATTTTAAAATATCTCCTTGATTTGAATTGCATTTTAAAAAAAATGGCTTTCAAGTATATTGATATTATGAACTATTAATGTATTTAAGTTCTCCAGCTACTGTAGGTGCATAATGCTATAAACGTTAAAAGATATATAACAACAAAAAATTATGATATTTTCAGTCTAGGCTTTACTAAAATGGTCCATAAATTTCTGATTCTTAGCAACATTAAGCTGCTCCACCACAAATGTTAATTGCAAGCTTAAATTCAACTCAAAGCATCTATGAGTTTGATTATTCATTCCAAAGTTCACAGTATATCAATGCTAACAACCTCCCAGCAATGCACTGTACTGGCTACCTGTTTTTACAATGAAGCAATGAAGAAATGTTCCTATAGATACACTTTAAATAGCTAAAGTGATGTCAAACAGGTGTTTTGAGATTGAATAAAACTGGTGCAGCTGTGCATAGTAACCAATCAGCTTCTAACTTCAGATTGTTCAATTAACCACTTCCATACAGGGCATTTTCACCCCTTTCTACCCAGACCAATTTTTTGTTTTCAGCACTGACGCATTTTGAATGACAATTGCGTGGTCGTGCAACGTGGCTCCCAAACAAAATTGACGCCCTTTTTTCCCCACAAATAGAGATTTCTTTTGGTGGTATTTGATTACCTCTTGGGTTTTTATTTTTTGCGCTATAAACAAAAGAAGAGCGAGAATTTTGAAGAAAAAACAATGGCCCGGATTTACAAAGCACTTACGTCGAAAAATAGGCTTCACCTGCCCGACGTAACTTTCCTACGCCAGCGTATAGTGGGCACATATTTACGCTGGACACATGTGTCGCTCCCATTGATTTTCGATGCAAATATGCAAATGAGGGAGATACGCTGATTCACGAACGCATAAGTCGTAGGTCCAGTGTAAAGTTATTCCCCATATTGGAGGCGCAACTCATGCAAAGGTATGGACCAGGGAATGAATGCCGTCGAATTTTACGTAGTTTACGTTGTACGTTAATAGAGCTGGGCGTAGGCAGTGTTTCGATGTATCTTAGGCAGTTGTTTTGCCGTGATTGTGAGCATGCGCACTGGTATGCGTCCAAGGCACGACGCATGCGCAGTTTGTTTTAAGTACTTGTCTGACGCTCGGCCCATCATTTGCATGGGGTCGCGCTTCATTTAAATGTATCACGCCCACTTCCAGCCCACTTCCACTTACACTGACTTACTCCTACGAATATACGCTACGCCGGCGCAGAGTTGGGAGCATTTGTTTTGTGAATTCTGTGCTTCCCTCTCCGCGCTGCATCGGCGTAGCGTAAAAGACATACGCTACGGCGGCATATATATATGCGCCGATGTATGTGAATCTGGGCCAATATCTTTTACTTTTTACTTTTTTTAAATATCATAATTTTTTTTTTAAATGTCCTCAGTTTGGACCGATACGTATTCTTCTACATATTTTTGGTAAAAAAAATCGCAATAAGCGTATTTGATCGGTTTGCACAAACGTTCCAGCATCTACAAAATAAGTAATAGATCTATGGCATTTTTATTTATTTTTATTTTTTTACTAGTAATGGTGGCGATCTGTGTTTTTTTATTGTGACCGTGACATTGTGGCGGACATATCGGACACTTTTGACACTTTTTTAGGACCATTCGCATTTACACAGCGATTAGTGCTATAAAACTGCACTAATTACTGTATAAATGTGACTGGCAGGGAAGGGACTAGGGGGCGCTGAAGGTTTTAAAAATGTTCCCTAAAGTGTGTTCTAACTGTAGGGGGAGGGGGACTCACAATGGGAGGAGATCGATGTGTGTTCCTCTGTACTGGGAACACACATCAGTCTCCTCACCGCTGACAGGACATGGATCTGTGTGTTTACACACACAGATCCATGGTCCTGCCGTGATTGCTGGCAATCGAGGGTGCCCGGCGGACATCGCGGCTGCCGGGCACACGCACCGGATCCTGAGCAATGCGTGTTATTACATGAAAATAAAGAGCGTGTTATTACATGGAAATTATAAGCACTGACCACTGTCACTTTTTTACTCACATTTTAGCACATTCTTTAAATGTGTGTTTTGCCCCTTTTTTATTGAAAATGTTGGCATTATTTATGCGCATTTTGCATTTTTTTTTTTTTATGTGCTGTAATTTTTAAGGCTCATCTGGCCATATTTCTTTCTCGTACATCACGGGACACAGAGCGGCATATTCATTACTATATGGGTTATATGGAGTACCTTCAGGTGTGGACACTGGCAATCTCAAACAAACAGGAAGTCCCTCCCTATATAACCCCCTCCCCTAGAGGGAGTCCCTCAGTTTTTTCGCCAGTGTCTTAGGTGTTGGTCACGGAATAGCTTTGCTCCACATCCTTGGAATTAAGGGCGGGCTAACCGGATCTGTCCAAGGAGCCTCAGTGCCAAAGTGGACAGTACCCGGGCCCCAAACCGTGGGGTTTTGCCTATAATGCTCCTCTTTGGAGGGCTGGACCCTGGGCCCAGGACTTGGAGTTTGTAAAGACCATAAGTTCCTGTTTGCCAGGGTGCTATATAGGTCCAGGACAGTGGGTACCTTCATAGGACCCCAGGGCCTGAAGGTCTACTACGCTACCCACGGAGATGGGAGAAGATTGGACCGTTTTGCAAAACGTCCTGCGGCATGGAGCAGAGGGGAGCCTGCGGGACTTGGTTCGACAGCAGGCTCTCCAGGGGAGATCTTAAGGGGGGTAGCCTAAGTATGCTCTGCATTGGCACCATGGTCACTATGTCTGATAGACAGGATGCCCTGAAATGTTTCCCCCCATAACTTGATCCCCCTACCTATCTATGTATGTTTGCTAGCTACCTGCTGCTCGCTGGTTGAAGATCTTTTAAAAAAAAAAAAAAGATCTGTCTCTAGGCTAAAGGGACTCCTTAGGGGCCTGTGTTAGCCTTACCTTGCCGGGATTCAAATCTGCCGCCTGATGCGTCCTCCAACCTGCATTCCTGGGCTCCAGAGTGCGTCTCCTCCTGGGCTCTCCTCCCCCCGACAGTCGCGCATGCATATAGAAAATTTTCGCGCCGTTCGGGAGGGGGGGGGGGGGGGGCGGGTAGTGTGACTGCAGTGTAGAGTGGGCGTGCCTTTAATTGCTGTTATACACAGCAGGCGCGTTCTTAGCTCAGTTCAGAGCTGAGCTGGAGAGAGAGAGGACGTAGAGCTGGCAGCACAGTGACTCCCGGTGGCGAGAAGGGGTACTACATACTGGAGTCAGCTCCAATACTTTTTGTTAAGCCAAAATCCCCTTGGCAACAGGTTGAATGCTGGCAAACATGTTGGGGGTGGGGCTGTATGTGGTGAATAATATATAAAAGAAAACATACTGAGCCCCACCGGTTTTGGGGCATTAGTGATCCTATTGTCCCTTAAACCTTATTTTTTTGTACTCCTGGCTATAACAGTCTGTTGTTGTAAGCGGAGTCCTTCGGTTTTGTATTATGGCTTCCAAGGGTTCAGGATCAAAACAAAAAAAAAAAAAAAATAAAGAGAAAAGGCAAAGACAAAGGGGTTCCTCCTCTGGTTCTGATAATATGCCAATACTTTCCCCACAGGTTATTCCTATAGGGGTCACCCTGGATAAGCCATTAAGGGGGTCTGGTGCTGAGGCTGGCCAGGTCGGCCCAACCCTGTGTTATCACAGAGGAGATGCTAGCCGTCACCCTAGGGGGGCTAGAGAAAAGAGGTTAACAGCTATGATCGCTGGCTCTTTTTCTGGCAAGAAGCGGACTAGATCCCCATCGCCAAAAGGGACAGAACCTAGAGGATCTACCACTGTAGAATCGTTTTCAGCCTCCCAGGCGGAGAGTCTGTGGGTCCAGTCTTTGACAGACATGGCCCGCTTGGCATTCAATTTGCCATTTCCAGAGCCTCAGGTTCCTGCGGTATCCTCTTTGGGTTCTTTTAAAAGCGCCTTTAAGCAACGCAGCTTTTCTGGCCCATCCTCTGTTAGAGGAATTGTTTTTTCCAGGATTGGGACGACCGGACAGAATTTTTTCTGCCGCCTAAAGCTGACGAGAGGGTAGTCTTTATGCACGTCTGCCAGGAAATATTTGTGCTTGCAGGCACTCTTTCCCCTGACCAAGTGCTCTTTAAAAGGGGCCCGGATGGCTCAGTTGGTAGAGCATCGGACTTTTGATCTGAGGGTCCAGGGTTCAGGTCCCGGTTCGGGCACTGCTTTTCAACTACCCGTGAGGTCCTTGAGGCCGCATCTCCCGGAAAGCGCCCGATCTCATCTGATCTCGGAGGCTAAGCAGGGTAGGGCCTGGTTAGTGCCTGGATGGGAGACCACCTGGAAGGTTTTCTGTTATTTACCCTATGGTAAAGACATTTTTCTAAAGAAAGAGGGCGCTCCCAACGGTGGACGCAGCCATCTCATGGGTGAATAAATCATTAACTGGCCTAAGGGGAAACATACAAATGTTTAAGGTCCCGGTCGATAAACGTTTAGAGACACTTTTTCCAGCATCCCTGGCTACAGCCAGCAGTGGCTACAATTGAAGTTTTTTTTTTTTTTTTTCAGGCATTAAGGAACCAGACAAAACAGATGCTTAGACATCCCTGCCCGATAGGCAGAGGAGTTATTGGATATTCCCAGAGCTCTGTGCTTTGCGGTAGAGGCTATAAAAAGACTCCATCCAGCAGGCGTCTCGTTGTCACTATTTTTAGTGCATAGGAGAAGGCTCTTTTGGTTGAAGAACTGGGCGGCCGAGCCCCATGTAAAAGACTGCTGGCAGGTTTGCCCTTCCATGGAAAGATCTGGATAAATACATTCAGACTGTTTCAAGTGGCAAAAGTACCCTTTTACCAGTCAAAGGAAGTTACGGGGTCCTGCGTTTAAAAGGGCAGCTCCCCCCGGTTCCAGGGCCCTCAAATTTCAGGCAGTACGGTCCTCCTGCGCGATCAAACTTTTAACAATGGATCGCAAGGACAGGCCTCTGGGGATCGGTCCCCGACAGAGGGGGTCCGATCATCTGTGGCCGCAGGCTACAGATTAGAATTTCTAAAATTTCCTCCACAAGGAAGGCCTCAATGCGGGCAGCATTGGATCACCTGCTTTACCAGGGCATAAGGGTAGAGGTACCAGCCCAAGAACAGGGGCTAGGTTTCTATTCCAATCTGTTTGTCATACCAAGGCTCATCGGCAATGTCAGACCAATTTTGGACCTAAAAGGTTTAAATGCTTACCTAAGGGTTCGCTCTTTCCGGATAGAATCCGTTTGGCCAGCAGCCGCCACACTCCAGAAGGATCGGGCTTCTATAGACATAAAGGAGGGTTACCTTCATGTACCAGGTCTTTCAGCCACATCAAATATTTTTGTTTTTACGCTTCGCAGTAATACAGCGTCACTTCCAATTTGTGGCGCCCCCTTCGGGCTGGCTACGGCCCCGGGTATTCACGAAGGTCCTAGCTCCTATTCTAGTCAGTCCAAAGGATCCAAGGGATCTCGGTCCTAGCATACCTGGACGACCTCTTAATCATAAGATCACTCGCTTCCTTGGTGGAATGCGTAGTAGCCCTCATGGTTCAGTACCTCGAGAGGTTCGGCTGAGTCCTAAACCGGGGAAAGATCAGCATTTCAACCTACAAAGCAGTTGGAATATCTCGGCACGAGATTAGACACAGAACAGAAGATGGATGTTCCTGCCCCTGGTAAAGGTCGAGGCTATCAAGAGATTGATTCAATTGGTTCTAAGCAAAAAAGAGCCAACTATTCGCCTATGTATGCGATGGCCATGTTCGAGGCAATACACACACGCTTCCACGCTCGTGTCCTACAGGCAGCAATTCTAGCAGCTTGGTTCTGCCAGTGGTCTGGAAGGCTGGAGAGCGGTCTTGAACAAGTTCACTCGCCAAGGAACTTGGGCAGAGGCGGAGAGGCAGCTGCCCATCAAGGTCTGGGAGTTCTGAGCGGCTCAGCTAGCCCTCCTGGCATAGTCATCCAGATTACAGGGGTCCTCGGTGATAAGTCATTCAGACAAGGCCACAGCGGTGGCATATAGGTGAACCACCAAGGGGGAACCAAGAGTCAAGCCACTCAGAGTGAGAGGAGCTTGGTTTTTCGGTGGGCAGAGGTTTATGTACCCTGCATATCGGCGACATTCATTCCCGAGGTGGACAACCTGCAGGCGTACTTCCTAAGTCGCCAAACCCTGTCGCCGGGGGAGTGGTCTCTGCATCCACAAGTTTTTTCAGACAATCTGCCAGAAGTGGGGAGTGCCAGACGTGGAGGTCATGGCATCAGGATTCAACAAGAAGCTAGACAGGTTCATGTCTCGAACGAGAGACCCTATGGCCTGCGGAACCGATGTGTTGGTTTGCCCTTGGCATCAATCATAACTTCTATATGCATTTCCCCCACTGCAGTTACTACCCCGCCTGCGGCGCAGGATCATACCACAGGCTGGTTATCCTGGTAGCCCCAGCTTGGTACCGGAGGGCATGGTACTCACTAGTCCTGAAATTGGCAGCGGGAGGCCCTTGGACTCTTCCTCTAGGGCCAGACCTACTCTCACAAGGCCCGATCCTCCACCCTGCATTACGGCGTCTAAATTTGACGGCCTGGCGGCTGAATCCCTGTTTCTCAGGGGTAGAGGTCTGTCTAGGCAGGTAATCCCTACCCTCATTGAGGCTAGAAAGCCGGCCTCCAGGGTAATTTTGTTACAGGGTTTGGAGGGCCTACGTAGGCTGGTGTGAGGCTAAGAGATGGGTTTCCCGCAAGTATACCATTGATAGGGTATTATGTTTCCTCCAGCTAGGAGTGGATAAAGGCCTGGCATTAAGCACGATCTAGGGACAGATTTCGGCCTTATCAGTGTGATTTCAGAGGCCGCTGGCCGCCCACTCGCTGGTTAAGATCTTCGTACAGGGAGTCTTACGTGTTAATCCTCCGGTCAAATCACCACTTTGTCCATGGGACTTAAATCTTGTTCTGTCAACTCTACAGAAACAACCCCTTGAGCAGTTGGCTGAGGTACCTTGGTTTTACTGACTAGAAAGTCGGTATTTCTGATCACCATAGTTTCGGCCAGGAGAGTATCGGAATTGGCAGCCTTATCTTATAGGGAACCATATCTCATTTTACATAAGGATAGGGCGGGGTTCCGTCCTCATTCTTCCTTTCTACCAAAGGTTATATCCAGTTTCCACCTGAACCAGGATGTGGTACTTCCATCCTTCTTCCAAAACCCACCTCTAGAAAGGAGGGGTTGCTGCATACGTTGGATATTGTCAGGGCCATAAAGGCCTATCTTAAAGCTACAGAGAAGGTTCGGAAAACAGATGTGGGGTTCGTTTTACCGGAAGGGCCCAAGATGGGTCAGGCAGCTGCTTGATCCACCATCGCAAGATGGATTAAACAATTAATCGTTCAGGCCTGCGGTTTGAAGAGGTTGCCTCCTCCTTTGTCGGCAAAGGCCCATTCTACCAGGGCCATGGGCACCTCCTGGGCAGCACATCATCATCAGATCTCTATGGCTCGAATATGCAAGGCAGCAACGTGGTCGTCAGTCCACATGTTTACAAAATTTTATCAAATGGACGTAAGAAGGAATGCGGATACAGCCTTTGGGCAGTCAGTACTACAGGCCGCGATTCAAGCTCCTCAGGATCTGAGGGGGCTCCCTTGATTTGATTTGAGATTTACATTTCTCGTTTAAGTTGGATTTACTAGTATTTGAGTATACCTCTAAATTAAATCCTTCTTTGGAAGATGTCTCCCTCCCCTCATTAAAGCATTGCTTTCGGACATCCCATATAGTAATGAATATGCCGCTCTGTGTCCTGTGATGTACGAGAAAGAAAAAGGGATTTTTAAATACAGCTTACCTGTAAAATCCTTTTCTTGGAGTACATCACGGGACACAGAGCTCCCACCCCTCTTTTTGGGAACATTTTGGGAGGCATACTGCTTGCTACAAAACTGAGGGACTCCCTCTAGGGGAGGGGGTTATATAGGGAGGGGACTTCCTGTTTGTTTGAGATTGCCAGTGTCCACACCTGAAGGTACTCCATATAACCCATATAGTAATGAATATGCTGCTCTGTGTCCCGTGATGTACTCCAAGAAAAGGATTTTACAGGTAAGCTGTATTTAAAAATCCCTTTTTTTTTGTTATTGTGCATTTTGACACTTTTATAAACACACATTTTGGCCCTTTAGCGCACGTTTTGGCACAGGTTATTTTAACACACACTTTGGTGTGATTTGTAATGCACACTTTGGTGCTTCTTTTAGCATGTAGTTTGACACTTTTTTAACATGCATTTTGATTTGCTTTTTATACATATTTTGGCAAACATGAGATTTGCTAGATAATGGGATGCCATTAACTATTAATGGCACAACAAGCATATCACGCATTTTGCATATGCTATATGCTTTTTTTTAAACAAAAGCCAAAATGTTTGTTGAAAAAGCAGCAAAAAGTGCATCAAAAACTGTACCAAAATATGCACAAAAATGGCCCAAAAAAGACAAATTGAATTTTTTTTGGGCATGGAGCATTGTGCATTTTGACAAGTTGCTAGTGTATTTATTAATTGACAATATGTGTGGCAAAATGCATGTCTGCTAACTGCATTTGGGGTGCCATTAACAATGAATGGCATCCAAAAACACATTGCGTATTCTGACAGAATTTTACAGCAATTTGGAATCATGGCAAGAATTGTGCAATTCTGACAATACTGCATTGCTCAGATGTGAATGGGTCCTAAAAGAAAATATATTATTACTATACTGAGTATGTGTGTGTTTGTACTGTGTGTGTGTGTGTATATATATACACATTCATTCATACATACTGTATTTGCTGGCATATAAGACGACTGGGCGTATAAGACGACCCCCTAATTTTCCAGCTAAAATGCTGGTCTTGGGATAAACTCACTGTATAAGACAACCCCTCACTGTGCCATTATACATGCCTCACTGTGCCATTATACATGTCTCACTGTGCCATTATACATGCCTCTCTGTTCCAGTTTGCCTGCCTCACTGTGCCATTATTCATGCCTCACTGTGCCAGTATGCCTACCTTACTGTGCCATTATGCCTGCCTCACTGTGCCATTATGCCTGCCTCACTGTGCCATTATGCCTGCCTCACTGTGCCACTATGCCTGCCTCACTGTGCCATTATGCCTGCCTCGACGATCTTCCTACCTTCTCCTGTTTGCAGAGTTTCTCAGGCTGCGGGCATCCATTATTCAAAAGCCGCGCCTCCTACTCAGGCTGTTCTGTGATAGGCGGAACACTAATTTTCCCAGCAGAGCCTCTGTTCAGTGTTCCGCCTATCACGGATGTGCTCTGGCATAAAATATACCATTATAGAACTCATGAAAAAATGACCATTCATATCTTAAAAATACATATATAGTATCTCATAAAAGTGAGTACACCCCTCACATTTTTTATAATATCTTTGAATGTGATATTTATTATATCTTTTCATGTAACAACACTGTATCTCCCCAATGTCGGCAGCACTCATACAGCCCCAGACCATGACACTTCCACCACCATGCTTGACTGTAGGTAAGACACACTTTTCTTTGTACTCCTCACCTGGTTGCCATCACATACGCTTGACACCATCTGAACCAAATACGTTTATCGTGGTCTCATCTGACGACAGGACATTATTCCAGTAATCCATGTCCTTAGTCTGCTTGTCTTCAGCAAACTGTTTACGGGCTTTCTTGTGCATCACCTTTAGAAGAGGCTTCTTTCCGGGGTGATAGCCATGCAAACCAATTTGATGCAGTGTGCAGCGTATGGTCTGAGCACTGACAGGCTGACCCCCTACCGTTTCAACCTCCGCAGCATTGCTGGCAGCACTCATACTGTATGTATGTTTCCCAAAGACAACCTCTGGATATGACGCTGAGCACGTGCACTCAACTACTCTGGTTGACCATGACGAAGCCTGTTCTGACTGGAACCTGTGCTGTTAAACAGCTGTATGGTCTTGGCCACCATGCTGCAGCTCAGTTTCAGAGTCTTGGCAATCTTCTTAGGTGGCATACACACGACAGAGAAACTCGTCGGGCGAAACACAACGTTTTCCCTGTCGAGTTCCTTGTTCGGCAGTCAAAAAAACTCGTCGAGCCAAATTTTCCCATTGCCCTTCGAGGAAATAGAGAACATTTTGGCTCGACGAGTTCCTCGACAGGTTTCTCGGCGAAAAGTGTACACACGACCGGTTTCCTCGGCAGAATACGTCTCCCATCGAGTTTCTTGCTGAATTCTGCCGAGGAAACCGGTCGTGTGTACGCGGCCTCATAGTGTAGGCAGCAGCAACAATTTTTTTTTCAGATCCTCAGAGAGTTTTTTGCTATGAGGTGCCATGTTGAACTTCCAGTGACCAGTATGAGAAGAGAATGAAAGCGATAACACCAAATTTAACACACCTGCTCCCTATTCACACCCGAGCCCTTGCTCCACTAATAAGTCAGTCGGGCGGGAAAATAGCTAATTGGGTCCATTTTGGACATTTTCACTTAGGGGTGTACTCACTTTTGTTGCCAGCAGTTTATAAATTAAGAGCTGTGTGAAGAGTTATTTTGAGGGGACAGCAAATTTACACTATTATACAATCTGTACACTCACTACATTTTAGCAAAGTGTAATTTCATCACATGAAAAGATATAATAAAATATTTACAAAAATGTGAGGGGTATACTCACTTTTGTGAGATACTGTATATAGAGATATCCCAAGAGGTCTTTCAACCATTATTTTCTGTACTGTAGGAACAGGAATTTGTTAAACATGACTTTGATCTACTAATCTGATCTAAATGTGCAGTATAGAAAATCTGAAAATGTCAATAGAAAACACACGTATATAAAGATTTTTTTTAAAAGAAAGTGTTCTAGAGGGCACCAATATGCACTTACCCATACACACCCATACATGCACACACATACACATTCAATTACTAATTCAGGTTTATAGCTGTCCTCATCATAAGACGGTTTGTGTTTTCACAATAAGATCTACTGGGTACAGTTGCCGAAGAAGTGTAATTTTAAGGCATTTATATCAAATGAATATATATATAATATATATATATATATATATATATATATATATATATCAGACATATTATGCTTGGGTCAAAACTGACATAACACATTTAACCTATTCAGGAAATTCACTGGGGCTTTGATCCATACAGTATGGTCGCTCCAGGGATGCCCACCAGCTTGTTAGAATGACATTTCATAAAACCCCTAATCCTGATCATAGATCAGCAAAGCAGATTAGAGTACATGTGGTTCTCTTGTGTCATTTCCAATTCCCAGTTACATTAAAACCGACAAACCAATAACACTGAAAGCACTCAGTAGTGAAATGCAGCAACATAAAAAAAAAATAGTAGATGCCTTCTACCAGCATATCCATGTTGCTTCATGAAAAAGAAACAAACATGAAAAATAGACTTGATTTACATTTCAATAAGCTTGATTTACATTTTAAATCTTAAGGTAGCCAAAGACAGTTTCTACCTTAAAATATGTATGCTCCTGATATGTCTATACTTAAATGTGTTAAGCACAATAAGCTTTAAATACACCATTGCTAACAATCAAAACAAAACATAAAATCAGTTTCTTGGAGTTCATTCAAAGACACAAGATATATAGACAATTATGGTTATAATGTTACCTACAGGAGGATTTGGAACCTGGCAAAAAAAACAGTGACCAGTCTGAACAAGCCTTCTGACTCCCAGCATGCCTCAGTATGTAGAGAAGTAATATAATGAGTAAGATCACAAAACACAGAGGGTGGGACCTCAGGTTTGGTGATAAGTACAGTTCAGTATTTTCTCTTATTTATTCAGGGTTGCAAAGGCGATTCAGACACCCAAAAGCAGTTCATGTTGGGGCAGGAGAACCTATACAACACTAATGACCTTGCACGCAAAGCTAGCATCAGATGAGACCTGAACATTAGAAATGGCCTGCAGGTTTTCCCGGCGGTCGTTTCGCGGCAAACTTTGCTTGTTCGTGTTCCGCCAAACCGGCGGACATCTGGCGATGTTTGCGGCGGTCCGCAATGTTACATGGGTAAGAATTTTGACCTATGACACATTCATCAGGTGGTGCAGGACAGCCAATTGAGACATTTGAGCACATGGACCTTATAAATAGACCTGATCTGGCAGCCATATTACATTCTGCTTTTTGTCAGTGTAGGGAGAGGGTGCTGTTTGGAGCAGGGACAGGCTGTATTATTTCAAATAGCTATCTAAAGGGTCCACGCACGTCCTTTTAAGGACTGGTATAGGTGTTCTACTTGCTGTGCAGTATATAGGTCTCTAATACATTCATATACTTGTTGTCAGTGTAGGGAGAGGTTGGTGTTTCCAGCAGGAACAGGCTGTATTTAATCAAATAACTATCTAAGTCCGCGTACACACGATCGGTCCAACCCGATGAGAATGGTCCGACGGACCGTTTTCATCGGGTCACCGATGAAGTGGCCTGATGGTCTGATGTGCCTACACACCATCGGTTCATGAACCGATCGTGTCAGAACGCGGTGACGTAAAACACAACGACGTGATGAAAAAAAAAACGAAGTTGAATGCTTCCAAGCCGATGCTTCTGCGTACTAACGATCGTTTTTGACCTATCGGATAGCCGTCCATCGGTTGAATTTTAAAGCAAGCCATCTGTTTTTGGACCGAAGGATAACGGACCGATGGGCCTACACACGACCGGTTTGGACCGATGAAAACTAACCTCAATCCGTTTTCATCGGTTTGATCCGATCGTGTGTACGCGGCTTAAAAGGTCCACAAAAGTTCTTTTAATGACTAGTATAGGTGTGCTACTTGCTGTGCAGTATATAGGTGTCTAATACATTCATATACTTTTTGTCAGTTTAGGGAGAGGTTGGCGTTTCTAGCAGGGACAGACTTTAGCGACACAAATCTCTACCTAACAGGTCCACAAAAGTCCTTTTAAGCACTGGTATAGGTGTGCTACTTGCTCTGCACTACATAGGTGTGTAATACAGTCATATACTTTTTGTCAGTGCAGGGAGAGGTTGGCGTTTCCAGCAGGGACAGACTGTAGCGACACAAATCGCTACCTAACAGGTCCACAAAAGTTCTTTCAAGCACTGGTATAGATGTGCTACTTGCTCTGCAGTATATAGGTGTATTATACACTTATAGTATACTTTCAAATATAGAAAGCATATTATAGTGGATTTGTATTGTGCAGCATTGTGACTGGCGGTGTATTTGGTTACTGCTGAATTGTTGCCTCTTTTGCTGCGCTACCTCTGCTACACACATTAAAAAAAATTCCTATCCTGAAAAAAAAGTTTCATAACTGGTGCCATAAACCAGTGGCCCCCCAAAACGACAGATTTTGTTATATACCTTCTTCCACATATACTGCGCTTCTCTGGAGACTTTTGTTGTCACAGGGTCATTTAAAAAATGACAGGCAGAGGAAGAGGCAGGTCCTTCTGCAAGGGTGGTAGGGTTAGGGCAGGAACACCAGGCCAGAGCCAAAGTGGGAAGAGGCACAATGTTCATTCGATTACGTTAACCACTTAAGGACCCGCTCATGTATATATATGTCCTGTTTTTAAAGATGGATATCCCTGTAACGGCAGCAGCCGCTGCCACAACCGAGATATTAATCTTTTTTTTGAGCGGTCCTGTTAACGATAATGGTGGTCTCCGTGGCGGATTCACCACGAGATCACCTTTATCGGTGGTGTGAGAGGGGCCCCCCTCCCGCCACTCTCCCATGCCCTTCGCCACTTACCAGAGCCGTCGGCAGTGGCAGAGGCGATTGGGTCCACTCTCCTGCTTGCTGTGGATGCGAGTGAGGGCAAGATGGCCCCCACCTGTCCCCGAAGCATAGCAGGGCGGAAGCGACGTCAAAACGTCACTTCCGCCCATGATTCTTAAAGCAATATTTTGTTGTTGTCATTTTTTCAAATGACAATTTTTTTTTTTTTTTTTGCATTTAAGTCTTAATATGAGATCTGAAGTGTTTTTTTTTACCCCAGATCTCATATTTACGAGGACCTGTCATGCTTTTTTATATTACCAGGGATGTTTACATTCCTTGTAATAGGAATAAAAGTGATCCATTTTTTATTTATTTTTTTCAGTGTAAAAATTAATAAAATAAATAAAAATAAATAGGAAAACCAAAAAATAAATTTAAAGCGCCCCGTCCCGACGAGCTTGAAACGGTGTTCAAACCACACAAGTGAGGTATCACCGCAATCGTTAGAGCGAAAGCAACAATTCTAGCCCTAGACCTCTTCTGTAGCTCAAAAGATGCAACCTATAGAATTTTTTAAACGGTGCCTATGGAGATTTTTATGGGTAAAAGTTTGACGTCATTCCACCGCGCAATTTTGAAGAGTGACATGTTGGGTATTATTCTACTCGGCGTAACAATATCTTTCACAATATCAAAAAAATTGGGCTAACTTTACTTTTGTCTTATTTTTTAATTAAAAAAGTGCGCTTGTAAGACCACTGCACAAATACGGTGTGACAAAAAGTTTTGCAATGACCGCCATTTTATTCTCTAGGGTGTTAGAAAAAATATATATAATGTTTGGGGGTTTTAAGTAATTTTCTAGCAAATAAACTGTTTTTAATCTTGTAAATGCCAAATCTGAAAAACAGCTAAGGTCCTTAAGTGGTTAAAGGACGCACCAGACTTGGTTGAGTGGCTCGCCACCAACACCACCACCACCACCATATACCCACAGGAATTATTTTCCGATCCATCATAAGACATTTTGGATGCGCAGCCATTCTTGGCATTGGATCAGGAAGAGAAGGAAGCAACAGCCGGCACTCAGCAGTCTGACGACAGTACTCAGATCAGCCCGAGGAGGTTGGTGCCCGCTGTTACTGCTTACTCCGAGATCTCTATTGTTAGTGATGGGGATGGTGACGTCGATGATGACATGTCTACAGACGTAGAGAGGAAGAGGAGGGGAGTTCAGAGGAAGAGATGGACCAGCAGATAGGGAGGAGAAGCAGGCCGAATTTACATTGCACAGGAGGGACAAACCAGACTCCTAATGTATCAGGAGCAAGCCGCCAACCATGTAAGGTCACATCTGGCGCTCCCAGAATGCCGACCCATGGCTCCACAGTGTGGGCTTTTTTTAACATGTCCGCTGCAGACAATATTGTTGCCATCTGCAGCCTTTGCAGTCAATGCATAAGTCACGGTAAGCCCAACACTCAACTAGAAGCCCCTGGCCTCCCATCACTGAGCCCAGTGGGAGCAACGCCATCAGAACCCACAAAGCCACACTCCAGGCTCTCACCGTCCAGCCTCTTCTCCTTCTCCTTCCCCCCTATGCTCACAATTGTCCTCCACTCCACCTTCCATCATGCCTTCCTCACGTTTTTCTGAAAAAAGGCAGGCTTCCGTGGCCCAAATGTTCGATCGTAAAAAATTGATAACCATCTTGCCCAACGGTTGACCGATGGCATGTCGGAACTGATAGCCCGCCAACTACTGCCATATAAACAGGTTGACTCGGAGGTCTTTTGAAAAATTTGTGGATATTGGAACACCACAATGGAAGGTCCCAGGAAGGATTTTTTTTCCACAGAAGGGCATCCCAGAGCTATATGGCCATGTTCAGTGGCAAGTGAATGTATCTCTGGCACACAGTGTCGGTGTCAAGATACATCTGACCACAGACACGTGGTCAAGAAAACAGGCAGGGAAGGTATATAACTTTCACTGCCCACTGGGTGAACCTAATGACGGCCGTCAAGCATGTAACCCGTGGCACCCATGTAGATTTGGTTTTACCGCCATGGATTACATGCAGGCCTGCCTCTTCTTCTCCTCCTTCTCCTACTCCATCCTCCCTCTCCTTCTCGGCTGACTCCTCATTTTCCGATGCTACCGTCTCTTCTGCTGCGCTGCCCAAGATTCCCAGAACCTATTCGACATGCCAGGTGAGACGTTGCCATGCTGTGCTGCGTCTGTTGTGCCTGGAAGACTAGAGCCACACTGGTCCTGCACTCCTTTCTGCTTTGCACTCACAGGCAGATCAGTGGCTAACACCGCTCAATTTCACAGTTGGTAAAAAGGTGTGCGACAATGGTGCCAATCTGCTGAGTGCGCTAAAACAGGGCAAAATTACACACGTGCCATGCATGGCACACGTCCTGAACTTGGTCGTGCAGCGATTCGTTGCCAAATACCCTGGGCTCCAGGACGTCTTGCAGCAGGCCAGGAAAATCTTGGCCCATTTCAGAAGATCTTACACGGCCATGGCTCGCCTTGCTGACATTCAGTGGCGACACAACCTTCCGGTCAGACGTCTTATTTGTGACTGCCCAACGCCATGGAACTCAACATTGTATATGCTTGATAGGCTGCTCCAGCAGAAACGTGCAGTTAAAGACTTCCTGTATGAACTCTGTGGCAAGACAAGTTCTGGGAGCTTGGTTTTTTTGCACTGCGCCAGTGGCTGCTCATGCGAGACTCATGCAGCCTTCCGTGGCCATTTTATGAGATCACCAAACTGGTCAGTCGACGCCAGGGCGCCATCAGTGACTTCGTACCTTACGCCTTCTTTCTGGAGTGTGCATTGCGTTGTGTCATTGATCAAGCCATCGTGGAGCAGGAAGATGAGGAAGTCGCAATGCTGGATGAATTCCCAGGGGGGCTACTCCACCTGAGACAAGTCAACAATGGGAGTCTGAGGAAAAGTCAAAGGGGGATGGTGCCAGGGCGGAGGAGAAGGAGCAAGAAGAGCATTCCTTTCTGGAATCCCTGGTGTTGTCTGTGGATGGGGGGAGGAAAACTAGGACGACATTATCCTGGATGATGAGCAGGATCCAGGCCAGTACAGCTCTTAAGTTTAGTACAAATGGGGGCCTTCATGCTCCAGTGTTTCAAGAGGGACCCCAGTATAAAAAGCATAAAGGTCAAGGACCAGTAGTGGGTGGCAACGTACTTAGACCCTCGGTACAAACAAAACATGGGGGAAATGTTACCCCCATCACAGAGGGCTATCAGAATGCAGCACTTCCAGGCCTTGCTTTGAAAATGCTGCATTCTGCTTTTGCGTCCGCTGGCAGAGGAATTTCCAGAGAAACAGTTTTGGCTACCAATCAAACAGTGCCTGCAAGAAAAGGGGGGTTTGAAGATGTCTTGGTCACTAATGATATGAGATCATTCTTTCAGCTGACCCATCGACAGCTGTCCTCCGGATCCAGCATCAGGGAACGCCTAGACCGACAAGTGTCCGACTACATCGGGTTAATGGCCAATGTGGACACACTGAGAAGTGATGAACCCCTGGACCACTGGGTATGCAGGCTTGACCTCTGGCCAGAGCTTGCACAATTTGCAATGGAACTGTTGGCTTGCCCCTCATTCAGTGTCCTGTCAGAAAGGACATTCAGCGCAGCATGAGGGGTCGTGACCGATAAGCCCACTCGCCTAGCTCATAACAGTGTTGACTACCTCACATTTTTAAAAATGATTGAAGCATGGATATCGGAAGAAGATGGAATGAATCTTCAGTGGAGGGCCATGGATGCACGGTATCCCGGAATGATGTCCTAATTATCCCAAGATGTCCGCCCTTAGAGAGCCTCCGACTATCCTCTTCGCCTGTGTGGAGAAGGGAAGAGGATAGTCGGAGGCTCTCTGAGAGCGGACATCTTGGGATAATTAGGACATCATTCCAGGATACCGTGCATCCATGGCCCTCCACTGAAGATTCGTTCCATTTTCTATCCAGTCCGAGGCAGCCGAGCAGATTGTGCCCCGTTTGTGTCCATTCCTTATTGATCTACTGTCGCTGACAGGCAGGTCCACGCTTTCTGGTAAGTGCAATTTATCTTCATTTGAGAAAGTGATATTCTGTCTTTGAGGATCTACGTGGTCATTCCACCATCTATTCATTTCACCAGTTTTGGATGGACTTTTTAGTGTTACATTTTTGGTTGTGTTTTACATTACAACACCAATTTATTTATTCACTACACCATTTGTTGTTTGATTTTGCTACTTTATCACTGTTGTAGTATAGTGACTATTGATTTATCACTTACCAAGAGAAATTACTGTCCCTATAGTATCGCAGCGCTACATTTTTTCCTCACATCACTGTTCAATATTTGTCATAATGTAGTGTAGCTGCTTTAGTTTTTAAAGTTTTTGGTTAGCACAATATTTTCCTGTTTTTTTTTCACTGTATCTGGTTAATGCCTAATTTACCACCAGCCACAGAATACAAAGTTGTTTGCTGTCCGGTGAATGCCTGTGGACTAATTTTTGGGGCATGTAATGGGCGGCACTTACTTCTGTATCCGGTGAATGCCTATTGTACCACCAGCCACGGAATACAATGTTGTTTGCTGTCAGGTGAACTCCTGTGGCCGTGGGCTAATACTATATGTACTCTCAAAGTACCTGAGCTATATTGCCTCTCATACGCAATTAATACTTGTTACTACAAATACTATATGTACTCTCAAAGCACCTGAGCTATATTGCCTCTCATATGCAATTAATACTTGTTACTGCAAATACTATATGTGCTCTCAAAGTACCTTAGCTATATTGCCTCTCATATGCAATTAATACGTGTTACTGCAAATACTATATGTGCTCTCAAAGTACCTGAGCTATATTGCCTCTCATACCTTTCTATTAGTTGTCAGTACAACTTGTGTATTATACGTGTATCCTCAGAGTACACTATCTCTTGTATGCAATAAATACTTGTTACTAAAAAAAAATATTTATTACGTGCTTGACAGAAGTATAAAATACTTTTAGGCCTTGTCTTAATTGTTGAACATGTTCGCTCTAAATTTTCTATGCTAGGGGTTGATGCTATTTCATAGCATCTCCCCTAGTGGCCAAATACATCCCTACATGCTAAGGTTAACCACTTAAGGACCGCCGCATGTACATTTACGTCGGCAGAATGGCACCGACAGGCACATCAACGTATATATACGTTGGTGCCTTATCGGGGGTTCGGACCCCCCCCCCCGTGGGGGGGATGCGGCGGTCCGCGCGGCTGCAGGAGCGATCCGACGTGGGGGCGGCGTTTTCACCCGCCCCCTGCAGGATCGCTCCCAGAGTGGGGGCGGCTATGCGCGCGCCCGCCCGCCCTGTCACTTCCTCCTCCTGTGTAAAACACAGGAAGGAGGAAGCCAATGCGCGCGCCCGCCCGCCCTGTATCTCTCCTCTCGGCTTTCAAGCGCCGCTAAACACAGGAAGGAGGAAGCAAGGATCTCTCCTCCTCAAGCGCCGCTGAGGAGATCACAACACTGCACCAACAGCACACTTACACACAGACACAAACACATTAACCCCCGCGACACAAACACATTTCGCCCCCCCCCCCCCCCACCCTGCCCCCCCCCCCCTCCACCCTGTCACATGTCACTGAATCATGTATGCTGTATTTAGTGTCATGTATGATTAAAGTGTGACAGTCAGTCAGTGTTAGTGTGACAGGGTAGCCCCCCCACCCCCCCCCCAGTGTTAGTGTAGTTTTAACCCCTTGATCACTGCCCCCACCCCCCCAATAAAGTTAACCCTTTCACTCCCTATTGCATCACTGCTATTTTTTTCGCTGTATTAGTGTCGCTGTTCCCGCATAAGCTAATTTTTTTTTAATCGATTTTTTTTTTTACTAAAGACATGTGGCTGTATTAGCCTAAATGTTCCCGCTAAAATTTAGTTTATTGGTTTTTTATTATAAACTAATTTTTTTTTAAATTTTTTTTTTTATAAAGACATTTTTTTTTTTCTAAATAAATTTTCTAAAGTTTGACTAAAATTTAGTTTATTGGTTTTTTATTTAACAAAAAGTAAAAAATATTGATTTTTTTTTATGTCGCTCAAAAAATAAAAATCGCAGAGGCGCAAAAATAAAAATACCACCAAAAGGCTCTATTTTGGGAAAAAAAGGACGCAAATTTTGTTTGGGGAAAAAAGGACGCAAATTTTTTTTTTTCGCACGACCGCGCAATGTGCACGACCGCGCAATTGTCTGTTAAATCGAACCCCCTTGGGTCATTTGCCAGCGTATTGGTCCGGGTCTTAAGTGGTTAATATGATGTAGAGAACCCCCAAACTCCTGTTGCTAGGAGTGACGCCTGGGGTCCCTTACTGATAATCACCTGCATGTAGTGGTGTATTGGGATATTGACCTTGAACTAATTTTAAACGCTAAGCCTTGGTCGCATGTTGTAATGCGTCCATGCTTAGTAGCTCAACGCCTTTCTTTATGTGACACAGAGATGATGTATAGATCCCCCAAACTCCTGTTGCGAGGAGTCATGCCCGGGGCCTAATACTGAGTTGTCACATAGAGAATCGCATTGAATTCCTTGCTAACTGCAGTTGTGGTTCACTCTGTTCACCAGTGCTGTTACAATGCCAACAGCCACAGAATCGTGTACCACAATTAATTCTGTATCTGGTGAATAGCTTAATGTACCTCCAGCCACAGAATACAAAGTTGTTTGCTGTCAGGTGAACGCATGTCAGCTAATTTTCGGGGCTTGTAATGGCCAGCACTTACTTATGTATCCGGTTTTTCACTTAATACTTCTGGTAGGTCAGTGTCCATGTTGTGGGACTATTTGTGCACAGCTAGTAAGTATTTTGTGTCTGCAAATATGACCTGAAGGTTTTTATTATTCACCTGCCATTAAAGTCAATGGGGACCGCCGCAAACTTGCGGTTCGTGGACATTTGCAAAAGTTTGCGGTTAGCGTTCGCGAACCGTCCTGTCAGATGTTCGTCCATCACTAGTGCTGAAAGCTGAAAATTGGCTTGGTCAGGAAGGTGCGTAAGTGCCTGGTATTGAAGTGGTTAAACTAGGCTCATTATCCAATCAACCCACATAACCTTTGCTCCCTCCTAAATCAAAAAAATATATTATTTAACAAATTGCCTGAATCCGGGACAAATATATTTCCTTTCTAAGACACGACCAGTGCTCTTTTTTTCCAGTATTTTATTAGAGATTCACAAGGGTATAATACGGAATCGCACAGAGAGGTATGTTATACATGAAGATTTCACATGAAATCAATACAATCATTCGGCAGGGACACAATAAATGAAATAATAAACATGTAGTTATAAAAGGTACTTATGTAAGAGGTTTCACGGTTAAAGGCAGTAAGTGCTGTCTCCCTCTCCATGAAGAAACAATATGTATCCCCACACAGTCTTTCATTGTGGAGAGCCTGATGGGTAGAATTTAGAAACTTGAAACTGGGGAAAATACTAGCAGGGAACTACTTTCTGGTACAGTACATTTACCAGTATGTTATATACTGTAACTGAAAAATGTATATGTGGTGAGCAGTGCTTTTTTCCAGGAGTGCTCAGAGAATGATTGAGATAATTCTGATTCCTATTTAAGCATGGATTTAGACAGTGGCGGCTGGTGAAGTTTTAGGATAGGGGGGGCACAAGACCCCGCCCCTCCACATTTGTCCCTCCCACTTCTCATAAGCCACACCCGCTTATGGACGGGCCGCCACTGCGATAGCTCCCTTTACTTTACAGAGCCCTCCCTTTACGCAACAGTCCCCTATTCGCATCACAGTTACTCCATATACATCACAGGGCTCCTCTTTACATTATGGTACACCTTTACAATACAACCATAATATACAACACTGCCCCTCTTTTACATGGCAGCCCCGCTTTATATTGAAGTCCCCCTGTTTACATTACAGCCCTCCTTCTAAATTACAGCTTTCTTTACATCACAGCACCCCCTTTTACATCACAGCCACCCCTTTACTTTGCAGCCCCCCTTTAAATTACATTATAGCACCTTCCTTTACATTACAGTCCTGATTTGCATCACACTCCCTCCATATACATCACAGTACCCACAGTCCACCCCTTTACACAGTGCCACTCTTTTCAATGCATCCCCCACACCCTCACACCCTTTACATATCAAGTTGCCCCTTTTCATGACAGCCATCCTTTACATTACAGTACCCCCCTTGATAAAGCAGTATCCCTTCATAGCACAGTGCCAAATTACCGCTATTTCCAGAAATTAAATAAATAATAATAATAAAAAAAAAAAATTTGAATAAGCGAGGGGGGGTGGAGTGCCGTTACGGCAGCTATTTTTGCCCAATGCTACATGTTAAAAATGAATAAGCGGGGGGGTCCGTTTACGGGTGGGGAATTGAGCCGCTGATGCCGCCGTCTTAATAATACTGCTGCAGGCATGGATGGAATAGCTCAGCTTACCTGTTCCACCAGGTGCACTGAGCGCGGGAGTCCCGACGTCACTTCCTGTTCTTCCTGTGACGTTGGGACTAGCACAGCCATAATAACAGTACAGTCCATCGCGCCAGAAGCAAGTGGCGCGATGGAGAGCACCACAAAGGCGTTTTTTTGCTGCCAATGTAGCGCCTCGTCTGCAATCCCGTGATTGCACAGACGTGGCGCTCCCCCACTGCACTGTGCCCGGTGCCTGATGCCCAGACTCAGTGCAGCTAAGGACCTTTTTTGGAAAAAATGTTTTCCTTAAAGGGACATGTTTAAATAATTTTTATTTTATTTTTTAGATTTTTTTTTTTTTTTACTGACTGGGGGAGGGGGGGGGGCGGAGCCCGGGTGCCCTCTATGGATGGGCTGCCACTGGTATTAGATTTGCAAAAGGTTTTGTTGTCATTAAGCAATGCATAGAACAGTGTTATGCCCTTATGTTGATTTGAAGTGTCACAAGCAGTCGTTTTTAATTGATCTGCTGTCACATTCGGAATGACCAAGCTTTTTTTAAAGGCCTCCTCAAAACTAATTTTGGTCTGCAAAACGTTTCCATGCTCTACATAGATCACCTTTGAGTAAGGTGTGTACTGTAAAGATTGTTATAGCCTTGGGGCATTTCAGGGATCCAAAGCTTTAAAAAAATGTTATAGCCTTGGGGCCTTTCAGCGATCCAAAGTTAGTAACAGCACTAGTTGAAGTTTTAGGCTGTTCTTCCATTTTAAGTTAGTAAAACTGTTAAGATGTATTTTCTTGGGAACTGTGGCAGCAAAAATCTCAGGGGCCGCTACAGTTGTAGAAATGTCAGACAATGATTCTGGAAGTAAAGGCATTAAAGTAGACTTCAAGCCTCTGTGTTCAGACTCAGCAATCATAGTTGCTAAATTGCATAAGCTCTAGATAAGGCCATAGAAAGGGCCACATCTGTCTGATCTAAGGAAGTCTTTGAGGTATGTATAGACTCAAGAAGGGGACAGCAGCCCAGGCTGTCAGTGTCAGATCCATAATAAGGGACGCCGCAGGCCATTCCAGAACCATTAATGGATCCTGAGCTGGGACTGAGAGACTGCTTCCCAAGTGCTTGAGGCTCAACATATTTGACTGCCTGACAGAAATATCTTTATTAAGAACACCAGGTAAAAACCTTGTGTATTTGAACCAGCTACAAATAGCATGGGGGGTTCAAGTGGCAGGAGGGGATCGGGTCTCTGTAGGCACAAGCAAGGAATAAACCGAGCTGGAACTGCATGTCTCTTGCGAAAAGAAACAATGTCAGGAAGAGGCTAACACACCCACATGGTCGATTCTCCAGGCAGTGACATAACATTCCGTGCACCCCTGATGCAGGAAGCTAAGACAAGTGAATAAGTAGTGATAGTAGAATATGAACTGATTACTTTATTGTTATATTGCGAATGTTAGTGTGTTTAGGTAGGACAAAAAAAATTTTTGTTTCTTTGGGGGAGTTTTTTGGTGGTAGGTCATGGTAATGGCATACACATATACAGCAAAAGTTTAAAAAATATCTTTATTTTTGACCTATTTTCCTTTGATAATAAAATAAAATCAGGAGATATCCATTAACATTTACCGCAAAATAAAATCCCAATCTGTCCTGAAAAGACAAGGTATGATCCACCTGGATGCACTAAGTAGTTACAAAGATATGTAGCATTAATTTTATAACACATATCAAAGCTGTAAAACTGGGATTAGGTGTGTTCAAAAATGAAAACAGAAACAGTGAAGGAAAGGTAAAAAGTAAAACGAAGGAAAATAAGAAGTTTGGGGGAAAAGAAGGAAGAAAAGGACACAAAAGGGAAAGCACTCACATTGGCCACATCCGTATACAGTATACTGGTAAGGGAAAAAAGCAATAACTACAGGTAGATATTGATGGTCGGACTTTGAGGCTAGGCAGAAGTAAGTTTAAAAAAGAAACTTTATTACATAGAGTATTACATAAATATAAAGAAAAAAATACATAATGATAAAATATAACCACAAAAATAGCAGCCAATACTAGAAAAATCCTTAGAAGTCGCCTACGCGTTTCGCCGTAGGGCTTCTTCAGGACGATATAGAAAGGATTTTTTGAAGAGGTAGTATGACAGAAGACAGTTTGTTATCTGTAAGGCCTCGTACACATGAGGGGATATGTCCGCTGAAAACGGTCCGATGGACCGTTTCAGCAGACATCTCTGATCGTGTGTATGGGCTAGCGGACAGATTTGTCCATCGGACAAATTTCAAAGCATGCTTTGAAATTTGTCCGCTACAAACCTGTCCGTCGGATATGTCCGCTGGTTAGTATGGTAAACCAGCGGACATATCCTCCCACATATGCGTCGTATCCTGTGAATGGATCCGACGCATGCGCGCGGAAGTGTTTACTTCCTGGTGCGTGACGTAGCGGTGACGTGGCGACGTCAACGTCACCGACGCGTCACCGACACGTCACCGCGCCGTCCGCCGGCGGGGAATTTGATCCGATGGTGTGTACACGCCATCGGATCAAACTCCAGATCGGACATAACCGATGGAAATGGTCCGCGAACCGTTTTCATCGGATATGTCCGATCGTGTGTACGAGGCCTAACAGTATATAATAATGGTTATTACATTTGAGATGGTAGATGGTTAAGAACAAAGAAAAATTAATAAAAATAAAAATGACAACATATATTTACATCACGTGTGGTCTCACGATGAGTGCATCCAGTAAATGAGCATAACAAGCGGTATAGTAGACCAAAACAGACTTGTTCAGGGTATCTTCCAGAATTATTAAAATCTAATAAGCATACAAAGAGATATAATGTTTTTGTGCATATAAACTTGAATACATTAAGGAAAGGGATACAGACAAAAAGAAGACATTGCCACTAAATGTGACAGAATAGACAATAAAGACAAAGGAAAAGTAGGGTGGACATAAGGAAAAAAGGTGTATGATAGTGTCACTAAAAATCACCTTTAAGTAAGTAATTGTATGTAGATAATATCAGATATATCAACTAATGGGCATAAGCATCACAGGCGCAATTACACGACATCTGCAACAAAATATATGTATAAGACTCCATTAGTGAAAAAGATTAGAAAAATAGAAATAAGGAAGATGATTTCAAAAAATATTACCTATAGTTGGTAGCCATACATTTAACTGGGACGTTGCACTCATAGAATCACGATAGAAAAATATACAGGGTGCATCCGAAATAGTGACAAATGCACTGTTTATAGAGCATTGGACAATAAAGACCACACCAATGTGGGTATTGTCTATGGAGACCAAAAAAAAAAGGGGGGGGGGGGTTAGCCAATCAGTATACATAGATAAGAAATACTTGGTTGTAGGAATAGAATTAGGTACCAAATAGAAAAATTCTTGCTATACTCATTAACTTCCGATGCCTTCAACAGTGAACGCCACAGTGTAACTCTGTGTAGACAATACAGTATCAATGTACACTTACATATACAGTCATCTATACAAGGTATTAAAAAACTTCCTAATTGGTAATCTATATTTTTTATACACAGAATAAAAAAAATACAAAATTATAAAAACAAACAAAGGAGAGGAGAGAAGACCCCCCAACATATTACAGCAATATATTCTATCCAACTTAAACAACAAATTGTATATCCGGTACCCATATCTATAGTGTCAGCTAATCTGTGCATCAAAAGTACACAAAAGGAAATGACGGGTACACAGTTTTATATATGGGTGATTTAGAGGGCGTAAAATGTGGATGGGATCAAAGAAAGATGGGATTGGAAGATGACTCTAGATCTTTAGAAAGGGTTTGAAACTAATGGACTCGTTCAGGCCTGGGGGATAATTGACACGTAGACAATAGATCCAGTGAGTTTCACGTTGTAAGACCCTCTGATCAAAGTTCCTGCCTCTTGTGTCTTCAGTGACACAATCTAGAACAGCAAATTTGAGAGGCGGACAGTGGCGGCTGGTGCTCAAAATTTTTGGGGGGGCGCAAACGAAAAAAAAAATATTGCAGCCTCACTGTGCCCATCACATGCAGCCACTGTGCCATGCCACCAAATGTAGCCACTGTGCCATGCCACCAAATGCAGCCACTGTGCCATCAATTGTCACCACTGTGCCATGCCATCAAATGCAGCCACTGTGCCATCAATTGTCACCACTGTGCCATGCCATCAAATGCAGCTACTGTGCCCATCAATTGTCACCAATGTGCCATGCCATCATATGCAGTCACTGTGCATTCAATTGTCACCAATGTGCTATGCCATCATTTGCAGTCACTGTGCCATCAATTGTCACCACTTGTGTCACTAATTGTGCCATGCCATCAAACGCCACCACTGTGCCATCAATTGTCACCAATGTGCCATGCCATCAAAAGCAGCTACTGTGCCCATCAATTGTCACCACTGTGCCATGCCATCAAATGCAGTCACTGTGCAATCAATTGTCACCACTGTGCCATGCCATCAAACGCCACCACTGTGCCATCAATTGTCACCACTGTGCCATGCCATCAAACGCAGTCACTGTGCCATCAATTGTCACCTCTCTGCCATGCCATCAAATGCAGTCACTGTGCCATCAATTGTCACCTCTCTGCCATGCCATCATATTCAGTCACTGTGCCATCAATTGTCACCACTGTGCCCGGCCTGTGCTCATTGTTGCCTCTGTGCCCCATGATGCCACTGTGCCCCATGCTTCTACTGTGCCCCATGCTGCCACTGTGCCCCATGCTGCCACTGTGCCCCATGCTGCCACTGTGCCCCATGCTGCCCCTTTCCCTGTAAAAAAATCACTTACCTGACGCTTCCATGTCCTCCCTCGATGTCTTCTGCCGCCCTGGAGAAGCTTCAGCCAATCAGGTTCCTGAAAACCAGAATCCGGGAACCTGATTGGCTGAAACGGCTGTCAGTCTAATGCAAGGACCGCAGATTGTCTGCGCTCCGAGCATAGACTTCCGAGAGCCGGAGGGCGGACTGGAAAAGCCTATCAGAGCCACTGGCTTTGATAGGCAGTTCCCCTTAGCCAACCAGCTGTCGCTATTCGGGTAACCGGCGTCCCATGTCCGGTTATACGAATAGACCAGGCAGCTGGCAACAGTAACACACGTCCAATGCATAGCATTGAACGTGTGTTACTTGCGAGAGGGGGTGGCGCTGCAGCGCCCTCTATAGACGGCCGCCAGAACTTTGGCTAAAATGTCAAAATGACATTTTAGCCGAATAAAAGTTCTTAAAGGGCCCGTTTTTTTTTTTTTTAATTCTTTTTTTTTTTGTGACTGCGGGAGGGGGGGCGGCGCCCGTGCGCCCATATGGGCGGGCCGCCACTGGAGGCGGAGTCTCATATTTATGCATAAAGGCCACGTGGTGGCCCATGGCTGTGTTCAGTAAACCATTTGTGGTATAGTAAACATGATCCTTTATTCGCTTCCACAATGGGCTAATCGTTTTGCCCACGTAGAAACTGTCACAAGGGCAAAAGATGATGTACACTACTTCCTTCGTCTGACAAGTTACATGCTTACATAACTTGTGTATCTGGCCATTAGGAAGATGGATAGTGGAGCCTTCCATGATCAAATGACAATAGTTGCACTGACCACATAAATAGTCCTGGCAATTCTGTTGGTCTTATTGCAGGTTTGCAGTAACTACTTCTGACCAGGCGGTCTCTAATAGAAGTAGATCATCTGAAAGTAATGCTTGGGCTGTGTTGAACATACTTGGACAGGGTCTGATCAGCTGTAATTAGGTGCCAATGTGTTTGCATTATGGCACGTATTTGTGTATGCTGCAGCTGATCTGAAAAGGTGGTAATAAATTGCGTTGTATGCGTACTAGATTTCTTAGTGCTTTTCAACAAAATATCACCTCTTTCTTTACCTGCAGCACAATTATATGCCTTTTTTTTAGGCAGGTCTTGCTATACCCTCTATTAAATAATCTAGTATAGAGCAAGTCAGCCTCTATCTTGAACTTGATGTCATCCGAGCAGTTGCGTCTTAGGCGCAGGTATTGACTGTATGGTATACTCCAGATCAGAGGAGAAGGGTGAGCACTGGCTGCATGTAGAATGGTATTCCCAGCAGTGGGTTTTCGGTACAGTGAGGTTTGAATTAAGCCTGATTCGTCGACATAAATTAAGATGTCAAGGAATGCAATGGCTAAATAGCTAAAGTTCATGGTGAACTTTAGGTTGTAATTGTTTGAGCCCAGAAGTTGCATAAATAGTTGTAGAGTATCTAGTGTCCCTGTCCGTAGCAAGAGTATGTCATCAATATATCGAAACCAGCCCAGCACCGACGAAAGCAAATTAGCATTATCATCAAAAGAAAATAATTCCCGTTCCCACCCCCCCAGGTACAGGTTCGCGTAAGATGGTGCACAAGATGTGCCCATTGCGACTCCCTGTACCTGGAGGAAGTGGGACCCGTCAAAAGAAAAAACTGTTTTTGTCAAAATATGAGATAGAATTTTAAGTATTTTAAGTATGAACCCATTTAGTTTGTCCAACTTAGACCCCTTTTCCGCCAAGAAGGTGGAGATGACCTCTAAGCCTTTAGTATGGGGGATTGAAGAGTATAGAGCCTCAAGGTCAATGGACACTAGAAGGCAACCAGGTGGTATGCTGAGGCCATCTAAAGCCCTCAATAATTCAGGTGTATCCTGAATATATGAGGGTAATGAAATGACGTGGGGTCTAAGATACTGATTGACAAATTTACTTGCTCGTGTGCTCGGATGTGTTATGTCTTTATGCGTTTTAGGGTGTGCATAGAAAGTAGGTGTCCTGGGATGAGGAACCTGAATTCCCTCAAAAATGGGCTTTGTGATCAAACCATCAGACAAAGCTAATTGTATAGTATCATCATATTGTTGATTAAATTTTGTGATCACGTCATCTGTGATTGGTATGTACCTTGTGCGATTTTTCAATATGTCCCGACACATGTTTTTATAATCAAGATCATTCATGATTACTACGTTGCCTCCCTTATCCGAGGGTTTAATGATCAAGTGTGCATTTCGGCTCAACGCATCAAGAGCCAGATAGTGTGCCGAGCTCAATTTAGAATTCTCTGATCTAACCAGAGGGAGAGATTCTACTTCCTTGATAGTTTGAATCAGAATGGGATTAGGTGTGATTACTGCCAGTGGCTATAGTAATCAAATGTAAAAAATCCGACAGGCTATATGTACCCAACTCAATTGATGGATCGACTTGGGTACAATCAGCACGCTCATACATGGATTGAATCTCAGCTGGTCCTTGCTTAACCTGCCAAATGTCGATTTATGTATGGCTAGCTTAAGAATAGTAATACACAATTATTGTGGTTTACTCTGAGAATGAATCAGAGCCTATTAGCCAGATTCAGAAAGATGGCGTATCTTTAGGCGGGTGTAGCGCATCTCATATACGCTACGCCAATGTTACATAGAGAGGCAAGTACAGTATTCACAAAGCACTTGCTCCCTAAGTTACGGCGGTGTAGCGTAAATGGTCCGGCGTAAGCCCGCCTAATTCAAAGTAGCAAGGCAGTGGGCGTGTTGTATTTAAATGAACCATGACCCCATGCAAATGATGGGCCGAAGAAACGGCACATGCGCCGTACGTGGACGTATACCAGTGAGCATGCTCAGAATCACATTGGATAGAATGCCTAAGATACGTCAAACACTGCCTATGACGTGAACGTAACTTACGGCCAGCTCCATTCATGTGCGACTTACGTAAACAACGTAAAAAACAATGGCTGTTCCGACGTCTATACCTTTGCATGGGATGCGCCACCTTTTTGGTGGTTTATCTTTACGCCGGAAAAACACCTTACGTAAACGGCGTACATTACTGCGTCGGGCATACGTACGTTCGTGAATCGACGTATCTTGCTCATTTACAAATTTGACGGAAGCGCCCCTAGCGGCCAGAGTAAATATGCAACCAAGATACGACGGTGTAGGAGACTTACGTCGGTCATATCTTGGCAAAATTCATTCGTATCTGATTAAAATAATCAGAGCATAGATACGACGGCGCACATTTGGACTTACGACGGCGTATCAGTAGATACGTCGCTGTAAGTCTTTGTAAATCTGGCTATATGATTTTAATTAAATTAAATTTATTGTAAACTCTATTTAAAAAAAATAACAAACATGTTTAAATTTACCTGCTCTGTGCAATGCAATTGCACATAGCAGCCCCAATCTGCCTCTTTTCAGGTCCCTGTCGGTTCTCCTGGCTCCTCCTCTTCTTGTTGTACACCCATAGGAAGCCACTTCCTAATATGGGCCACTTGTGTGCTTGATCCTGAGCCCTGCTTCCTTCTCACAGGATTTGACTAACAGCAGCAGGAGTCAACGGTTATACTGCTACCTACCGTGTTTTCCCCTGAAAATAAGATCTACCCAAAAATAGGACCTAGCGCTATTTTCCAGGAGGGCTGCAATATAAGTACTACCCTGAAAATAAGCGCTAGTTTGAGGTGCTTGTGTACTCCTATAATCCTCTCTGATACGGCGGTGTGCAGTGTGCTGTGGCTGTGTATGTGTCTCTTTGATCTAGTGGTGTCAGGTGCCTTTGGTAAAGAGAGGCGCTCAGCTGATCTCCCCGCTGGTTTTCTCCTCTTCTCCCGGCTGTTAGCAGGACATCTCGGCCCCCCTTCCTCTGCAGAGCTTCGGAGGGTCTCGGAAGGTACAGTTATCTCAGTGAAGAGCCTCCCCAATCAATCAAGATGTCACACTGTGTGCATACCGATACTCCTGTCTCCACAAAGTATTTACTTAAACTCAATCTTCACGCGATCCATACAGACTTAATCACTGAAATTCTACAGATCTTTCTTTCATTACATGCCGGTGTGCTCTCTTACCTGCTCCGAGAGCTGTGGAGAGGGAGCGGGGTCCCTCGCTGGTGGCTGGGAGAGGTGGAGGAGAGCAGAGCTGAAGTGTTTGGCACCATTAGGTTTCAGGGGCACACACATTGTGTATTTTACAAGCTTTTTTAACTTTGTTCATACTGAGGCTTCCTGACAGGCATGGGGGGAGAGAAACAGCATGTTATAAGCCCTTCCCCGAAAATAAGCCCTACTGGGTCATTTGTTGCCAAAATTAATATAAGACCCAGGCTTATTTTCAGGGAAACACAGTAAACATTTTAAAAAAAAAAGGTTTTACCTTAGTGCAAGGAATGCATTAGGGAAAAACATGTTCAGGCTTTAGAACTACTTTAACTAAATGTAAAAAGGCTGTTCACTTTGCAGGGGAAATTACACATTGCAAGGAAATGTCACACTTTTCAAAACATAGCCAATCACGTGCAACAGGGCCATCTTAACAACATCAAGGGCCCCTGGGCAAAGTAATGCTCTGGGCCCCCTACGAACCTGTGCCAATTTTTGCACCTACTCTCAGGAATTAAAGTATAAATAATTGATAGATTTGTTATTAGATTATTAAATTTGTTATTGGATTATTTGTTCATTGGAATGGGTAGAGCTGTGCTGCAACTTCCCCGCAACTGTGTGCAATACATGCGATTGTGGTGGGGTGATGCAGCATTTTTGGAATTAAAATAAGTGGTAAGGAGCTGACATTGCAGCATGCTGAAACACAGCCACATGCTGCGTTGCAGTGTGAATGGGACACATGGGAAACAATTGTTTCCTGAGTGTTCCTGATGTGATAGATGTTTTACAGTGAAGTAAAATATCTGTCACTGCATATAGTGCAAATTAGGCTACGTTCACACTGGTGATTGGGGCCGGAGCGAATTGAAGCTGTAGTTCCTCCTGTAGCTCTCTGCAGGTAGGTGCCTCCACTGGCCCTGTTCACTATAACTACAGGTCGCCAGTGGATGAACCTATTTGTTGCTCTCTGCGCAGCTAGCAATTACCTGTGGTGATTGTTGCTGGACACAAAGTGCATGCAGCAGCGATCACTATAGTGAAGAGGGCAAGAGGCAGCATGTACCCACTGACAGCCGCAGGAGGAACTGCTGCTACTTTTAACACCATCCCTTATCACTGGTAGTGTTGCTCACGAATATTCGCATTGCGAATATTCGCTACGAATATTGCATATTCGCGTATTCGCGAATAACTCGAATATTGCGGCGAATATTCGCTATGGTGAATATTCGTATTTTTTCAAATTTATTTTTAAAACAGATCACATCCTAGTGATCTCCATCGACGTCTAAAAGCATTGCTGGTATGATTAGAGAGAGACCCTGGGCCGAGTAGCTGATGCGATTCTTTTATGTTGCCGAAAATTCACATTGCGAATTTTCGGCAACATAAAAGAATCGCATCAGCTACTCGGCCCTTCTTTTGCATCAGAGCCAATCAGAATAACTCGAATATTCGACAAACGGAATATTGCGCGATTATCTTCTCCGCCCTTCTTTTGCATCAGAGCCAATCAGAATAACTCGAATATTCTGCAAAAGGAATATTGCGCGATATTCCTTTTGACGAATATTCGAGTTATTCTGATTGGCTCTGATGCAAAAGAAGGGCGGAGAAGATAATCGCGCAATATTCCTTTTGCCGAATATTCAAGTTATTCTGATTGGCTCTGATGCGCCCTTCTTTTGCATCAGAGCCAATCAGAATAACTCGAATATTCGGCAAACGGAATATTGCACGATTATCTTCTCTGCCCTTCTTTTGCATCAGAGCCAATCAGAATAACTTGAATATTCGGCAAAAGGAATATTGCGCGATATTCCTTTTGCTGAATATTCGAGTTATTCTGATTGGCTCTGATGCAAAAGAAGGGCGGAGAAGATAATCGCGCAATAGGAATATTGCGCGATTATCTTCTCCGCCCTTCTTTTGCCCCCTTATTCTCATTTCTTTTGTAGAGTTAGTGTTTAGTGCATATTAGTTTAGTAATACAGGAAATGATCTCCGTTTATGAGAATTTCGCAATCATTTTTGCATTAGCGAAATTTCGCAAAATTTTTTTTGGATAAAATATCACGAATATTCGATATTAGCGAATATTCGCGAATATTCTTCTATATATTCGCGTAATATCGCGAAATCGAATATGGCGTATTCCGCTCAACACTAATCACTGGTATGCATGTTACCCTAGCCCTCAATCAGAGACTCAGAGCAGAGGGAGGGACACCTGCAATTAACAAGGGGGGAGGTTTAGACACACTCACCTTTTCTCCAACCAGGATCTACCACTATGTGTGTGTGTGTTCCGTCAGTTGTGGAACATATGTGGAAGATGTGAAGGGCTGTGGACGGTGTCAGTAGGGCTTTGGACGGTGTCATTAGGGCAGAGGACGGTGTCATTAGGGCAGAGGACGGTGTCAGTAGGGCAGAGGACAGTGTCAGTAGGGCAGAGGAGGGTGTCAGTAGGGCAGAGGACGGTGTCAGTAGGGCAGAGGACGGTGTCAGTAGGGCAGAGGACGGTGTCAGTAGGGCAGAGGACGGTGTCAGTAGGGCAGAAGACGGTGTCAGGACAGGGTGAGTAGTTTATTTTTTTATTTATTTTTACCAATTTTGTTTGTTTTTTAGCAGTCCTGTTGGGGGGGGGCTCTGGTCGAATATCAGGGGTCTAAACAGACCCCTGATGCCTCCCTTTTGAAACAGAGAAAGTAATTAAAGACACAGACCTCAATCTTCATCTATGCAGCTTCAGCTACACATAATGAATGAACAGGAAGAGCTGTGCACTGTCTTCCAGTTCATTCACACACTGAAGCATAGCAAACAGAGTTCTCTATCCTGAAACATCCCCCGCAGAAGCCTTAGGCTGCTGCAGGAGAGGGGGAAGCCAGCAGCACTGTGGGGGTTAAGTGGAGTCACAGAGGGCATGGGCAGCAGAAATAAGAGTAACCTGGACAGGGGGGCAGCATATACAGGAATCGACCCCTCCATTTTCCTCCTGCAGCCTCTGAAAGCTGTCTCCTCTTTTCCTGCAAGCTTTCAGCTGTTGCAGAAGAAAATTAAGGGGTCACTTCCTGTATATGCTGCCATTCCTGCCCAGGTGTAGGACCTAATGCAGGGGTGCGCAACCTTTTGAAGAGCGATGGGCCACAATGAGTGGCCAGGGCAGATGACAGGTCCATATCCACTCCACATATGAAGAGCAGACACTGACACAGCCCGCTCTACTCTATGGACCCTCCCATCTGATCCGCCCAGATGGAAGGGGATGTATCCCCTTCTGTTTTTTTTTAGCGATCAGATTGGAGGTAGGCAAATGTATATGGACACAAATCCGTTTACATCTGCCGCTCCATAGAAGTAAATGGAGGGTCCGATTGGGCACACCTGAAAAACAGACAGGTGCACCCGATTGGACTGATCGTATGAAAGGGACTTAAGGCTGTATTCACACTGATGAAGAAAGGTTTACTCACTTCTGCGAGTTAGTTGCCATAGAATTCTAATATATACTGCAGTTGTGATGGATGCACTGAAAGTGCACCAAACCTGCAGGTAATAACAGAAGTCTATGGCACAGTGCAGGTAACCCGCAGCTGCTCCTGCGGATCAGTTTGAAAGCAAACCAGTGTAGCTACAGTAGTATACCAGTGTAGAAAACAGACATATCCATTGCTGTTTAATTTGAATAAAAACTAACCTCAATCTTCACTGGATGGCGGCTGGCAGCAGCTGCTGTCCTCCAGGGCGGGTATGGCTGGCGGCTGGAAGCTGCTGCTGTCCTCCAGGGCGGGTATGGCTGGTGGCTGGAAGCTGCTGCTGTCCTCCAGGGCGGCTATGGATGTCGGCTGCTGCTGCTGTCCTCCAGGGCGGGTATGGATGTCGGCTGCTGCTGCTGTCCTCCAGGGCGGGTATGGCAGGTGGCTGGAAGCTGCTGCTGTCCTCCAGGATGGGTGCGGCTGCTGTCCTCCAGGGCGTGTATGGCTGGCGGCTGGAAGCTGATGCTGTCCTCCAGGATGGGTGTGGCTGCTGTCCTCCAGGGCGGGTATGGCTGGAGGCTGCTGCCCTCTAGGGTGGGCATGGCTGACGACTGCTGCTGCTGTCCTCTAGAGTGGGCATGGCTGGCAGCTGCTGCTGCTGTCCTCTAGGGTGGGCATGGCTGGCAGCTGCTGCTGCTGTCCCCAAGGCATGGGGGACAGCCAACCAGCCATACCCACATGTGGCCCACAGGCCAGAGGCTGAGCACCCCTGACATAATGTGACAGGGAGGTGGAATGGGCCCCTGGAGAATGGGCCCAGCACTATGCTGCCTGCACACTACAAGTCCCAGCATGGTCAGAACTTACCCCTCCCATGCTAGCTCCTGTCACTCCAGGGGGAATCCAGGGTATCCAAGTATCAATCCCCTCCCTTTTAATAGAACCCCCACTATTACTGAGGACAGGTGGGGGAGGGAGGGGAAAAATGAGGCCAGGAGAGATCAGTAGAGACGGGTGAGGAGACCAGCTTGCGGAGGGGGCGGGACCTGATCGCGAAGGGGCGGAGCCTAATCGCGGAGGGGGCGGAGCCTAATCGCGGAGGTGCACGAATAGGAAGGACAGGAGGGAGTTGGGAGGCAGTGTCATTCTAAGCTAGAGAACGGCCCCTTAGCAGATGACCTGCCTCCTCCACTCAGCGGCCTGTTCCAACAGCACCTATAGGGAAGGGGGTGGACTGTCCCATAACATGCCAGACCCTCATGCTGCACTGCTTCTAACAAAATTTCTGGGACTTAATTAGTGTGCAGTCCAGCATACAATTCCACCCTAGCACTGCCAGAAGCTTCGCTCTACATGATTGGACCCGTTGTTCATCTGGGGCCCCTGGGCTGTGCCCAGGTGTGCCCGGTGGATAAGACGGCCCTGACGTGCAAGGAAAATTAACAAAGGTGAACAATTTGTTTGCCTTTGAAAATCACCCCCTATGCTATGTGTGTAATGAGAATATATGGCTGCCCCATATAGTGTACATAATTACAAACTATATCTAGAAAGAAGTGGCTTTTTTTTAAAGCAGAAGAAAAATGGAACACTGTAAATCAGTAATTCACTTAAAATGTTATTTAAAATGAATTTACGTAAATTGAATCATGTTCTATCTGAAGATAAATACTTAGAGCAGGGATCCTCAAACTACGGCCCTCCAGCTGTTGCGGAACTACACTTCCCATGAGGCATTGTAAAACTCTGACATTCACAGACATGACTAGGCATGATGGGAATTGTAGTTCCTGAACACCTGGAGGGCCATAGTTTGAAGACCCATGACTTAGAGGCTTTGGGCTAGATTCACAAAGCACTTAAGCCGGCGTTTCAGGAGATGCGCGGCGTAATTGTAAATATGCGCTTGCGTATCTATGCGCCGTATCCCCAAAACGATATACGCCAGAAATCTAAATTTTTGCGAACGACGTAATTTCGATAGACCGGCGCATCGAGCGTGCAAAAAAATGCGCTAGACACACCATTGATTTGCTAGGCAAATATGCAAATGAGGGAGTTACGGCGATCCACAAAAGTAAGTTTGTGCGGCGCAGGCTACGCGCTGTGCGCATCAGCTGCACGTCCTGTCTAAAATTAGACCATATAAAAACAGGTTTAAAATTAGACAATTCGTCTACATGTCAGCTAAAGCAACACCGTTAGGGAAGAGCTGAGCAGCCACACTTGCAGGACAACAATCTGTATGCCAACATGCCAGGGGCATCCTTGCTCATAGCTATACTACTGACTTTAGATGAGCGCAGAAGGAGGAGGGCACAAAGGAGGGCACGGGAGAGGATGAACCGCACACGCATAGACCTCTTTGGCATGAGTGATTCTGAGGTGTCTCGCATCTTCAGATTCACCCCTTATGCCATCCTGGAATTAACCACAACCCTGCAGGAGGACACCAGCCCAACACATAACACCACCCATGACACCCATGACAGCTACACATACAATCATAGCCGCATCCCAACAGAATTCGAACAGAACATGTATGGGGACAGCTGGCTGGTTGGTGAGTGACATGGCTGGCAGGCATGACTGCCCCCCCCAATGATGCAGAAATCACAAGGGGCACATGCACTACTAACATCCTCCTGTCTTTTCCCTTCCAGGTGACTCTGCATATGCCCTGGGACCCCATCTCATGACTCCTATCCGGAACCCCCCATGGTACCCTGTTGTATTCCCCAAACTGTATATGCCAAATCATCGGTGCATGTTGCATGCTGCACAACTTTGCAGTGAGAAAGGGCCTGGAGATTGACATAAGTGATGACCTGACCCCCGAACCAGACAATCCCCCCCTGACCAAGGGTCCCCCGTCTTCTGAGGGAAGAGTAGCCAGGAGACAGCTCACATTATGCATCTTTGCACTTTTAACACACACATTAATCATGACACAATGAGAATGCATGCATGCACACCACTGTGGTCCCTAGATTACACACACCACATCCTCATCACATTGGATTAGCACAAGCCCACCATGCAGGACCATGCAGCCCACCATGCAGCAACGCCACGCCACGGCTCCAATTATGTCACTGTACATTCATACACCATTCACACGGACCTGGGCATTACTTCTTCCTGGTCCTGGGGAACCCTTCTCTACCACAAATGAGGGTGACACCCCTTTTCCGGCATGAATGTCACCCCCACATTCCAAAATCATTCACAAACAGAAAAAAAACAGAAAAAAATGCCCAGCAAACAAAAAAAAATGACCAGCAAAAAAAAAAAAAAAACACAGCAAAGAAAACACAGAAAAGACAAAAATCACTCTACAAAACACTATCCAAAACAGTCACCAAATATCTCAAAGACACGTCACAAACCAACAAACGCTAACAAACAACAGAACAAAAGCACCTTACTGAAGGAAGGGAAACAAATGGATGTACTTTTGCAAAGGAAGGGCATTTCTCTCTGTCTATTTAAGCACTGTGCGTAGCTCACTAAGTTTCCCGGGCCTAGTTCCAATTTCACTGATTGCGCCGTGCCGAGTTGTGAGCATGCGCAGAGAGGTGCTGACCATAGTCTGCTTCATGTGCGCATGCGCAATCCGGACGGCCCTACATTTGCATGGGGTCATGGCTCATTTCAATGGAACACGCCCACATCCTTTCCAATTTGAATTACAACGCCTTACGCCTCGGAAATTGCGTTACACCAGCGCAAATTTCTGCGCAAATACTACAAGGATACGGTACTTGCGCCTCTACATTGCACCGGTCTAACGTAAAGGAGGTGCGCTACGCCGGTCAATTTATGCGCCAATGTACGTGAATCTGGCCCTTTACATTTAAATAATACGATTTTGTTAAATATTGTTAAATATTTAATTTCTCTTTGCCTATAAAGTATAGTGAAAGGTGATGTATAAAAGTTTGCATTAGGAAGTCTAAATATATGTACAATTGTGAATCAAAGTAATGTTTTTTTAAAGTGTAAAAATTCATAATAAATTAACACTGCTATTCCACACTTCTAAAAGGTCATCAATTTAGCAATCATATATAAGGCCACAATGTCTATGTGAAAAGAGTTCCTCTCACATACCTATGTATTACAAAGCATGGCTATGTAATGTTGCAGAGTTCAAATCCACTCATTAGAGATAACACATTTGATAATTAGCACAACTAATATATTCTTGATATTGACAAATCAAGATCTTAAACCTGTAGGATCAGTCAACATGTGCAGCGCTAGTGCAAAAGCTGAAGGATGCAATACCCTGCAGGAAATGTTTATTAATAAAAAATATTTTTTTAATACAAGTCATAATATCAATCATATAAAATGTCAGTTTATGGTCGAAAATTATGGAATACAAATGTTTTAAAATAACTTACTAGTTTTAAGTTTTTATAGTTAAAGGAGTTATTATTTGACACATGTAATAATAATTGCTTTTGCATATGTGGTATACTATCTTAAGGGACTGTGGATGAGACTAGCATGGTGATGATTTTAGGCTTATTGTGAGGTGTTGCCTTGTACCATTAAAGCGGAGTTCCAACCACAATTAGCATTTTTTAAATGTATGTCCTTTCATCCTGTGTTTTTATAATATAAATCCAGTCACTTACTATTTTACAATCCGCCACCGCTCCACATAGTTATTCAAAAAAGATAGTTTATAAAACTATGTCCACACCGTTGTCATTTTGCTTGTCGGCATTGTGAAGCCTACAAGCACTTACTTCCTGGAAGTCTTGGATGGGGAGTGATGATTGGGTAGCGCACTGCATCCTGGAAAATGATGACACACATTTCCCAGGAGCATTAGAGGGAGATGATGTCAGAATCCTAGGTGATTTCAAAGGCAGATTTTGTGGGACCGCATAGCAACAGGCATTTCCAGATGAGTAAAAAAAAAAGCATTTTTTTTGTTTTCCTTTTTTAGGTCTAATGAGCACAATAATGAAAAAAAAAATTCGGATGGAAACTCCACTTTAAGTCAGTTTCCTGAGGTGTCTATTGCTAATATAAGTGATTTCCCGGACTACTATATTAGTATTTTTATAACAAATGTTTTAAGTATAGGAGAGATTAATAGCTTGCTACTGTAAGAAAGTTATATTGCAGGTTTTAGGATGAGACACATTTAGCTTTGTAAGACTAACATATCTTGTTGTTGCTTTGATTGAGCACATCTGGGATACTTAATGCATTTTAACAATGCAAAATTTTGATCTTGCATAGTTTCATGTTTGAAATTTGTAGGAGTTAATTATTTATAATGTTGATTATTTTTTGAAGGGCATGCAAATGTTTGTACCAAGTTTTTTGTTTTTTAGAAAAGCAATGACTTTTTTGAGCTGTTGTAAAATATGTAAGCTCAAGATTACAGATACTGTAATCAACTTCTGAATAGAATACCAATTTCAGTGGTCTTAGCAATTTGCAATAGCTATGCTGGGAGGTTTGACGTTTTAACAATGATATTCATATTTTTCTTTTTCTTTAATGAAATGTGTAATAATCTTCTTGTCTCACTTGCACACATTGGTGATGCAATTAACTTGTTAATTGCAAGTATTTTTCATCCTCTGTTGCCTAAATACAGCACATTTTTCATTCAAAAGCTGTCTTTTGCAGTTATATAATTTTCGTCTCAAAAAGATTAAAAAAAATTACTTTTATGGAAGTGTTTTAAGCATAAACTAAATATAGGAGTATTTCAGATATTAAAGTTCTTTTTACCTAGTGAATTGTCTAAATTAACTATATTCTCAATATTTCAGATAATCATGTTTAGATTGTGCACATCCCCTGGGAGTCAAGACTGTTTGTTCTGGCTTTGTGTGTTTGTTTTATCCGTCTTCCAGTCTGTATCTCTGCCCTGCGATTTGTCGTCATTCTGCTTTACCCTTGCCTTGAGAATGACAGACATAAATAGCCAGTGTCCATTTAAGCCTGTCTTTTCCCATGAAACTCCACCAGAACTTTAATTTAGTTACCCCTGATTTTTTAATTCTGCATCCCATCCTCACAGATACTGCATGTGTTTTATTTTTGATTTTTTTTTGCCAATTTTGATTGCTAGCCTCAGCTACATTTTGATCTCAGATAGGTTCCTGACTTGTGTTTGGCTTTCCATGCGCTCCCTCACTGTCCCTATGGATCTCCTTAGTTCCATGTCTTCACCTTGACCTTCTTACTGTTTCTAGCGTTTTTCAATTCATTCATTGTTTTAGTTATCCGTCTATAATGACATAAGTAGACAACCAAGGGATGCAGGGTGGGAATTTCTTGTAAACAAATTGATCATAACTAGCAGATGCACTCTTAGGTTTTGCACTTATGAAAAAAACTTTGATCGTTCCTTACTGAATCGCCTTTCTGCTACCATAGTTTGCCTTGTTCCTCCTGCAAATTTTCCCTTGAAACATTTTATATGTTTGTAGTGGTGGCAGTTCAGCAGGGAAATATTTTTTATCAAAGTAGTATCAGTTGGAATATAGAGTTGTATGAAATAGACTATAGGAATATACTATATGAATGGACCAATATGCCTGGGTTAGATTGATGGGGCACTTGTTAATTCCTGCGTTAATTCAGAAAATTCTAAACTTAAAATCAATCAGATTGTAGTCTATAATAGTAATCTTGAAATCAAATCTTCCCAATTTCAAGGCAAATAGGAAGGGGCATGCAGAGCTTGCATTGCCATTGAGGACATGTTAGAAAAAGAAACAAAAAACAAATAAATTAAAGAATAACGTACAGTGGGAAAAAAGGTTTTCCATTAAAATAGAAGGACAAACAGAGCCATGTTTGTCTGTACTTCCTCTGTGGATCACAGAAGTGTAGTCTGTTCTGTACTCCTGTGACCTGTTTTCAGCCTATAGCAGGTTGAAGTCCACTGACGTCACAGAGCCGGTACAGGCTCGGGAAGGATTGTGACCATATGGTCGGGATCCACCCACATGCTTGGACTGGCACCCAGCTCAGACTCTCAGTGAGCTCCTGAGAGCCTGACCTAGCTGCTCCCGGCCCCTCCACAGCCCAGTGCTCCAGCGAGCATGGGGGGCAGTGCAGAGAGCCAGAGAGCCAGAGTGCCAGAGAGCAGTGCAGAGAGCCAGTGGCTGACAGTCACCAGCTCTCTGCTCTCTGAGCAAAAAAAAGTAATGGCAAACACTAAAAACAAGATATATGACATTCTGGCTCCCATATATACCCTTTAGACCATAGATACAACTGTGATTATCAGGAAGAAATATTCTGTATAACTGGCCACCTCAGCTGGTCAACGCGTTTTGCTAAGATACGTAGCTTCTTCAGGGCCACTGATAAAAGATGTCATATTCTACCAAATATAACAAACGTTTTTGATAGTTATACATTCTTCAACAATACATCATCTATTATTGATATACTTACATATACAGTGTTGCTACACTAACTTGGTTACATTGATTTTACCCCCTAATATCAAGGGCATGCATAATAGCAAGTACTCCAGAAGTCACAGCATATAAGGCGGATCCAAACCAGGGCCATAAATGTCTGGGGGCGGACATAGGGAAACTGTATTGCAAACGGGACTTGTGCTGGCATATTGTGGGGTAATAGCCCAGTGGGACTGATACCTTAAAAAGAAGTAAACAGATGTGCATAAAATTGGCAAATAAATAGGCCCAAGGAGTAAATCTCAATATTCTGATGATGTACCTAAATATGTACCTGGTTATTCAATGATGCATCCAAACCAGGATTACATCTAGGCTGATCAGATACAATTGTTGTAAGATAATATCACAGATAGCGGGCATAGATGGTGTAATTCTATAAAGTATAAATAAGCAACAGTGGTTCTATATACACAACTCACATTAATACCATATAAGGGGAAAGATCATCTAAAAGGGGGCATAACAAATATTGCATACCTGCAAGAGGATATATCCAAGATATAGAGCCGTACTAATACCAAAAGAAGAGGAGGAGCAGGAAAAATAATAATGGATATGGCTGGACAAATCCCTGGATGGGGGACCAGTGAAGTATAACATGAAACGACCAATCAACATATCCGCAATAAATTATTTATATATCCACACTGGGACTAAACAGAAAATCTCACCAAGTACCAGACTGGTGAGACAAAGATGAGTCCACAAATCAGATATCCATAATATTATTATTATTTTTTTATTTTTTATTCCCACATCAGTCACGACCCGGGGACCACCCCGTCAGTCCTGCTCACGGGATTTCCGCCCTTTGCTTTTCTCCATGGGTTCCTCCATGGTCTTCGCATCACCTGTGGTTTCTCTTTGCTATTTTACTTTTTCTATTTTCTTTTTTGATTAATTAATTAATTTATTTATTTATTTATTTATTTATTATTATTATTATTTTTTTATATATAAATTAACCTTTATTTTCTTATAGAAAAGGCGTAGTTAAATAATAAACCGGGAAAAATTAGATTTTCCCCCTCCCGCCCGCCCCCCCCCTCCCCCACCATCTCGGGATTCCACTCCCCCTTCTAGCTTGTTATCTCACTGGTTTTAAGTCCTATTACCTCCTTGCCAGCCTCATATCACTCGTAGGTTTTCAGCAAAACTCCAAGTTTTTTTGAAGTCTTTCCAGGCAGCCCATTTTTCCCGGGAGTTTTTGTTGTCTTCCTCCCACCTGTGTTTCAGCCCTTCCCTCCTATATGTTTCTTCCACCGAGTCGATCCACTCCCAGACCTGTGGGCTTTCAGATTCCCTCCATTTTTTAGGGATCAGCCATTTGGCTGTATTCAGGAGGTGCGGTGTCAAGGATCCTTTATATTCTTTTATGTTTTCTACTCCCCCGTGAAAAAGGACCACCCATGGATCTTCTTCTATCTCTTTTTTGGTTATGTCTTTGATCAGTGTCAAAATTTTCTTCCAATAACTTTTAATCTTGGCACACTTCCACCATAGATGGGCCATGGTACCACTGGTTGGACATCCCCTCCAACAGTCTGCCGACTGTCCTTCTCTATACTTACTGATTTTATCTGGGGTATTGTACCAACCAGTGATACACTTGAAATTCATCTTGGCCGTTCTCACGTCAATTGCTGAGGAATGGGTCAGATTAATGATTCTATCTACTGTGGTTTTCCCCCTATTTATTTCCAGTTCCCTTCCCCATTTGTGAATATACGGGGGTGTCCCCAACTCTTCCGCCCTCATCAGGAATTTGTAAATTTTGGAGATATTCCCCCTTGAACTATTGGTTACACATAGTTGTTCTAGTATAGTATAATCCTTATGTTCATGTAGAGGTCCCGGTAAATTTCCAATGAAGGAAGAGAGCTGTAGGTATCGCCACTCGTCTAACCCTGTGAATTCTATCTTCGACCTAATGTCGTGAAATTTCATTAATTTTCCCTTTTGTGTCAAATCTCTTACCTAAATTCTATTTTTAATCCAATTTCCCCCACCCCTTTTGTCCCTGGTGCAAACAATGTGTTGTCTTTTAAATCTATAAGTGGGGAATTATATTCCGATCTTAAGTGTTTGTGAACTCTATCCCATATCCGTAGTGCCGTACGTGTGATTGCATGTGTAGTTGTATGTAAGGTTCTAAATTGTGGTGGGTTCCATATTATTCTTCCTAACTGTACCCTTGCAAGTGCGCATTCAATGTTAAGCCATCTTTTATCATGATTTCTTTATCGTACATCACGGGACACAGAGCAGCATAGTAATTACTATGTGGGTTATAGAGCCTACCTTCAGGTGATGGACACTGGCACTCTTCAGACAGGAAGTCCCTCCCTATATAACCCCCTCCCCTAGCAGGAGTACCTCAGTTTTTTCGCCAGTGTCTAGGTGTTGGTCACGGTTAAGGCCTGGTCCATTGTGGCTAGGCCAGCTACATACCGGATCCGTCCAAAGTGCCACAGTGCCAAAGTGGACGGTACCCGGGCGCCGCGTGCGCCGGCGCGGCGGCCTGAGGGGGGGGGGATGCGGAGCGGCATGCGGACGCCGGATAAAGCCTCGTCGGTGGAGGACACACAGAGTGCAGGGCTGTGCCTTCAGGAGGGATCCAGGACACTCAGACGTGCACCAGTTCAGGGGCTGTGTGCCCAAATCTGGACACACTGCTCAGCCAGAAAAAGAGGCGCTGCAGGAATATTCCCTAATACCTCCTTCCCCCCAGAGGAGACAGACTCTACACTTGGTCAGCAGAGCGGTTGCTGCTTTAGACAGCTACCTAAATCCCTGAGTCTCCTACCAGTGGCCTGATCACCCCAGAGTAGCTGTGCTATAGGGGTACCTTGGGGTTCTACAGATGGCTCCCAAGGGATCAGGCTCTACCAAGGGGTCTAAGACGGCAAAGAAGGCTAAAGGATCCCCATCAGGCTCAGAGGATTTGGGTCAGGCCTCGGTCACCCTGCCCTCCCCAGAGAGATCAGTGTTGGGGCTCCAGACCGAGTCATTGGAACCGGCGGGTGCTGTAGCTGGCCCTAATCATCCACCCCCGGTCTATGTAACTGAGGAGGTTTTGGCTACCAACTTGGGGGGGTTGGAAAGCAGACTTGCAGCCTTGATTGCTGCCTCCCTACCAGGGAAGAAACGCAATAGATCTCCTTCTCCTGCATTGCAGGCTCCAGGCTTAGATCTCTCCTCAGACGAGTCAGAGTTTTCAGGATTCCAGGGAGAGGACCTGGAAGAAGGGGAATCTGAGGAATCCATCATTGAGGAACCCTTCTCGGCTTCTCAGGCAGAAAGGCTGTGTGTCCATTCTCTAACAGAGATGGTTCGGTCTGCCTTCAAATTACCTACACCGGTGCCTCCGGTTGGTACAGTAGGTTCCTTAGGGTCCTTGAAGGCTCCTCAGGTTTCTATGTGTTTTCCGGTCCATCCCCTCCTTGCAGATGTAATGTATAAGGAGTGGGGTAAGCCGGATAGAATCTTTGTACCCCCTAGGAGGTTCGCGGTACTTTATCCCATGGAGGAAAAATTTGAGAAGAAGTGGGCAGTCCCGGTGGTGGATGCAGCTATTTCATGTGTTAATAAAACACTGACCTGCCCTGTCGACAATGTCCAAATGTTCAAGGACCCGGTCGATAAGCGGTTGAAGGCCTTGTTGAAGGCCTCCTTTGCCACCGCTGGGGCAGTGGTCCAGCCGGCTGTGGCTGCCATTGGGGTATGCCAGGCTCTTAAGGACCAAACTAAGCAGGTCCTAAGGGACCTCCCAGCCCAACAGGCACAAGATTTGGCAGATCTGCCAAGGGCACTCTGTTTTGCGATCGACGCAATTAAAGATTCGATCCAGCAGGCCTCCCGCCTCTCTATGTCCCTTGTTCATATGCGAAGACTTCTCTGGCTAAAGAATTGGGCAGCCGAGACTCCGTGTAAAAGACTCCTCACGGGGTTTCCCTTCCATGGGGAGAGGCTGTTCGGGGAAGACCTGGATGCATATATCCAGAAGATATCCAGCGGAAAGAGCACGTTGTTGCCAATAAAAAGGAGATTCAGAGGGCCCTCATTTAAGCGCCCTGCTTCTCCCACGCCAGTATCTTCCAGCTCTAGGCAGTATCGACGGCCGGCAGGTCGGCCTGCCGGTGAGAGCAAGTCCCAGGGTCAGTTTACAGCAAACAAAAGGCCCTGGACCCGCAAAGCGGGGAAACCCGCCCCTAAGGCATCTCTCTGAAGGGGCGCCCCCATCCTCACGGGTGGGGGGAAGGCTCCAGCACTTCGCAAGGGTCTGGGAAGCAAGGATCTCCGACAGATGGGTCCGCTCCACAGTCACTTCAGGGTATCGGCTGGAGTTCCAACAATTTCCACCACCCCATTTCCGCAGGTCTTGCGTACCAAGCGACCCAAGGAAGGCGGCGGCGCTCTTGGCATCCTTAGACCGCCTCCTGGATCAGGGGGTGATTGTCAAGGTACCAATTCAGGAAAGAGGGATGGGATTTTATTCCAATCTCTTTATTATCCCAAAGCCAAACGGCGATGTAAGGCCTATCCTGGATTTGAAGGGCCTAAACAAGTACCTGTCGGTCCAGTCATTTCGGATGGAGTCCATCCGTTCAGTTGCTGCTGTCCTCCATGGAGGAGAGTTTCTAGCATCCATAGACATAAAAGACGCGTATTTGCATGTCCCTATATTTTCTGGCCACCACAAATTCCTGCGGTGCATCGTAGGTCGACGCCATTTTCAGTTCGTGGCCCTCCCTTTTGGGTTGGCCACGGCTCCCAGGGTATTTACAAAAATCCTGGCCCCACTACTCGCAGATCTAAGAACCCGGGGGATTCTGGTTCTGGCCTATTTGGACGATCTCCTCTTGATAGACCAGTCTGCCCCCAGCCTAAGGCGGTCGGTTCAGACTACAGTTCGGTATCTAGAGACCTTCGATTGGGTCATAAACAGGGACAAATCTGCCCTGCAGCCAACCAGGATCCTAGAGTACCTAGGTATGCGTCTCGATACGAATCGACAAAAGATCTTTTTGCCACAGTCAAAGATTCTCGCCTTGAGGGCATTAATTCTGTTGATTCTAAGAAAGAGGAAGCCATCCTTGCGACTCTGCATGCAGCTGTTGGGGAAGATGGTGTCAACTTTCAAGGCGGTACCCTTCGCCCAGATTCACTCCAGGAAATTGCAGTGGATCATCCTGTCAAGGTGGAACAAGCATGTTCAAGCCTTGGATCTACCCATTTTTCTCTCCCCGGTAGTCCGGGAGAGTTTCAGTTGGTGGTTGACTCCCAGGAACCTTCGGAAGGGGAAACCCTTCAACCCAGGGCCGTGGCAGATAGTCACGACAGACGCCAGCCGGTCAGGTTGGGGTGCAGTCCTGGAGAACCTATCCCAGCAGGGGAGGTGGTCAGCCACGGAACAACACCTGCCCATCAACATGCGGGCAGTCCGGTTTGCCCTGAAGGCTTGGACATCCAAGCTAGTGGGGACGGCTGTCAGAATACAGTCGGACAATGCTACGACGGTAGCATACATAAACCACCAAGGAGGTACAAGGAGTCGAGCAGCTCAGAGGGAGGCAGATCAGATTTTTGCATGGGCAGAGACCCACATACAGTGTCTCTCAGCGGTATTCATTCCGGGAATACAAAATTGGCGAGCAGACTATCTCAGCAGGAGACAGTTGTTGCCAGGAGAATGGGCTCTCCATCCCCAGGTTTTTCGAAACATCTGTCAGAGATGGGGGACACCAGAAGTGGACTTAATGGCGTCAAGGTTAAAAACAAAACTACCCAGATTCGTATCCAGAACGAGGGACCCACGGGCCTGTGGCACGGACGCCCTGGTTTGTCCATGGCACCAGTATTCGCTGATGTATGCCTTCCCGCCACTTCAGCTGCTTCCCCGACTCCTCCGTCGGATCAGGGCAGAGGGCAAGACCGTAATCCTAGTGGCTCCAGCGTGGCCCCGGAGGTCTTGGTACTCCCTAATTGTGAGAATGTCAATCGGAGACCCCTGGCCTCTGCCACTCCGGCCAGACCTGCTATCGCAGGGACCAATATACCACCCTGCCTCACAGTCGCTGGGTTTAACGGCTTGGCGGCTGAGGCCTACGTCCTAAGGAAGAGGGGGCTCTCGAGGTCTGTGCTTTCCACTATAATCAATGCGAGGAAACCAGTTTCAAGGCGTATATACTACAGGGTGTGGAGAAACTATGTGTCGTGGTGTGAGACCAAGAGGTGGCACCCCTGTAGGTTTGTTGTCGGTAGGATCTTGGAATTCCTGCAACACGGAGTTGAGAAGGGACTGGCTGTCGGCACTATTAAGGGACAGGTGTCGGCCTTGTCAGTTCTATTTCAGAGGCCATTAGCCACGCACTCATTGGTCAAGACCTTTTTACAGGGGGTTCTGCGAATTAATCCCCCAGTCAGGCTCCCGGCTTGTCCCTGGGACTTAAATTTGGTTCTCTCGGCCCTACAGACGCGCCCCTTCGAGCCCCTAGGTCATATCCCGTTGGTGTTGCTGTCAAGGAAGTTGGTATTTTTGGTGGCCATGACCTCGGCCAGAAGGGTCTCGGAGCTGGCGGCCCTTTCTTGCAAGGAGCTGTACCTGATAGTTCATGAGGACAGAGTCATCTTGCGACCCTTGCCCACCTTTTTGCCTAAGAGGGTCTCAGCCTTCCATTTAAACCAGGACTTGGTCCTCCCGTCATTTTTTCCCAATCCAGGGTCCAGAGAGGAAAGGTTATTACATTCCTTAGACGTGGTAAGGGCTATTAAGGCCTATTTGCAGGCCACAGCCCATATCAGGAAAACGGATGCGCTGTTTGTTCTGCCGGAGGGGCCCAGAGTAGGTCAGGCGGCGTCAAAAGCCACACTAGCCAGGTGGATCCGCCAAATAATCTCACAGGCCTATGGCCTGAAGGGTAGGGACCCCCCGGCCTCTGTCAAGGCTCACTCAACCAGGGCCTTAGGGACTTCTTGGGCAGTCCAGCATCAGGTTTCCATGGACCAGGTCTGCAGAGCAGCAACCTGGTCATCGGTTCACACGTTCACAAGGTTTTATCAGGTGGACGTGAGGAGGCGCGAGGACCTGGCCTTTGGCCAAGCGGTCTTAAGAGCCGCCCTCTAGTTTCCTTGCGCCCGGTGACATCTTTTGGTCCTTCCTGTTAGGTCTCCCTCCCCTCAGTTGGCATTGCTTCTGGACATCCCACATAGTAATTACTATGCTGCTCTGTGTCCCGTGATGTACGATAAAGAAAAGGGGATTTTTATAAACAGCTTACCTGTAAAATCCTTTTCTTGAAGTACATCACGGGACACAGAGCTCCCACCCCTCTTGTTGGGGAATTTATGTGACAAATTATTGCTTGCTACAAAACTGAGGTACTCCTGTTAGGGGAGGGGGTTATATAGGGAGGGACTTCCTGTCTGAAGAGTGCCAGTGTCCATCACCTGAAGGTAGGCTCTATAACCCACATAGTAATTACTATGCTGCTCTGTGTCCCGTGATGTACTTCAAGAAAAGGATTTTACAGGTAAGCTGTTTATAAAAATCCCCTTTTTCTTTGGCCCACTCTATTACCCGACAAATAACCGAGGCGTTATAATACTTTCTGATGTCCGGCACCGCCAGGCCTCCCTGTTTTTTACTCTGTTTTAACACGTGGAAGGAAATCCTATGTTTTTTTTTATTCCATATATAATTCATTAACAAGGAGTTAAGTATGGCGAAATAAGATTGTGGTAAGGCAACTGGGACCATTTGAAATTTATATAAGATTTTCGGAACTAATATCATTTTTACTACATTTATTCTTCCGAACCAGGAGATTGGCTGATTATTAATGTTTTTAATTTCACATTTTATTTCATTTAAGAGGGGGATATAATTTATCCTGTACAATTTCTTTAGAGAGTTGGCTAATTTTATCCCCAGGTTCTTTATCTCTTTCTGCCAAGCAAACCTGTACTCCTTTTTAAGAGATTGCTCCTCCTCCTTATTTATGTTAATGTTTAATATTTCTGTCTTCAATATGTTCATCTTAAAGTTAGAGATCTCGCTATACTGTTTAATATTGGCCATTAGATTGGGAAGTGTAGACTTCGGGTTGCTCAAAAAAAATAATATATCGTCGGCGAATGCAGATAGTTTGTGCTCGTCTTCTCCTACTCTTACTCCCTCAATGTTAGGATTATTTCGGACCATTGCCAGAAGGGGTTCTAGGGACAGGACGAAAAGGAGAGGAGACAAGGGGCAGCCCTGCCTGGTCCCGTTCCTCATCTCGAAAGATGCTGACAGGGATCCATTGATTTTAACCCTTGCACGTGGGTGATGGTATAATGTTTTAATCCTCCCCATCGTCCTCGCACCTATGCCTATGTTTTCTAGTGTATGCATCATGAGCCCCCAGTCTACCCTGTCAAATGCTTTTTCGGCATCAACTGACAGGAATAGACTGGGGGACCCATTTTCTTTAATCTGCTGGAGGATGAGGAGTGCTCTGACCATGTTATCCTTACTCTCCCTACCGGGTATGAAGCCTACCTGGTCTGGGTGGACCATGGCAGTCATCATTCCCTTCATGCGTTCTGCCAGAATTTTAGCAAACAATTTTATGTCTGTATTTAATAGGGAGATTGGTCTGAAGCCTGAGCAAAGCGTGTTATCTTTTCCTTCCTTTCCTATAACTGTAATATTTGCTGTCGCGGCCTCCCTACTTAGATCGTAGTCTGCCCCTAGCCCGTTGTAATAATGACAGAGTCTTGGTATTAGGATTGTTCCAAACTTTTGTAGGTACCTTGTCGTAAAGCCATCGGGTCCGGGGCTTTTCCCTTTGGCAGAATTTTTTAAGGCCCCCCTTATCTCCTCCTCAGTTATTGGTCCGTCTAGATTTTCAGCGACATCATTATCAATTTTGGGAAGATTGGCTTTTCTTAAGAATTCTCTTATTTTAGTCTCTTTCTCTCCAGGGTTCCAATCCTTTTGTTTCACAGTGTATAGGCTCTCATAGTAGCTTCTAAATTATTCTGCAATATCCTTTGTTGCGTGCACCAAGTCCCTGTTCTTTTTTCAAATTTTTTCAATAAAATTTATTTTTTTATTTTTTGCACCATTCTAGCTAAGGTTTTACTGGGTTTATTCCCCCATATATATCGCTCTCTCTCAATGCTATTAAGAATGTTCTTAGTTTCTTGTTCTATAAGTGCTCTATACTCATCTCTTTTTAGAGTTAGTTTGTGCAGTATTTCTATTTTTTATTAACTTGTTCTAGCTTAAGGATTTCTTTCCTTATTGATTTTAATTTCTTTGTTTTTTCTTTCTTTTTCCTAGCCCCCTCCATAATAAATATTCCTCTTATGTATGCCTTGTGGGCATCCCAGTGTGAGGCCCTAGAGATCCCCTCTGTGTCGTTCTCACGAAAATAGTTTTCCAATTCCTTCTGTACTCTTCCTACTATTTCTCATCCCCCAGTAGGCTTTCATCTAATCTCCACTCGGGTGAGTTTGATTTCAGGGTAGGTAGGTTGATTTTTAAGGTTATGGGAGCATGATCGGATATCGTTGTGGCCTCTATTCCTGTTTAAATTACCCTTTCGAGTAGTTTATGGTCAATGAGGGTATAGTCTATTCTCGAGTACGTCCCGTGCACAGGGGAATAGAATGTGTATTCCCGACTTTTAGGGTGTTGGATTCGCCATATATCCACCAATTGATGGTGGAACATTCTTTGTCTTAGTATTTTCAGCTGGTTATTCCTTGTCCACTGTGCCCGGGACGTACTATCGAGGGCAGGGTCCATGCATAAATTCAGGTCCCCCATTAGCACCACGTGTCCCGCCTCGAAATTTTTAAGTTTTATTAGAATTTTATTTACATACTTAACGGGATTAGCATTAGGGGCGTATATATTAGCTAATGTGTATTTAACTCCTCCCAATTTTCCTTTCAGGAATAAGAACATTCCTTCAGAATCTGTCAGTCGATCCTCTAGTACAAAATGCGTATCTCTTGCAAATCCTATTGCGACTCCTCGGGCTTGCTTTGTTATCGTGTCTCCGTAGTACCACATGGGATGTCCATGGGAGTACAGTCTTATATTAGATTCTAATGTTAGGTGGGTCTCCTGCAGGAATACCACGTCAGCCTTGTGATATTTCACTTCCCTGAGGATTTTATGTCTCTTGACCGGAAAGTTTAAGCCTTTTACATTATATGAAATAAATTTAATCTCTGTCATCTAACTGTGTGAGGATCTAGTTTGTGTGGAATCCCCGAGATGGCACCCTTCAGTTCTTGGTCTTGTTCTTCCATTCTTTTTTCAGTCTCCTCAACTCTTTCTAGTAGTCCCCCAAGGTCCGTTCTCATCTTGCTAATTTCGGTTCTTATGACATTTTCCATCCTCAACAGCATCTCATTCATCTCTGCCTTTGATGGCGGTTGTGTATCCTGTCCTAGTTCTTCTGTTCTACTGTAGTCGTGTTCACTTTCTATGGTCGTCTCTCCTTTGGAGTGGTCTGAGGGAGCTTCCCCCATTTTACTTCCATTCTTTTTATCCGTTTTTTTTTCTGTTCTCTTAAGTACCCCAGGGCTTTTGGGGTTGCCCTCGTGGGTCATATACTGCTGTATTGAGCTAGTCCCAGCATTGTTTTTGGGTGCCTTTGAAGCTACGCCTCGCGTTGACCTGCTCATCTTATTGTTGTTTTTATTTGTCGGTCTGATTCTCTTCCCCAGTTTGAGAGTATTAATGTAGTTCTACTGGCTCCCCACTTCTGTCGCTTCGTGTTTTTTTTTTCCCTTTCTTTTCCTCTTCCTTTCTTCTCCTTCTCCTTATTAATCAGTTTCTTATTTGATGTACTTATTGTTCTTAATTAATTAATTAATTAATTAGTTTCTTATTTGATGTATTCCCTCTTCCCACTTTGGTTCTGGGCTTTGGGGAGTTACCACATTCTTGGCCGGGGAGGCTATAACAAACTTCCCGGTACTAATGGACAGGATATACTTCAACTTCTTATTGAAATGTAGTTGGAGGACTTAATTAGCTTATTTCCTTCTTTTCATACATATCTTCCCACTTTTATTCGATAATTTGGGCCGCAGAGTTTTGCTATCTATCGGGGGTACTCCCTGTATGTTAATATTTCTCCGTTGTAATCAGGTGGTATGGGGATACGGTCCCCCCAGACCTTCTGCTTTAGTGATTTGAGTACTCGCAGCTTCGCTGCAAACAGATATTTTATTAGCTTATGTTGTTTTTGGTCGATATTATTCAGTATTTCTAAAAGTATTATACAACACCTCCAGTCCTGTATTTAGCAAATAAATATCTCCAACTCGTCCCGAGCACTCCACTTGCTCTGCTGTATATGTTAGAGCCGTATCATATCCATACAATTCCTGAGACCAGGCTATAGGACTGATTTATGTAACTGAGAACCTGCCTTTATACTGCTGGTATAAGGCGCAGTTGGCAATTGAGCCCACTTTAATGTTCCCAATATCGCGTCCCCTAGTTAATCCTAAAATGCTTCTACAGGTTCCACATAAATACTCCCAGCCTGTCCTTTTAAATGCCTCTTTAAAAAAAAAAAGGCCGGCTGGTGTGTGTATCTATGGAATATGCACTTATTAGACAGCAGCAAGTAACATGTTGATGTCATTACTAGCAGTTCATAGGTAATTGTCTAAGCTCCTCATAGGTTGCACTCTCTATCCGTACACTTCCAAAGACAGGGTCGTGAGGCTGATTTATATAGCTTCGTAGATTGACCTTACATTGCCTGTATGGCGGACATCCAGCAATAGAGGAGAGTAAAATCCGCTTTAATGTTCCTGATATTGCGTCCACTAGGTATTCCTAATACGCTTCTATAGGTTCAGTGTTATATTTAAGCACAGATATTTTCAGTCTGTCCTTACAGGTGTCTTATCACACAGAAGGCTAGTTGGTGTAAATATCTATGGACATATCAGGCTGAAGAGCTTATTAGCAGTTCATATGCACATATTTAAACTCTATTTAAGTTGCATTCAGAGGGGGTAGCAGTGTGATCAGGGGGGGGGGGGTAAGGACCCGACAAGACTCGGCTCCACTGAGCGCCTCACCAGTCCCTAGGTGATCCTCGGATCCACTGCATGTCCGCGAGGCCGTTTGGTTCCCAGGAAAGCCCCAGTGATCTCTCTCGGTCTCCCGCTGATTCCCGTGGGTCTGCCTGCACAGCTGCTTCTGGATGTGCAGGCGCGCCACGGATAGTACACGCTGGCTCAGTCTTGTCGGGTGATGGGCGGGGATACACTCCTCACGACTCCCGCGGCATCTCGGCTTCTCATGCTCTGCTCTGCTCGTTCATATGCTCACTCGTACCGCCGATTGGCGTGCTAGAGAGCCGCCGTCGTGTTCGTAAGAGGATCAATGCCGCTGGCAGCCATGGAGCATTCCGGCGCCTCCCTCCCTCACGCACGTCACGTCCTCATCCTGCCCGTGAAATGATATCCATAATATTATAACCAATCAGAAAAAGAACCTGCAGAATGAGAAAAAAAGAAAGAAATATGTATACAAATAAATAAAATGGGGATATGCTCCACACAGGTAGCCCATAGATTAGTGGAAGTGTAGTCAGTAGAGACAGTAGCTCCTACCCCCACAGTCCCTGTCATCAGAGCTGTCCATCCACACCCAACGAAGGGAGGACAGCTGTTGAGGGGATCCTTATATTCCCCGCAGACGCAGTGAGTCCCTCTGTGAATACCGGAAGTGACGTTGCCACTTCACGTGCGTTCCACCCATTGCACATGCACAAGATGGCGCCCAGCATGAGGGAGATCAAGCCTCGCTTTGGACTCTAACCATGAGAAACCCTGCCCACCAGGAAGAGATGGAAGAAGGTGGAGCCAATATAGAGAGGGATGGAACAATAACTAAACCACAAAGAAAGTTATGTGGAACGCAATTGCTCGTCCTCAAGACACCATTAGTTTAGCATTAGTTCCCTGTGACACTGACCTAAAAGTGGATTCTATGATCATATTTTCTAATCACATACAATTTTTTAGCACATAGATATATTTATTTATATTCTATTTACTTAGCGCTACACATTTTTTTATCCACATTATTTTTTGCTTATTGTTTTCTATTAGCTGTGTTTAGCGGCTCACATTATTTACCTAAAGCAGCGCGATATTTCCCCAATCTATCTACAACTTGTTATCCACTGAAACATTAATATCGCTGCAGCTTCACTATCTTATTATTTGTCTATAGACACACCATTATGGATGTCTTTGATTATAGGTCATCTAGGACTGTTGATACCAAAGGGGTTTTTACTAACACTGGTAATGACACTGAGTTGGGGGGGTTGTTTTTAAGACTCAAAAACATTATGACTTCCGAACTACACACCCTATGGGATATTGTTTTTCTCGAACAGTATATTTCTGAAAGTATGGTTCCACGTAGCCTACGTTGGGATGTACACCCACAACAGGGTGACTCTGAAATTAGTGCCTGGTTTAGTTATTTCAATGAAGCAGGTGTTGGTTTTTTGAGTTTTCTTGTCTCTAAGAAAAGGAATAGATTGCTCTCCTTTGATAGAGAGATTCAAGAAATAAAAGATAAACTCTCCACACACAAAAATTCGCTTGAATATGGCTCTCTTTCGTCCAATCTTCAGAACCATTTGGAAAAAGAGGACCGTGATCAGCGAAATAAAAAACACAAAAAGTATTCTCGTGATGTGGGCGATTACAAAAATAATTGTGTTTTTGGTTGGCAGAAGTCTGTCACATCTACCACATCAGTTCCAGCAATGGACACGACTCCCGCCACAGAATCTGGATTACCATCTCTTCCAGTTCCTTCTATGGCTCCTGGAGTTGTCGCTGCTCAGTTTGGATCTAACCATCTAACTCAGAGGGGTAGTGACACCTCAAGGGCCATACCGCTCTCTCAGTCTAGACCGGCATACCCCAGTCCTCGTACTCCGAGGAATTACACCAGGGGAAGGGGTAATAATAGGGCAAAACGTGGTGGTAGAGGCCAATCTAGGGGTGGTTCTCAACACTACCCACCACGCTTCCAAAATGGACGAGGCAGCTATGCCTCACCAGGTCCATATAGAGAATATTATGAAGCATATCCTCAATACTCCCACCCACAGTATGCACCCTCCGTTCCAACACATAATAGGTTCTCTCCTTTAAGGGAACAAAGACGTGAACATGACTCTTATTACTATGGGGCGGATAGCCATGAGTTAACCCCACTTTACCAAGAAAGGTCAGATACTTATGGTGAACGGGGTTTTCACGAGGACCATTTCGCAAAGAAAGGTCCAAACCCAAGAGAGGTTGCAGAAGTGGCAGGAGAATCCAGAAAAGGAAAAAGAAGGAGAACATAAAATGCCAGGGTGTTTTCAACCTTAGCACTAAGACACTTACACCTGACGAGCAATCGATATTAGATAAAGGTCTCAAATATGCTCCACCCAAGCAATTAAGTAAATTTGGGACCTTTATTGATATCCAAAAATATATCCGTAAGATCAACATACAAAGATATATAAGTTCCAACACACAAAGATACACAGACAGGGCAGTGACATCAGGGACAGTGCATTCCGGATTGTCTAATCCTTCCCTGTTTAATCCCCCTGTAACAGTAGCACCAGCTGTTAGGATTTTCAGGGAATGCGTCCTAAGCGATTTGTCTAAACTATCTGTTAAGACACCATACACACCCTCCCTATCGAAGTCTGGGTTGAAATCTTTGTGTGACCGTAAGGATCTAGTCATACGCCCCGCCGACAAAGGCGGAGGCATTGTGATTTTAGACAAATCCCAGTATGAGACTGAGATGTTACGGATACTTAATGAACCCGACACATACAAAGAGATTCCTAGTAATCCCACCAATATTTACAAAAAACAATTACAAACCTTGGTTAATAAAGGTTTTGATTTGAAAATCTTAAATAAAAAAGAAAAGGCTTTCCTTGTACCAAAAGCACCACGCATACCTACCATTTATTATCTGCCTAAGATACACAAGCACTCTACCCAACCGCCAGGGAGACCAATAGTCAGTGGCATTGATTCTGTCACGGCCCGTATAGGCCAATACATAGACCATTATTTACAACCTCTGGTTAGGAAGACTCCATCGTATCTTAAAGATACGGGTGATACAATCAGACTATTGGAGCAATTGGAAGTTAAAGGTGACTACATACTTGCCACTGCAGACGTGGCCTCCCTTTACACTTGCATCCCGCATCACTTGGGTATCACAGCAGTGCAACACTTTCTAAATAAAGAACCTACCATTGCCCCATTTCAGAGCAACTACATCATAGAGTTGCTTGAATTTGCAACCAAACATAATTATTTTTGGTTTAATGAGTGCTATTACCTTCAACAAAAAGGTGTAGCTATGGGGGCCAAGTTCGCACCTAGCCTTGCGAACCTTTTCATGGCCAAGTGGGAGGAGGATGTCGTCTATCTGCAAAATCACCCATCCCTTGTCATCTGGGCTAGATATATAGACGACATCCTCCTCCTATGGAATGGTAGCTCCGATACATTACAGTCCTTCTTCAATGATTTGAACCAGAATGACAGAGGGATATCACTTACATTTGAATTTAGCAACACCAGTGTACATTTTCTAGATCTGGAAATAGCACTGGTTAATCGCAAATTCCAGTTTAAGACTTATTTCAAACCAACAGACAGAAATGCCTTCTGTCTGTGAATATTTTTTCACAATCTCATTCTTTCCAGCCTTGAGGAGAGTTGTGGGGTCTTATTGACCCCGCATCTCTCCTTAAAGAGAACCTGTCACACACTATTCCTATTACAAGGGATGTTTACATTTCTTGTAATAGGAATAAAAGCGATCAAAAAAAAAAACTGGAAAAAATTAATAAATAAGTAAAAAAAAAAATTATAAGAAAAAAAATTAAAAACGCCTATGTCCCCGGTAGCTCGAGCTCAGAAGTGAATGCACACATAAGTCCCGCCCACGTATGTAAACTGTGTTCAAACCACACATGTGAGGTGTCGCCATGTGCGTTAGAGCGTGTGCAACAATTCTAGCACTAGATCTCCTCTAACTCTAAACTGGTAACCTGTAAAAAATTCAAAGCGTCGCCTATGGAGATTTTTAAGTAATGAAGTTTGGCGCCATTCCATGAGTGTGCGTAATTTTAAAGCATGACATGGTTATGTATCTATTTATTTGGCGTAACATCATCTTTCATATTTTACAAAAAAATTGGGCTAACTTTACTGTTTTGTTATTTTTTAATTAATGAAACCATTTTTTTTTACAAAAAAAGGCGTTTAAAAAATGATTGTGCAAATACTGTGCAAGATAAAAAGTTGCAATGACCACCCATTTTATTCCCTAGGGTGTCTGCTAAAAACACATATATAATGTTTTGGGGTTATGAGTAATTTTCTAGCAAAAGAATGATGATGTAGGAGAGAAGTGCCAGAATAGGTCCGGTATGGAGGTGGGTTTTAAAGCCTGTGACCAGTGTAGTCAAGATAGTAGTAGATTTCTAATTTTGTTACCACCCCTTAAACCCCCACACTCACATTACCATACCCCCAGTCAATGATAAGACCAGACAAGAGTTTGGAGTATAAATGGCCATAACAGCCTTTTATTATTAACCAAAATATTTTAATAATTTCCAAATAATTTTTAAATAACCTTTGTAACGACACTTTTAAAACCCACAGCCTGTTGGTCTTTGACGGCACCCCGAACTTCACATTTTCCACCACCACACTGCGGGACCTTTTTACCATACCAGGCCTCCAGCCAAACCAGCTAGGAGACAACCCCTTTTCCGCAGTGCAACCAATACCGTATTCCAGCAGACACCGTTCCACTGGAATATCCCAGAGGGGCCCATACCACAGATGAGCCCCCCACCACTTCCATCACATCTGTTTTCTGCCACCATCAAAGACCCCACCACAGCCCGCAAGGATAACACCTTAACCTTAAGGGCTCCTCCACACCCGCAAGGCACGCTGACTTTCATCCAAGAGACCCAGCACCCCTGGCTTTAACCCCCAACCTAGAGTTACACTCTATAAAGCCGCAGATACAAATCCCACCTTAAACTCCAACTCTGTCTGTCTAATAACCCAAACCCCCATTACGGGAAACAAATCCACCCACCACCTTGTTCACTTCAAGTCTAGCCTAAGAATCCTCACCTCACCTTGCAACACACCATCTCTGTAATGTCTAGCCACCAATTACCCACCTCCCTCCTGAGAGATGCCCCAACTGTCCATCAAAAGGTCCAGCCTCGGTACTCCTAGCCCCCCCCAAAACCATAAACATGCCCCAAGATCCAGACAAGGCGTGTGTAACCTACATCTGGAATGACATAAACAAACAGACAAACAATTAAGTGAGGGCACCAGCACCAACACAATACCCATAACATAACTGCAGTAAAACTACCCAGTGGAACCACACCTTTCCACCTGTATCCCCCCACCAAAACTCGAACTGTTAACGAGTAACATGGCCACAACAGCCTATATTTTTTATTTAATTTTTTTTTAATTATTTTTTTAACTCAAAATGAAATGTGTAAATCAAAGTACATAATTCCACATCATCCAAAACTGTATTCATTACATTTTTTACCAAAAACAACTTTTATTAACACCCGTCTAATTGGTCTATTACAGCAACCACCCACTTAACCTTTCTTTCAACTGTTACACTGCGGTACCATTACCATACCCGTCCTCCAGCTCAGAGACACGAAAAACTGGTTATATAACTTCAACCACCCCCTGTTGTAACAGTACCCCCCCAATCCTCAATTGCCAACATGCCTCCCCCACAGCTCCATTGCCAGGACCACTAGAACCATCCGCACAGTACCTGTACTGAGGTAACCCCGCCTTACCCAGTCGCCAGGTAAAGATTCCGCACTCAATAGCCCTCGCAGGAACGCCCCATACGCACAGACCCTGCCGCCTGCGTGACCCACTCTAAAACCACATTACACCCTGGTCCCGCCATCCAAGGCGATAGCCCGTTGCACATCCCCAGACAAGTGCCCAAATCCCCTTCCACTCCTTGTGCCATACGATAACGTAAATCGGGGCACAGAACTCAGCGGCAGCCACCGCAGAAAGACCCCACTCACAAAATTAATTCAACAGGCAACTGTACTTACTTACCAATCCCGGAACATCCATAGCAGGTCAAAATCTGCCCTATTCCCAGTAATACTACATCTGCAACACTGTACCCCGGCTCTTGGCAGTATACCTTCCCTGCCTCCCCCCTCAACAATGCTAGAGAACCCTGTACCGTAGTCGGGCCCCCAGTCTTGCCAGCTGCCAACCAACCCTAAAACTTACCATCTATGCGCTCCCACGAGGACAGTAATAGTACTCACCTTATAAGAAGAACCCCCGTCACATCCCTAACAAACATCCTGTTACACAAAAACATTATCACATGGCACAGAAATGGAGCGACCCAGGGCAGACCTTGAGCCCTGAACCCCTCCTACCAACCGCACCCCGACAGCCTAAAGCTGTCCGGGGGACCTGACAGCACGCACCCCTTGTGCATAGCATCTAACCCACCCACCAGAAATGTCAAAAAAGCATAAGACACCGTACATGCCCCGTGTCTATGCCACAATAACCGACCACCCCGTCACAAATTGCGAGGTTGTGAGTAAGTCAAAAGAATTCCATTCTTCCTCCGGTACCACCCCCCAGCATTGAGCCCCCGAACCCCCACTGGCATAGCCGTAACTGACCCCACCCCCCTTTCGCTACGTCCTGTCCAAACGTAACCGCAACCACCCCCCGGATACTGAAGAAACAGACCGTAAATCCCGCGCAATAGGGGGCACCTCAGTCAAGGAACCCGGTGTCCCATCACCCTTACCTTGACCCACAACCCTCTGAACACACCCCGGGGCCCAGCATACTAGCCACCACCCCCTGCTGATCCCTACCTAGGAAAGGCTGAATCCCCCCCACCGGATTCGTCCCGCTTACTAGCCAACTCCCCCAGCACGCTGCCCTGTTATAACAGTGACCGTAGAACCCCCCAAAACCTACACCATCCCCCTGGTAAAATGTCAAGCACAGCCCCCCCCCCACATTCTAGTTGGTAATCCAGGGGGGGCGGCGTCCCTCCCCCTGCAGAAACTACTCTGATGCCCACGTAGAAGACCTACCAGTGCATCCCAAGTCAGATGTCCGTTTCCATCCCACCAGACAACTGTCAACCGCCCCCTAGTGCATAGCAACAGAACAAAGTCAATAAACGAGAAACCTCTACCATACTCACCCATACCAAACTCGCACCCATGGTACCGCTTCCGGTGCTCCAACAGTCCCTAAACAAAATCCTCAACCGGAATGCCCATTTCCCCCTCCTAAGCATTACTTCGTAAACATTGTTAACCATGTCACCGTGGGCCCCCCCACACCCCTCATAAAATGCACAGTGCCATATTTTTTTTTTAAATGTGTGAACAGAGACAGACTGACCGGTCATGTCTCCCACAGATGTTGCCTCTACATCCACCGCTGGCGCCCGAGCCTGGCGTTCTCCTTCCCCTGGATCAAGCCTCACCGAGCCGACTGCGCCGTAGAACCAGCAGCCTCGGCGTCAGTAGCCCCCCAGGCGAAGCAGGTCTGAAGGCCGTGGATCCCTCAACCGCAGGTCCGCCAACCCCTGCAGCATCGTGGACTGCCGTCTCCTGCCTGAACCCACTACCCGCCCCTAAAATAGATGCCAGGCCGCACATGTAGTCCCCCCTCCCATCCCCCGCCACCCTCAGCGTGTTGTATGCTGCTTATTCCCCCCCCCCCAGCTGCCGTCCGCGTCAGAAAACGGCCCAACAGCAAAAAACGCTGCTTCTACATACCGCTGCTCCCCTATTGATGGGACAGATGAGGGGCCACCTCTGCAAGTTCCCTGCATGTGGCAAGGGCGAGCGCCATTGTGGCGCTTAGCCCCGCCCCCCAATCTCCGACGACCGCCGGGAATCCGCCTGCCCAGACCCCCCCCCCTACCGGCCCAGGGTGGGTGCCCATAAAGCTGGGAGAAATGTTTCCCCCCACATACCGGGATAAAAACGATCCCCGACAGGGCCAGGGGAAAAGTGCAGCAGAGGCTGAGGCCTGTGGGCAAGGTAGAAACCCCCCCTCCCCCCGGTGGTAAACCCCCCCCAGACCCCCCAGAGATCTGCCCCCGAGTACCTTCGTCGCCGACGCCTTTTATCGCAGGAGGAAAATAAAATGTCCCTGGCAGCCATGACAGAGGAGCAGCATGCAAAACTGCTTCTTTCTGTTTCCCTCACCAACTGAGAATGTTCCCGGAAGTTCCCGCCTCCACATTTTATACAGCTCCACCCCCTCTCCAGCACTTTACTCCTGAATCCTCCCCTTACATTCTTACCAACTTAACCCTTTTGTTGACTCTCCTTTACACCTTGTCATGCCCGGCCCTTCACTATTTTTTCCTTTGTCTTTTCTCGTTTCGGGCCTCCCTGTATTGAAGTGGTTAATGCTGCCGATGATTTGTACAGACATACCCCACGTTTAAATATGCAATGTGGTTTATTTACTAAAGCTGGAAAGCGCAAAATCAGGCTCACTTCTGCATAGAAAGCAATGAGCTTCTAACCCTAGCTTGTTCAATTAAGCCTGGTAATAAAATCTGGAAGCTCATTGGTTTGTATGCAGAAGTGAGCCTGATTTTGCGCTTTCCAGCTTTAGTAGATAAACCCCATTGTGTACTTAACCGTGTGGTATGCCTGTAGTTCACAATGAACTGTGAGGATGCTGGTGTGCACTCTCGTAGTTCCAATTTTTAGTGGAATTCTGCAGGAAAGGGGCTTATCAGAAAACTAAAATAAAGGGATCCCCAGATACTTGCACCCTGTCCATGTACAGTAAATGAGTATTGCCCTTGGTTGTTCATTCACAAAAAAAGGTTAAATGGAAAAAAATAAACTCACTATATACAACATATTTGAAAGGGTTCTTTATTTAAAAAGAAAACACATACAAAAAAGGAAAATCCCACAATCAATTGTCCTGATGTCTCATCAAAAGCATAAACAGTGACTATGGCAATCTGATCCTGATTAACCGTATCTCGCACTTGCACCCAGGCTGTAGACAATGAGGCCAGGAGCTGTCTGGCATCATTGACCAAAATGAACACTGAAAAACTGCTAAATGAAATTGTAACTGAACATTAATACCCCAGGCACTACTCTTTCCTGCTAGTTAGCAACTCTGCCATTGCATGTCCCAACCCCGCTTTCCCTCTATTCCTCTTTTAAGTACAGGAAAACTGTCAAATACAGCATCTGCATTTCAAAGGATGGTCATAGATATATGAAAGCTGCCTGTCATGCAGGCACGATCCAATTACTCTTGGGTAAGGGAAATACAGTATAAAGGAAAGAGCTGTTTGTTTAGCTCAGCACTGAGACATTCAGCAAATACCCCACAAATCCCCATTGTGCTGAAGGTAGAAACTGCACTCTTAAAAAGGAAGAAAGTATGTTTTAACCACTCGAGCGCTCAGAGATTTGCCTGCTGAATGACCAGGCCAATTTTTGCGATTTGGCGCTGCGTCTCTTTAATTGACAATTGTGAGGTCGTGCGACGCTGCACTCAAACAAAATAGAGCTTTCTTTTGGTGATATTTGATAATTTCTGCGTTTTTTTTTTTTTTTGCGCTGTAAACAAACAAAAAGCGTCAATTTTGGAAAAAAAACACAATATTTTTTACTATAATAATAATCCCCATATTTTTTTTTTTTTAAGCTTTTTTTTTCTCGGTTTAGGCCGATATGTATTCTTCTACATATTTTTGCTTGCAAATAGAGTTTATTAAGAATCTACCTTTGCACGATCCAACTGTAGGGCAAATGTTGGTAGTATCTCCCATTGCTCCTTGCTCCCAAACAAATGGTTTCACACTGGTCCAGTAGGTTGAAAAAGAAAGATAAAACAAGAACAATAGGCGCCTCTTAAGTAAAACTGTTTTCATTTTAATAAACAAATGCATTGTCTGTATGCTCCATAGTGTTGTGTTGTAGAACGATACTTTAGCGATTTTGGCAACTGCATGTACCATTGTATGCTGATTTTCTTATGTACCATCTCTTGTTCTCAATAAAAGACTTTGATTTAAAAAAAATAAACAAGTGCATTAAAAAACTCACATAGTATCTTTAGACAGGCACATTGTAGTCCAGTGAACTCCGTTAGCGTCTCAGCTGTCAGCCATGCTGTGTCTCTGTTCCTCCATATGTGGCCAGCGTCCTGTCTAGCAGGAACCTTCCGGTATTTGAGTGGGATCCAAAGTGAGGCTTGGGACTCATGGATAGTGGCACAGGTTGTAGTATGTGGAAATGCAGTAAGGTTCCATACAAGAGTCCTTTAAACTTTGTTAGCTCTGTGTGAGAAGAACAGTCTGTGATGATAGGGCAGCACACTCCAAACATGTGAAGAGAAAACAAGAACAGGCTCCTCTTAAAGGGGTTGTAAAGGTATTTTTTCTTTGTAAATAGCATCCTTTACCTTAGTGTAGTCCTTCTTCACTTACCTCATCCTTCGATTTTACTTTTAAATGTTCTTATTTCTTCTGAGAAATCCTCACTTCCTGTTCTTCTGTCTGTAACTCCACACAGTAATGTAAGGTTTTCTCCCTGGCGTGGAGTGTTGTGCTTGCCCCCTCCCTTGAGGGGGAGGGGGCGAGCAGGAGAGTCAGGACACGGATAGAGAAAGGAGCTGTGTGTTAGTGGGTGTCCTGACTCTCCTGTAGTCCAAGGGAGGGGTCAAGCATGACACTCCACACCAGGGAGAAAGCCTTGCATTACTGTGTGGAGTTACAGACAGAAGAACAGGAAGTGAGGATTTCTCAGAATAAATAAGGACATTTAAAAGCAAAATCCAAAGATGAGGTAAGTAAAGGAGGACTGCACAAAAGTAAAGGAAGCTATTTACGGAAAAATAATTACCTTTACAACCCCTTTAGGAGGAGCCTGTTCTTGTTTTCTCTTCACATGTTTGGAGTGTGCTTCAACTCCCTTTGCAAGGCTGCCCTATCATCACAGACTGTTTTTCTCACACAGAGATAACAAAACTCAAAAGACTCTTGTATTTCCACATATTGTAAAGAGGTTTACAATATTACTTTTTTTTAGAATAAATGAAGCAAGTTACAACTATATACTGTAAGGCTGTACCTGTCACTACCTAGCACTGTAAGTTCTGGGAAACTATTCTACTGTCCCATGATTCAAATGTTCTAATGTAAAGAAGCCTACAAAGCACAATTTTATTTTACTAGGTCTACGTATTAAGCTGTTTATTAATATATGGAGATCCCCACAATGTATTCCTATAACAATAAATGTTAATGCTTTTATATTCAAATTAAAAGTAAAAGTAACTAATGTCCTGTTTAAAATCTGTTTGTTTTCAGCTGAAAGAAGTCCATGCACACAACAGCTGTCTGTAAAGTTCAGACATCTGTGAAATCAAAATTCACACCAAGCATGCTTAATTATCCTCTGTTGACTGAACTATTTCACAGAGACATTTTCCTGACATGAGTCAACCTGCTTTGCATCATAAATAATCTGGCTTCTGAGATGTGAACAAGACAATTAACATACAATTTGCTGATTTTGCTAGCCCTGCTTCTGCTTTCACAACCCTGCTTACTTTACTAATTGACCTTAAAGCAAGCAATTTAATTGCACACAGTGTCAGCTAATACGGAATAATGCTGGGACAAACCTGAAATAACACAATTGGCACTGCATAAAACTACCTTTAGTAGGAATTTTCATTATGTAGTCATTAAAAGTTGCAAAAATGGCCTATACTCTCAGGTCATAATTTACAGAATAATTATCTCTCTTGCTGTGTAAAGAGATGTCATATTTGAAAGGTCACAATCATTTTTTTTTTTGATACTCTTATGCCGCGTACACACGATCATTTTTTGCGATGAAAAAAAACGACGTTTTCAATCATGAAAAAACTTTCAAACTTCATTTTCCAAAACGACGTTGCGTACACACCATCGTTTTTCTACAAAGCTCTAGCAAAGCGTGGTGACGTACACCACGTTCGACGGCACTCTTTTCCATTGAAGCTCCGTCTCATAACTTGCTTCTGAGCATGCGCGGGTTTAAAAACATTGTTTTCAACATCGTTTTGCCCACACACCATTACTTTTTATGACACAAAAAACGACGTTTTGAAAAACAACACAAAAAATTCAAGCATGTTGGAATTTTTTTTTGGTCGTTTTTTATAAGACAAAAAACAACGTTTTGCCCACACACCATCAATTTAAATGACGTTTTAAAAAACGTCGTTTTTTTTCATCGCAAAAAATGATCGTGTGTACGCGGCATTATACTTTAACCACCTCAATCCGGGCACTTTCACCCCCTTCCTGTCCAAGCCATTTTTCAACTTTCAGCGCTGTCCCAATTTGAATGACAATTGCGCGGTCATGCTACCCAAATTAAATTGTAATCCTTTTTTTCCCACAAATAGAGCTTTCTATTGGTGGTATTTGATCACCTCTGCGGTTTTTATTTTTTTCGCTATAAACAAAAGAAGAGCGACAATTAAAAAAAAAAAAAAAAGCAATATTTTTTACTTTTGCTATAATAAATATCCCCAAAAATACTGTATATAAAAAAATGATTTTCTTCCTCAGTTTTGGCTGATATGTATTCTTCTACATATTTTTGGTAACAAAAATAGCAATAAGCGTATATTGATTGGTTTCCGCAAAAGTTATAGTGGCTACAAAATAAGGGATAGATTTATAGCATTTTTATTTCAATTTTTTACTAGTAATGGTGGCGATCAGTGTTTTTTATTGTGACTGTGATATTGCGGTGGACACACCGGACACGTTTGACACTATTTTGGGACCATTCACATTTATACAGCGAACAGTATTATAAATGTGCACTGATTACTGTGTAAATGTGACTGGCAGGGGAGGTCCTATTGCAGTGTTCTATCTGTTGGCTGTTCTGATTTGCTCTCAGGTGCTGCCTGACCTTATCATACAGGTCCATCAATTTTATAAGGGGCTGATCTTAACTTTGGTGTTGACACACTGGAGTGACCGTTAGTCAGATTCCTATGGTAGTGAGCCCTTGTAGAAGGCAAACTTGGGGTTCCTCAGGGCACAGAGTCTAAGCTCAAGCCTGCTTCTTCACCAGGGCCCCTGATGGTGGGGATGGACTTGCAGCAGACAGGAACCAGGTTACCGCCCCTATGTACATCCAGATGAGGAGACCTGTGTGCAGAGTACAGATAGCAGGAGACAGAAGAAGTTCTGGGAAACAATCTATGGTCAGGACACAGTACAGATGGCAGGAGGAATAAGAGATTCTGGGAAATGATCCATGGTAAGGGCACTGGCAGGCAAACACAGTAGACAAAGCTGGGGTCGGTACATGGGAGTACATGGGAAGAGTCCCCCTATTTTCTGCCTTGTAAAACTTTGTCAGCAGAGCAAAGGGAGATCTCTTTAACAGTAACAACCTGTCTTTACCCACACTATCCAAAACCAATTTAAAAAAAAGTTTGAGCTGGACATAAATTTTTATTATTGTGTGTCATGATTGTGTTTCATGATATGTGTGTGTTTACTTTCTAACGTCACTTTATAAAAAAAAACGGACTTCCTAATTTAGCTGAACTAAATGAGCTTTAGTTTTCTCCTTTAGCATAAATACATTCAATAATTTGAAATGTAAAATTTTGATCCTATGCAGATGCTAAAGATTTAAACAAATCACATTTCTTTAAGAATTTATCATATTCTTATATTCTTTGGAAACTCATTGTAAATATAGTAAAAACAAACACTACCCTGCCTAGCCTCTAAACACCTACATGAATCTTGGGAAAGGGACTTGAAACTAGATCTCAGTGATGAGGAATGGGAAAATATTTACACAATTGCACATAAGGGATCACTAAACGTCGCAATCCAAGAAAATGGATAACAAATCATAACTAAATGGTACAGGACCCCTTCACGTTTACACAAATTCTCGCCTGCTATCCCCAACACATGCTGGACATGTGAATCTGATGTGGGATCCATGATCCACATTTGGTGGGAGTGTAGGTCCATCCAACCATTAAAAATGTCACCACGTATGATCTGGATTACAGTCCGGCTCAGTACACCCTACACCACTCAACCGTTCCAAAAGCGATTACCACAAATCCCTTGCCATGCATTTGGTTAATGCGGCAAGACTTTGCATACCAAGTCACTGGCACTCTTCGGGCGCTCCCACAATTAGAGAATTGCTATCGAGAATAGCCAGAATTGCAGAACTAGAGGAACTGATTCACACCTCTCAGGAACGCTTAGGCCTCTTACACACAGATCAGTTTTTCTTCAGGTTTTTCTTTTCAGTTTACCAAATCCATCTAATATGAGGTCAAACCTCAAGAGTCTCAATTTGTATGCAATCAGGCAGGCCCTTGTACTACATAGTTTTGGTAAACTGAAAAGAAAAACCTGAAAGAAAAACTGATCTGTGTGTAAGAGGCCTTACAGAAATTCAAACTAACCTGAGCATGCTGGACCCATTTTAAATCCTCTGACTGTTACAAATCTTACTTCCCCCCGTGAACTGGGTGAACCATGTAAACCCTGAATTCTGAATCTCTTTGAGGCGGCATGACAGAGGAGTGCCCCCCCCCACTGCCCCACCTCCCTCCCCTACCCCCTCTCTCTCCTTTCATCTCTATTTTTCTGAATGCCCTAACCCCCTACCTGTTCCCTAGAAGTCTTGCCCTGAATGAAAAGCTATGTTTATTTGCACCAAATGTGCTGGGTTTGTCATTGCAACCTGTAAAAAAGCTGTTTGGAATGTGTTTGACTTGACATATTGTATTGTTGATTTTGCCTCAATAAAAAAAAAAATGTGGAAAAAAAAACAAGCACCACACAAAAGTACACACCTCTGATACAACGTTAACTTTTAAAATATATTTTTTTTATATATATATATTTTGTTCTATACCGTTAACAGTTGAAATTGTTTGCAATTCTTAATTTCAATACAGAGCACCTTAGTATGTTGTAAAATAATCATATATAACACGTGTATTATTATTATTATTATAATTATTACTACTAACATGTTTTATTTCCTAATACGTTTCATAGCACAATGAAAAGCTTTTTACAAACCATCTTAATTCAACTATAAACTGTGCTTTTTAGAATACTAAATTGGATTTCAGAGAAATACATTAGGAACTTACAGTGTATATAAAGGCCTTTTACCACTGCAAAATGGTAATATAAATTAATTTAAACTTATGGAATAGGAGCAGTCAAATAGGCAAATGCTATAGGTGATTACAGATTTAAAACTAAAGTTCGTAATGGGAAATTAAGTAATTCTAACATAAAAATCTACCTCTGCTCAGGAACAATGTTCCCAGAAACACAAAAAGACTAATGGACCATAATCCATAAGCTTTATAACATTGAAGATGAACAAAATATATAGTCCTAAGAAGAAGTTAAATGTATTTCTACTAAAGTTTAACAAGCTATGACTGTGCAGCTACTAGTAAAAGATATCACAAGATAGATATTGTTCATAGCAACTGAACATTAAATATAAATACCTTGGTCTGTCCAATTTCAAAAAAATTATCATTTTGTTCCTACACATGTTTTTCCAGTCACCGAGAGATGTCTTAAAATAATAAGAGTTGAGGCGCATGCGCGGCGGGCTCCGTGATGGACGCTTGAATCCGGAGCTCCGCACCACCGCAGCTGAACGGACACAATAGCAGGGGACACAGGAGCCTGATTCCCACCCCCATAGCCTCTACGGCTGGCGGAGCTTCTGGGGAACCCGCAGATGTTCGGCGGATCATCCCGGAGGGATCTGAGGCTGCAATTTAGCAGGGAAGAGGAGCGCTCCGGAGCCAAGATGGCGGGCGCCATGCTTCCGCACACTCCGGGTCCCGAAGAGACTCCCAGGGTAAGACTTCCTCTAGCCCCTGCCACGCTAATCTTTACACCTAAAATATCAGGTGAATCCCCTGTACCCCCACATTCTCCTGCCTCTACCGAGTCCCTCCTGGAGCAGACGCTGGAAGAGATGGCAAACTCTCCCTTGGGGCCTAACATGGAGTCAGGGAGGACTCAGCTAGATTCTCCTGGAGCTGCTCATGCAGCCATCCTTACTGTCCCAGACCTCCTATCTCATCTCACAGCTTTGCTGGATAGGGGCTTTTCCCAAACAGCCTCACAAATTACAGGGGACATCAGAAAGGACTTCCAGATGCTAGGGTCACGTATGGAAGCTATTGAAAATAAACTTGATATAACGGTGTCCAAAACAAATCAAAACTCAGATCAAATTCAAGTCCTACAGGACCAGCTAGATATAGCGTTATCCAGAGTGGATGACCTTAAGAACAGGTCACGGAGAGAGAACTTTCGTATTAGGGGGATACCAGAATCTATTACGGATTCCATCTCTGTGGTCCAGGATCTTTTGAAACAACTAATGCCTGACATCCCCCCTCAGAAACTTGAAATTGATCGTGCGCACAGATCACTGGGCCCTCTGAGGAAAGATGGCCTGCCCAGAGACATTGTGGTTAAACCCCACTTTTTCTCGATCAAGGAGGAAGTGATGAAGCTCAGTCGTACGCAATCCCCCTTAACATGCCGCGGACATACTATCCAGATTTTTGCGGATCTGTCACCATTGACCATGCAGAAAAGGAGATCCCTGAAGCCTCTTTTATTGGTCCTGACCCAACGAGGGATTAAATATAAATGGGCCTTCCCTTTTGCTCTTAAATTTGAACTTAAAGGAAAATCTTACTCATTTCGCAATCTGCAGGAAGGCGAGAAAATTTTGCTTAGTCTTAACTTAATCTCTCAAGAGGCTCTGATGGACTTTGATGATTCCGGATCGGGTGCTTCGAAACGTCCTCCTCCGATGAGCCTCCTTTCAAACGTCTGGACCAAACCGAAGACCAAGAGGGCGAAGGACGCTAGACCGCCGTGACCTCTCCTATATTTAGTGTGTCTTATTTCGGGGTCTTTTTTAGGCCCAATTGAAGACTTTTTTGTTTTTTTGTTTTTTTATGCTTGATTGGGACTTCTTCCTTCTTAGGATTCCTTTGATGTGGTCTCACTTACTATATTCTCACTAGGACTGGTATGGGTCTGAGTGCGATAGAAATTTTGTATTTTTAGTTTTTTTTTTTTTTTTTTTTTTGTGTGTTTTTTCACTGTTGAAATAATTTTGATTTGTCTCAGGGCTCCTTTTGCATTCGCCCTACGGCGATGAGAATACTAAAACCCTTTGCTCCGCCTTAATTATTGAGGTTACAAGCAGGTTGAGCGAACTCCCGCTCATATTTATTCTTTTTTCCTATTTTAGGTGGGTAGGGGTAATTTTGAGGTATTTTTATTATTGTTTCCCCATTTTCTTTTTATTATTATTGTTTAGCACTACTAACGTTGAAGTGTCCTGATGCTGCGGTATTTATGCATTGCCCTCACCCTCCCTAGGTTCGGATTTTTTTTTTTTCCTACCCTTGGGTTGGGTCTCAACTCCATACTTTTAGTATGGGTTGGTTTTGTGTCTTTGCTGGCTTCGGGAGGATTTCTTCCCGATGTATGCAAAGGTCTGTTGTGTTCTTTAGTTCTCTTTGCTTTTTCTTTTCTTCCTTGCTTTTCTTCTTCTCTCTCTTCTTTTTCTTTTCAGATGTTCCTTGGACCTCATGCGTAAGACTCATACCTAAAGGACCGCCTACGCCAGTCGCCCCGGTTCCTTCATCAAGACTCCCCCGAGACTTCTGGGTAAGTGACGATGTGAGAGATGCAGTCTTCGTCCCTAGGCTCCATGGCTCCTGATACCACACAGGCTCCCCTCCTGAGGGTAGCTACCCATAATGCCAGGGGGTTAAATTCTCCAGCTAAACGTAAAAAGGTACTTGACTCCATGAAATCCCGAAACATAGACATACTTTTTCTTCAGGAAACACATTTTCCGATCCGGTATAGGCCCAAGTTTATTCACGCTCATTATCCGTTTTTTTTTCTCTCCAGTGCAGAAGATAAGACAAGGGGGGTGGCTATTCTTTTCTCCAAAAAGTGTAGATTGTCTTTCAAGTCTGAATTTAGGGATGGTGAGGGTAGGATTCTCCTGATTAAGGGCTCCATTGATGACCAGCTCTTTTCTTTTGTATCATATTACGCCCCTAATTCAGGTCAAGCTAAGTTTTTTACATCCCTTTTCTCAACCCTTGAACCTCATTTGGAAGGCCTAGTTATTATGGGTGGAAACTCTAACACCGCATTCGACTTAGGAGTGGATAAGTCAAAACCTCTTTCAGCTCAAAACATATGTCCCACTAGGGCAAGTTCTAAAATTGCTAAGTTAATTTTTAAACAGGGCCTCTCCGACATCTGGAGAGAGTTGAATCCTTCTAGGATAGATTATACTCATTTCTCGCAGGCTCATCTCTCATACGCTAGAATTGATCATCTTTTTGTCTCAAATGCCCTGATTCCTTCGGTTCTAAAATCCTACATTTCTGACACGGTTTGGTCAGACCACTCGATAGTTACAATGTCGCTTAAAACTGACTTTTCTCCTCCAACATGTTTCCATTGGAAACTGAATGAGGCTTTGCTTTCGGATCCTGGCTCCAAATCCGAGATTGAAGCTTCCATTCTAGATTACTTTCGATTGAATGATACTGGGGAGGTCTCTGCGGAATCCCTTTGGGCGGCCCATAAGGCTACTGTTAGGGGTAAAATCATACAACTTTCTTCTCGCCTTAAGAGAGCTAGACATATAGAGGTCGAGAGATTGGATAAAGCCTTCACTTTCTTACAGGCGGAACATAAAAAAAATCCCTCCAATGTCCCGATCTCCTCTTTAGACAAAGCTCGTTTGGAACTTAACTTAGCACTGACCGCTAACGCCGAGAAGAGTCTTAGATGGTCTGGTGCGAGATTCTATTACCAGAGGGACAAGGCTGGCTCACTTCTTGCCACCAAGCTCTCTCCTCGTATCCGCTCCCGTGTCTTTCCCAAGATCAAAATAGATGGGGGGCACCCTACTACGAATCCCGTTACTATCATGCAGGCGTTCTCTACATTTTATGAAAACCTTTATAATTCTCACAAACCTCAGACCCCCTCAGCCATTACTTCTTTCTTAGAGAGTATCCCGATTCCTTCAGTGTCGGCTGATCACAGGGAAACACTTGAGGCTCCCTTTTCAGTAGAGGAAGTGCTAGATGTGATCAAACACTCTAAAAGTGGTTCTGCACCAGGCCCAGATGGTTTCCCACTGTTGTATTATAAATCTTTCGCTGATTTATTAGCCCCGTTTTTGACCCGATTTTTTAACGCCAAGACTAAGGGAGACCCTTTAGATCCTTCTTTGAACATGGCTTTTATCACAGTTCTTCCCAAACCTGATAAGGACACTAGCTTAGTTAGTAACTACAGACCAATATCTTTGATCAATAATGATCTCAAGATCATGACTAAAATTTTAGCTGTCCGATTAGCATCCTTTATAGGGAGATATATACACAAAGATCAAGTGGGATTCATCCCGAATAGACAGGGGCCTGACCAAATTCGTAGGGCTATAGATATCGTTTCTATCCTGCAGTCGGGGTGGGATGGAGGTTCTAGGCAGGCTGGTATGCTTTTGTCGTTAGATTTACAAAAAGCGTTTGACTCTGTCTCGTGGCCTTATTTGTTTGCAGTTCTGGAGAAGTGGGGCTTTGGTCCTAGATTCTTAGGCCTGCTTGGGTCCCTCTATTCCAACCCGACTGCTAAAGTTCGTCTTCAGGGTCTATATTCGGAACCGATCACCATAGCAAGGGGCACCCGTCAGGGATGTCCGCTATCCCCACTTATCTTTGCTATCGCGATGGAATCTCTCGCTATAGCAATTCGTTCCAACCCAGATATAGCGGGAGTGAAATGCGGCCCAAAGGTCCATAAATGTGGGCTTTTCGCAGACGACCTCCTCCTATTCATCACATCCCCTGTAACTTCATTGCCGATCATTTGTAAACTTTTGGATGATTTTGCTAACTTATCAGGTCTAAAAGTTAACTATGCTAAATCGCAGGCTATTAATGTTTCTCTTAGCCAGGAAGTAGTGAATCAGCTGAAGAACTCTTTTCAATTCACGTGGGCTGAGTCCTCAATTAGATACCTGGGAATTAATCTTACCCCTAAATTCGAACAGTTGTATGAGGCGAATTATCCTCCCATGTTCAGAAAATTAGAAGCTGATCTCAAGAACTGGTCTGGTATTGAAATTTCTTGGCTAGGTAGGATTAATTCCGTAAAAATGACATTGCTCCCCAGGTTATTATACTTATTCCGCTCTCTTCCGATCTCAGTGCGGAGGGATCATTTACGCTCCTTTCAAAGTAAAATCGCCAAATTTGTTTGGGGTACAGCAGGTCATAGACTTCCTAAAAGTTTTTTATTTAGATTAAGGACCGAAGGGGGTCTGGGGCTCCCGAATTTTCATTGGTATTATTGCTCAGCACGCTTGGCCCAACTCTCCACTATTTATGCTAAGTTCAACAAACCAGACTGGGTAGATATGGAGAGACAGGCTATTCCAACTTATACCCTGGATTTTCTCTTATGGTGTCCATCTAAGTCTCGCCCTTCTATTCTTTCCCCCGCATTGTCACAGTCTCTGACTCTTTGGGATGAACTTAGAAAACTCCCTGCTTTGATCTCTCAGTGTAAACCACTAGCACATATTTTCCACAACCCCGATTTTCAACCGGGCATGAATATTAGAGCATTTAAATGGTGGCTGGATAAGGGCCTATACCGGATCGGACATTTTTTTACAGTAGCGGGTCCTCTTACCCATAATTATTGTGTCAGAAAGTTAGACTTACCATTATCTGAGGGATTTCGCTTTTCTCAGATCTCACACTTTCTTCACTCCATTTGGCTCTCTAAACCCATTCCTCCCCTTTTTACACCTTATGAACAATGGTGTGGCCAACTGGAGGAGCTTAGGGGCGGAGTCTCTATTATCTACTCATCGCTGGCCAAATCCACCTTGAAGGCCCCTTATATGACTGCCTGGGAAACTGACCTATTTGATGAATGGAACCTGGACTCTTGGCACAGATCTTTTTTTAGATCCTTTAAGGGTATCCTTAATATCTCTCTCTCAGAAGCTAGTATTAAAGTAGCTTCGAGATGGTATAGAACCCCTGCCAGACTTGCTAAGATTTTTCCATCGGTCTCCCCATTATGTTTTAGGGGCTGTAAGTCATCTGGCACCATGTTACACATCTGGTGGGATTGTCCAAGAGTTCGGAGTTTCTGGGACAAAATTTTTCATATTATTTTTAAAGTCACTGGGTTTAGGATTTCGAAATCCCCTTCTTTAGCTCTTTTAAATTTTATGCCCTCCAATATCCCCAAATCCTCCCAGAGACTAATTTTTTTCATTCTCCTTGGCTCTAAAATTACCATTGCTAAGGCCTGGAAACTCCCAAAAATTCCAGTCATTTTCGCCAAACGTAAAATCTCATGGATCATGTCCCAAGAAAAAATGGCCAGCTCCTTACTAGACACCTCGATACAGTTCAACGAAATTTGGGAGCCCTGGGCTAAGTATATCGGGGTAGGGACGACTGGTGTTACATTACCTCTATGATGAGCCGCATGAGAGTTCATTGATGGTCTTTCTTTATCCTCCACTTTCCTTCCTTCTTCCTTCTCCTTTTTTCTTACTTACCTTCTTTCTCATTATTATCTTCTAGTTTTTATGGAAGCTCTTGCTTTTTAGTTTTTGCTTTCTTACATATCATTGTATTGATGGTTATTATAATCCATTGTGGTTTGAGTGCTCCACTATTCCGTTTCTGTTTACCTACTTCTTTATGTTTATATAGATGCTGTTTTCCTTGATGAGGATCCACATTTTCTTTCCCCCCCCCCCCCCTTTTTTTTTTTTTCTCTTCCCTCTCTTTTCTCCGAGACCCCTTTCACTTGCACAGTAAGTTCCCTTTAGGGGTGCTAGTGACTGGAGGTCTTGGACTTCCCCCTACCTTATTCCTCCCACATGTTATATTCATTTATCCCCTCTTATTGTTTCCTTTTTTTTTTTTTTTTTTCTTATTATCTCAGTTTCTATAGTAACATATGTCGGAATAGTGTACTTATGATTCCCTTCATTTCAATTCTGTCAATCCTGTTAATTTTGTCAATGCATCTTTATTGAGCTCTCCATGTTGTAATGATGTGAATTGATCTGTATTGTTCTCTATATAATTAATAAATATCTTGAAAGTAAAATAATAAGAGTTGAAAGGAATGAAAACCACACTGACCCATAGCAACCAATTAGAAGTATTTTTTCACTGATCTGGTTGCAGTGCTCTAAAATCTTGATGGTTGCTGTCTGTGAGGATGCCTCAAACACCATTCTTATTCTTTGCGTCCTTTTATTAAATAAGCTAGTTTGCATAATTTCTTAGCAAATGTTGTCATGTCTAGGACCACAAAAGCTTAAAATGTGTATTTTATTTTAGTTAGCTACACATTGCATTAAATGGAGGCTGTGCTGTCTGCTGATCAGTCAAACCTAATTTAGTAGTGGTTAGCAATAAAAAAATGAAAGAAAAATCTTTAAAGTCCACCTACAAAAATGATTTCCTCTTCCCAACCTTCTCACCTCACCCACCTCCACACATTCACAGTTTAAAAAAAAAACATAGTCTACCAAGGGAAATTAAATCGCACTAAGGAAATGGTGAAGATAGAAAACTGATAAGTGGAAATATGAAATTATGAATACATTTAACCACTTTGTAACCGCCCTATAGAGAAAGTACGGCTATAGGGCAGTTGCTTGATTCTAAGTGGCCGTTAATTAACGGCCTCTTAGAATCGCGCCCCCTGAGGTGCTCACACGGGAACATCCGTGACCGCCGGGTCCAGAGGACCCGGCGCATCACGGATCACGGTAAATCGCTGCTGATAGCGGCGGTTTACCACGTGATCGCTCCGTCCAATGACGGAGCGATCACTTGTCAACAAAGCGGCGTCATGTGCTGACGCCGGTTCCTCCCTCCTCTCTCTGTACCGATCGGTACAGTGTGAGAGGAGAGGGGAGGGAGCGGATGGCAGCGGCAGTGCTGCGGGCTGGATCTGTGACAAATGTAGTTACAGATCCATCCATCCATCCATCCCTCCCTGCTCAGCCATCCCTGCTGCAATGCTCTGTAATACTGGACATACTCTGGCAATACTGGGCATACTCTGGCAATACTGGGCATACTCTGGAAATACTGGGCATACTCTGGCAATACTGGGCATACTCTGGAAATACTAGGCATACTCTGGCAATACTGGGCATACTCTGGCAATACTCTGGGCAATACTCTGGGCAATACTCTGGGCAATACTCTGGGCATACTCTGGGCATACTCTGGGCATACTCCGCAATACTCTGGGCATACTCCGAAATACTCTGGGCATACTCCTTAATACTCTGGGCATACTCCGAAATACTCTGGGCATACTCTGGGCATACTCTGGCAATACTCTGGGCATACTCTGGCAATACTCTGGGCATACTCTGGCAATACTCTGGGCATACTCCGCAATACTCTGGGCTTACTCTGAGTATACTTCGCAATACTCTGGGCATACTCTGCAATACTCTGGGCATACAGCGCCCCTGTCCCCGCGAGCTCGCATGCAGAAGCGAATGCATACGCAAGTCCCACCCACATATGAAAACGGTGTTCAAACCACCCATGTGAGGTATCTTTATATAATGTTTTGGGGTTCTATGTAATTTTCTAGCAAATAAATGATGATTTTTACATGTAGGAGAGAAATGTCAGAATTGGCCTTGGTGCTCCCTGCATGTTGGGCCTCTGTATGTGGCCGCACTGTGTAAAAGTCTCACACATGGGGTATCGCCATACTCGGGAGGAATAGCAGAATGTGTTTTTGGGTGTAAATTTGTGGTATGCATATGCTGTGTGTGAAAAATAACCTAATAATATGAAAATTTGATGAAAAAAAAATCTTGATTTTGCAATGAATTGTGGGAAAAAATTACAACTTTAAAAAACTCGCCAGGCCTCTTTCTAAATACCTTGGAATGTCTTCTTTCCAAAAAGGGGTCATTTGTGGGGTATTTGTACTTTTCTGGCATGTTAGGGTCTCAAGAAATGAGAGAGGCTGTCAGTACATCAGGTGTGATGAAATTGATACATTTTCAGTAATTGGTACCATAGCTTGTAGACCCTATAACTTTCACCCAGACTAAATAATATCCAACATTTTTTTTTTTTACCAAAGATATGTAGCAGTATACATTTTAGGCCAAATTTATGAAGAAAAATTTACTTTTTTGCAAAATGTTATAATAGAAATGAAGAAAAATTATTATTTTTTACAAAATTTTGTTCTTTTTTCATTTATAGCAAAAAAAATAAAAACCGCAGAGGTGATCAAATACCACCAAAAGAAAGCTCTATTTGTGGGAAAAAAAGGACAAAAACTTTCATTTGGTTACAGTGTTGTATGACTGAGTTATTGTCATTCAAACTGTGAGAGCACCGAAAGCTCAAAATTGGTCTGGTTATTAAGGGTGTTTAAGTGCCCAGTGGTCAAGTGGTTAAATTAATAATTCCAACAGCAAAGCCTGAAAAACATGTGATATACACCTAACAATATAGGTAACAGAATATAAGGATTGTGCTAGAAGACTCAAAACAACCTGAGTAGAACGTGTGTAGAGTAAATATATGTAAAAATATAAATCCAAATGGTATTGATTACCTAAGAACAGGCCTGAATTTTTTCTTTGCTGAGCTTGATGAAGCGAAAAGGGATTCAGAACACCCTGCGGTTTCAGGTAATGCCTGGTAAATTGTATAAAGTGAATTTGGAGTTCCTTGTGCAGGATTTGCTGGAGAAATTGGTTGGAGTGGAGCCACAACACATCCATTGTATCCAGGACCATGCAGCACCAAGGATTTACACACGATTCAAGGTATGGGGGGAACCACTCGGAGTGTCTTTGGCTGTCCTATCAGGGAGGCGAGGACCTGTTGTGAGCTGAGGATCTCTCACCGTTTGACCGGGAGGATTTACGTGCCAGTTTGACCCCATCTAACAGGGGGTCCAGCGCATCCGGTAAGAGTACCCATCTATTTTCTCTTTGGTGTGATCCTGGAGGCCTTCTTGCTTTAATCATCTTCTCTGAATCGGTGGTGGACTGCATCCTTCTACTTCCTTCACTAATTCTGGATTTGATTGTTATTGGACATTTGATATTTTTTGGGATTCACGTATTTTTTGACTTTTTTGCTGGTTGCACTTCATATGGACTATTGCTACCAGCCTGAGCACTTTATATATTTATATATTTATCAAGTTCTAATTGATTTATTTATTTATATTCTTGTTTAATATATATGTGGGAATTTGTTTAGGTAATCAATACCATTTGGATTTATATTTTTACATATATTTACTCTACACACGTTCTACTCAGGTTGTGTTGAGTCTCCTTATTTTCTGTTACCTAAAAAAAAAAAACACAGCTAACCCAGTTTTTACCTACCTTAGTATGTGATCACATGACACTAGACAAAGACTATTACAGTAGTGGAGGCTGGTAACAAGCTGCTGAATTCCAGGCTGGTCAACTAGTCGTTTTTCTAATTGTAAACATCAATGACCCCCTCCCTATAGTGTGGTGGGCTACCCTGTCCCTTATAGATGCCTGAGACCTCCCTGGTGGGTGTCAGGATGGAGAGTGGCAGAAGATGATCTTTCATTCATTGGTCTCTTTTGTGTTCAGAGCTGTTAAATCCTGGTTGTTGTAAATGAAGAAAAAGCTCAATTTGGTTAGAGTACAAAGGGGCATTAGGTGTTTAATAGACCTGTCATCTGAACTGTGCTATCGCATAGGGGGATTATCAGATCAGTAATTCAATTAAGTAAAAAACAAAAACAAATTAAAATTAATGTTTTATAAAAATAAATATAAAAAAAAATGTTTTGGAGTGCTATGTACAGTAAAAAGAAAAGGCAATGACGTTTCATTAGTTGGCAATTTACACTGTATAATTTTTTTCTTTGTAAATGTCACTTTTTCTGTAACACAAAAATGAAAAAAATTGTATACAGTCTCCCCAAAATGCACACCATACTATTTTGCATCTGGGATGAATTTTAGAGTATACTTCATGCAAAAAGAAAAACAAATGCTAGTGTCTGCCCTATACACACTGATCATTGATTTCATGGGCTCTAGTAAGCTTTCTTATATGGACAGGTTTGACCTTGGAACGCTGTCTGTCTGGCTTCCTCCTAAAGTTCCCTTAATGTGCTCCCCCAGGAAAATGCCTACAAGTTGGTATTTTGCTGGTATATGACCCCTGATTGCTTGTCTAAATTCATCCCAAACACTCCTTTGCACTGCTTCTGAGGCTGCATTGTATATGGCACTCTACTGCTCATTTGGTGGACCTGCCCCATAGCCACCCAATTCTATATATTGGTCTACAAAATGCTTTGCTCAGTCTTGCACACTGACTTCACCCTTCTCTTATGGGAGGTCCTGTTGCATAAACTCACCACAAACTTAAAGTGGACGTAAACCCACTCTCATCCTTTATAAACTATTGCCATAGTGCTGATCTATAAGGATATACATACCTCCTGCATGTATCCTTACCTGTCAAATGTCTCCCATCTGTCTGTTATAAGAACTGAAAAACTGCAGATTCTGTGGGTGGATCTGTTGTCTGGAGCTCTTTGGGTGGAGTTGTGATGTCAGTAGACTCCCTGCCCTTCTCTACACTCCCCTTGTCAACATGCATTTTTTCTTATGTATTTCTATACACTAAATTCTCCTATGATCACTAACATTCAGTTAAAATCCAGAAAAGTAACCACATGACTTTAGAAAAGAAGTGGGGGTGAGAATTAAAAAATAATGCCTGTCTCCAAGGCTAGTGCATGAGATATGTAAATAACCTGTCACTCAGAGCAAGGGGGCGGAACGGACTGAGGATTTTCTCTGTAAGTCCGTTTTTTATTTCACTGAACAATAAAATAGGATTGCTCAGAGCTGGATTAACTCTGTGTGGCAAGACTGGGCACAGATGATAGGAAATCTTATACTGCACATTGTTACATCAAAAAAAATTATAATAATTTTCGGGTTTACATCCACTTTAATTAAACACCACAGAATGCTGGCAGGGTTCATGTTAAACATGGGAGGCACCTCATGTTGTGGAGGACAAAAGTGTCTTCTCCCTACACTTGGCTTGGTTGTAGGGGTTTGCAGGTGCGGAGCTTATCAGAATCCGGAAGCACACTTCAATAATAAAGTGGCCCCCAGATACTAGAAATAAAGATTCCCAAAAGTTTGACAGCTTGGTCCAAACAAAATATTTAAAGTTCATTAAAATATGAAGTTATTATTTAAGCCTTTAACCACTTGACCACTGGGCACTTAAACACCCTTCCTAACCAGACCAATTTTCAGCTTTCGGTGCTCTCACAATATGAATGACAATTACTCAGTCATACAACATTCTACCCATTTGAAATTTTTGTCCTTTTTTTCACACAAATAGAGCTTTCTTTTGGTGGTATTTGATCACCTCTGGGTTTTTTATTTTTTGCGCTATAAAAGAAAAACGACTGAAAATTCTGTAAAAAAAAATAAAAAAATCTTGTTTCTGTCATATTAGCAGGTTATTTCTCACACACAGCATATGCATACCACAAATTACACCCCAAAACACATTCTGCTATTCCTCCCGAGTATGGCGATACCCCATTTGTGGGACTTTTACACAGCGTGGCCACATACAGAGGCCCAACATGCAGGGAACGCCATCAGGCGTTCTGGAACACCCAGACCAATTCTGACATTTCTCTCCTACATGGAAAAATCATCATTTATTTGCTAGAAAATTACATAGAACCCCAAAACATTATATATGCTTTTTTAGCAAAGACCCTAGAGAATACAATGGCGGCCGTTACAACTTTTTATCTCGCACGGTATTTTCGCAGAAATGTATTGAACGCGTGTTTTTTAAAAAACTGTTTTGTGCGTAAAACAAAACAGTAAAGTTAGCCCAATTTTTTTTCATAATGTGAAAGATGAAGTTACGCTGAGTAAATAGATACCCAACATGTCACCCTTCAAAATTGCGCACGCTCATGGAATGGCGCCAAACTTTGCTACCTAAAATCCCCATAGGCGGTATTGCAGAGTATTGGGGTATTGCAAAGTATCATGCAGGGTATTGGGGTATTGCCGAGTACTGGGGTATTGCCGAGTATTGGGGTATTGCAGAGTATTGGGGTATTGCCGAGTATTGGGGTATTGCCGAGTATTGGGGTATCGCCGAGTATTGGGGTATCGTTGAGTACTGGAGTACTGGGGTATTGCCGAGTACTGGGGTATCGTTGAGTACTGGAGTACTGGGGTATTGCCGAGTACTGGGGTATCGTTGAGTACTGGAGTATTGGGGTATTGCCGAGTATTGGGGTATTGCCGAGTATTGGGGTATTGCCGAGTATTGGGGTATTGCCGAGTACTGGGGTATTGTTGAGTACTGGGGTATTGTTGAGTACTGGGGTATTGTTGAGTACTGTGGTATTGTTGAGTACTGGGGTATCGTTGAGTACTGGAGTATTGGGGTATTGCCGAGCATTGGGGTATTGCCGAGTATTGGGGTATTGCCGAGTATTGGGGTATTGCCGAGTATTGGGGTATTGCCGAGTATTGGGGTATCGCCGAGTATTGGGGTATCATTGAGTACTGGAGTATCGTTGAGTACTGGGGTATTGTTGAGTACTGGGGTATTGTTGAGTACTGGGGTATTGTTGAGTACTGGGGGTATTGTTGAGTACTGGGGTATTGTTGAGTACTGGGGTATTGTTGAGTACTGGGGTATTGCCGAGTATTGGGGTATTGCCGAGTATTGGGGTATTGCCGAGTACTGGGGTATTGCCGAGTACTGGGGTATTGCCGAGTACTGGGGTATTGCCGAGTATTGGGGTATTGCCGAGTATTGGGGTATTGCCGAGTATTGGGGTATCGTTGAGTACTGGAGTACTGGGGTATTGTTGAGTACTGGGGTATTGTTGAGTACTGGGGTATTGTTGAGTACTGGGGTATTGTTGAGTACTGGGGGTATTGTTGAGTACTGGGGTATTGTTGAGTACTGGGGTATTGTTGGGTACTGGGGGGATTGCTGAGTATTGTTGGGTACTGGGGATTGCAGGGTACTGGGGATTGCAGGGTACTGGGGATTGCAGGGTACTGGGGGGATGGCAGAGCTGGGATGTTTTGAGGGATGGCTGGATCTGTGACTGCATTTGTCACAGATCCAGCCACAGCTCAGCTGCTGACACCCCGCTCCCCCCCCCCTCTCCTCGCACACTGTACAGAGCGGAGAGGGAGGAGAGGGAGGAACCGGCGTCATCAAATGACGCCGGTTTGTTTACAAGTGATCGCGCCGTCATTTGACGGCGCGATCACGTGGTAAACGGCCGCGATCAGCGGCAATTTACCGTGATCCGTGATGCGCCGGGTCTTCTAGACCCGGCGAGCACGGACACTTTCGTGAGCGCGTCCCAGGGGACGCGCAATCGCGAAAGTGAAGGACGACGTCCCAGGGACGTCGTCCCGAGCTAACCCCGCCGCGCCGTAGCAGTAAAATGCCTATGGCGCGGTGGGCAAGTGGTTAATGAATCATAAATAAATTAAGAATGGTAAACAAAAATAAAAAATAAACACTCATATAGTTTTTGACAAGTCCTACAATGTACTCGTTAATCACATTTTTCACTTACTTTTGTCCTCTTGTGACCCAGAGACAGCGGATTTGGGGCTATTACTAGATATGTACATAAGAAAAAATTAAATCGCGCTACCACAAATAGAATAAATATATAAATGACCACAGATCAATAAGTGAGTAAACACAAATTAAAAAAGGGTGACCTATGATGGCCGCTGGACAATAAACGATCACCTAATAGATATTATTAATGACGAAAACATATGGTGATGAAAATAACTGTCCATCTGCTGAATTTCCAATTAATATATAAAAGAGAAAAAGTCCATGAAAAGATAAACACCGGTGCTCCTGAGTCACAACAAGTTGATAGAAGTGGTCAAAAAACAAAACAAGTGTATCCTCCACCAAGCTTATAGAGTAGTCTCTTACCAGAAAGACAAAGGATCAGATACAGCATATACGGAGTTTCACTCGCGTGATGTCAGACCGTCACTCCTGGTAAGGGCTGGTAGCCAGGAACATGCAGCAGTATGGATGCCCACCATGCAAAAACAATCAAATGCTCCACATAGTGTATTAAACTTAATAAAATGTATTAAAAAAAAAGGGAATAAAATGCACTTACAATTATGCAGTGAAAAAAACGCCTTAAGAATTAATGTGCCGGCCGGAACACAAGAAAAAACTTCAGGCACTCGTCCACTGGTGGAACATATGGGAACTGGGTGACAACAGTGCGTCGCTCACCCTACGTCCGTTTAGATATAAACTATCGTCTTCCAGGGGCACTGGAAGATGATAGTTTATATCGAAACGGACGTAAGGCGAGCGACGCGCTGTTGTCACCCAGTTCCCATATGTTCCACCAGTGGACGAGTGCCAAAATACAAAAACAACGGGATTACGAATGAGCCGCATAACGAACAACCACAAATACGAACGAACGATCCGATGAAAATACGACAAAACCAAAACGGCAAAAGAACGAAAATTACATCTATTTTGTTTGAATCCTTTTTCTGTTCGTGTTTTCAGTCGTATGTTCATTGTTCATATGACATCTATAACAAAAGATTTGCATTCTGTATTTTGAATTCCTTTTTTTCAATTAGTATTTTGGATTCAAAATACAGAATGCAAATCTTTTGTTATAGATGTCATATGAACAACCATATGAACATGTGACTGAAAATACGAACAGAAAAAGGATTTTCATCATTTTGTACTTTCGTAAATATATTGCGGGATTCGTGGCACTTTCAACACGCGGCTCATTCATATTGCCTATTGTTAAGCCCCATACACTTGGTCAGACTTTTTTAACAACAAACATAAAAGCGATAGTTTTCCGTTCGTTCTCCAAAAATTTGTTCGTTTTTAAACTCCATCAGAAAACCATTTTTGGGTTCAAAAGTCTGGCCAACTGATCTCCCTTCAAATGAAAATCCACAGAAAAGTTTATTTGGCTTTACTGTACTACTCACTGTACTAGTGTACTCAGCACAAAAGAGAAGCTGCTTCACTAACTACACTCACTCACTGCCCATTCAAAAAAACGAAAATTACATCTATAACAAAAGATTTGCATCCTGTATCTTGAATCCTGTTTCTTTTGGTATTTTCAGTCGTATGTTCATATGACATCTATAACAAAAGATTTGCATTCTGTATTTTGAATCCAAAATACGAACAGAAAAAAAGGAATTCAAAATACAGAATGCAAATCTTTTTTTATAGATGTCATATGAACATACGACTGAAAATACAAACAGAAAAAGGAATTCAAAATACAGAATGCAAATCATTGACGAAAATTCACGAAAATTATTGTCTAACAAGTAACTAACATGAATTAAACAGAATAACGAACCATCCCGCATGTACGAAAATAAAACGGTAACGAAAATACGAAACGATCGGTATACGAAAAAATCACGTCGTACGAAAAATGAACGGGAACGAACAGGAAAACGGGCGTCTTACGAAAAACGAATGGAAACGAACCTACGGAACGATACGAAACGGAACAAAAAAAAACGATGTGCACATGTCTAGCTATTACCCATTATAAGCTGACAGGGCAAAGCCACGCCAGGTGTGGGAAGTATCCAAACAATATTGTTGGGATCCATCCCGCTGCCTGCTGGACAACTGGCTCCTCTTTTAGCATGTGGCTGAGAGCTGTACCCAGATTATCCTTGCACTCTTCTCAGTGATGTGGAGCAGAGAGGGGTAGCCAACAGTTACTGCTTTCCATTTGGAGCAGACTGAAACCTCTAAGCAATCAACAGTCATGTGATTGCTAAGTTTTTGGTTCTAGAACTGATGAGGGACAGCTGCAGAATCACAAAAATGCTGAAGCATAGAGGAGAGTATGTATTTTTATTTTTTTAAATCCACTATGTCCCTTTTTCTTATGAAGTTCTAAATAACAATAAGGCTCGCAAAAAGCAGGGGGTGGCTGGGAGGCAAAAAAAAGCATATATTTTTTTTGGAAGCCTCAGGCTGTGAAAAAGTTGCTGATGCCTAACGTGTGTATGTGTAAGGCTGGGCTATAGTGAGAACTTAAGTAATTCACCTTAAGGCCGCGTACACACGATCAGTTTTGTCCAAACCGAGCGCGTGTACAGCCCATCGGACCACTGTCCGTCGGACCGAAGTTTTAAAACTTGCTTTAAAATTGGACCGATGGACGCCTGACCATCGGACCAGACCGATGGTTAGTACGCAAAAGCATCGGACCAAAAATGCTCAGAATCGAGTCGAATGCTTGGAAGCATTGAACTTTCAGCACGTCGTTGTGTTCTACGTCACCACGTTCTGACCCGATCGGATTTTGGACTGATTGTGTGTACGCACATCAGACCATCAGGCCACTTCAGCAGTGAACCGATGAAAACGGGCAGTCGGACCATTCTCATCGGGTTGGACCGATCGTGTTTATGCGGCACAAGAGTGAAGGGTTAAACACAAGCTGATGGCTGCAATAGCAGCCATAAACTTGTGCTAGTTTTTCTCAGCCAGCTCCCAGATGTAATGTGGAAGTGATCCAGATGCTGTATAACCGCTGATTGCTTTCACAGTGCAGGCCACATGTTTCCCTCAGCCCCCGCTGGAATTCCCACATGTGATTTCTGGGCTCTACCACACTTACTGGCAACCTAGGACCACATCAATGAGCTTCAACATGGCAGGCGGGAAGACACATTTTTCTATCTCCTCTGCCAAAAATGATATAAGAAGGGACCGTGATTATAGAAAAACATTTTATATTTAATATATTTCATTTTTTTCCACAGATCTTTTGTGGTATTTTAGTATTAATATACATATGCATAAAGGATATCTGTATTGATTTGTTTGTACTTTTTTTTTTCCACAAGAAATTTTTATTGAGAAAAAATATGAAAATACAATGCAATACAGTCAGTGTAACAATTTAGAAGAAATTCCATGACTGAGCAAAACAATAAGATGATACAAGTTATGAACAATCTTTAATACATGTAAAGATATTTGTTGAAGTTATTCAGTGATCATTGATATCTGCAAAGTAACTAGTCATATGTGAACACTAATCCTGAACAAGACTAATTAAGTAAGCGTCTCTATTCACTGTCAACCCCTTTGGCTGATTAGGGCAGTGTCACTAAGACCAAACTTGGCAGGTCTCGGCAGAGACTTGATCGATGCTGTTGGGGTCCTCCTTCTTCTGGTGTTGAGGGACAAGATAGGGAGTGTTGGTGTAAATAGCCTAGTCACAGTCAAGGATATAGAGAAAACGAAGAGTGAAAAGGGGAGAAAAATAAATAGAGAAAGAAGAAGGGGATGGGAAAAGGGGGGAGGGTGTGGGAGAGGGACCACTCTCTGACCCGGACCCCGCCTCAGGACAATTGTATGGGGTGTTCTAGTGAACCACTCATGTGACCACGTCCAGGGTAGGGAAGTAGGATTTGTAGGTTTCGGTAGATTTAAAATGAATCCAACAAGCCCAAACCATTGAAAATGTTGGCAGGTATTCTTGGGAAATGTGGATCAGTTCCTCCATCTCCTCGATCTTAGAGACCCTGATAAGCCATTCTCTAAGGCCGTACACACGAGGAGACATATCCAAAGAAAACGGTCCGATGGACCGTTTTCATCGGACATGTCTCCTGGGAGATTTTGGTCTGATTTGTGTACACACGATCAAACCAAAATCCCCGCAGACAGACAGCGCGGTGACGTGGTGGTGACGTTGACGCCGCCACGTCAGCAAACCAGGAAGTAAAATGCTTCCACGCATGCGTCAAATCCATTCAACGCATGCGGGAGATTTCGGTCCGCTGGTTAGGCGTACTAACCAGCGGACATGTCTGACGGACAGGTTTTCAGTGGACAAGTTTGAAAGCATGCTTTAAAACTTTTGTCCGCTGGAAACATGTCCGCTGGGCCGTACACACGATCGGATATGTCTGCTGAAACTGGTCTGCGGATCAGTTTCAGCGGACATGTTCGATCTCGTGTACGCGGCCTAATAGATGGAGCTTCCGTAGATCGCCAATGCACAGGGATGCAAAGCCTTGCTGCATTAACCATGTGCATGGCTAATGATTTGTGATAATGTTTCTTAGGTAGAGTCGTGTGGTGCAGCATTGTTTGCACTTTTAGAGCATTATATTGTTTTAATGAATTGATAACTTGTATGCACCATTAGAGCGCTGTACTATTTGAATTTATTAGTTACCTTATTTTAACAGTAAGGTTCAGATTCATGGTTTTATGTTTATTCAAATAGTTTGCTAAGCTGAATGTTCTACAAATGTTGTTTGAGATATACGTTGCAGGTTTTATATGAATTTCGATTTGCTGCATAAAGGTTACAGTAAATGTAAAAATACAGTACATGCAAAGAAAAAAAAGCTACAGAAAACACAAAATAATACAACATACTTTATTTCATGAATGTTTATTTAGAACGAAAGGGAAACAAAGTAATGGCATTAATGATACACTCCCAAACACCAAATTAAATTAAAATATGCTTAGGCATATTTCATAAACTGCTGATTCAAATTTAATTAGTATTCTCTATAAAAACTAAAAAGCATATTGCAGTTTCAGCAACATGTAAATAGGCTAATATTGCACTAAAACTGATTAAAGATTGGAATCTCATTATAGCATGATCAATTAAATCATAATTACACATACAGGAAGCCTTTTTAAAATAACATTAATGCAGGTTGGATGCTGTAACAAGCTCTGTGATAGTCCCTATTTCACTAATCAGCAAACTGCTTGCTATAGATAAATGACCTAGATTGAAATGCAGCCTTTTGACACTGCTCCACTTTCTTTCCTCTGGACTTTTTGATCAGGAAAGGGATTTGCTATTTTCTATGTCGTTATTTGCTATTTTTCTACAGAACTATTAGCCATTTTAACTGTTAATCTCCCAAAGGGTTACTTTCACAGTAAGAGCATTGGCAAATATTTCAAAGTAACAAAGGAAATCGATATGTAATTTTGTTATGTTGTAACACAAAAATATAGGTATAAAGATGTTCAAAATAACCTTAATATCAACAAAGAATCAGGTCTATTTATAAAGCAGAGAAACTGACATTCGCTACATGTGAATCTTTTCAGGTGTATGTGTTTGTAATAATTGATATGAGTGATTGATTGCCCACCAGTGACCATGTTTGGTGAAATTCACATTGATTTATAAATATGCCTCTGTGTATCAAGTTGTGTGTTTAATTTGCATTATGAATATATTATCTGTCAGTATTCTATATATATATATTATATATATATATATATATATATATATACACTGTACAAACCATATATATTATTGGTGGAGAAACAGTAAATTTAGGCAAAAAGCCAAAATCAAAGTATAAATTAATCTTTTATGTTTATTTATTTTTTGCAGGTAAAAAAAACGTGCATTTACTTTTTTTTTTTTAGGAGCCTAGAAAGCATTGGACCAGTGTGCCATGCAGGACTAATGCAGACTGTCAGTGTAAGTGCATCAATACCAGAGTGCTCAACAGCGCCACGGTAGTTCATTGAGAACTACAAGCCGACATCCACAAAGGATGTTGGTATTTGAAGTTGATTGAGCGCATGTTCACACTAATAGCGGGTTTAAAATCGTGCGAGTTCAGCTGAACTTGCATCATTTCAAACCAGCATTTTAGTCTGACTTTGGGGGGCGATTTGACAGACATCTGTGCGGGTTCACGTAAAAATGTCTACTGAATTTTCCCCAAAAGTAGTGAAGGAACTACTTTTGGGAATCGGTACGGCGTTGAACCGATTCATATGGTGGTTTGCTGGCAAGAGGCTTCGATTTGACATGTCAAATTGCATGCCACATCACCTCAATGTGAACGTGGGCTTATTCACAGAACAACTGCACTCTTTGAAAAAAGTGTCAGCTAGTATGGGAAAGTTCTCCCAGCACTGGTGTAACACAGAGGGCTTGGATCGCTGAGTCACTGCAGGAGTACGAATATGTTACAGTTGCTTAAAATGGGTGGAACCTGTAACTTGTTACCAAAGGACCGCTTACCCTTTAGGGCCCCTTTCACACTGACATGTTTTTCAGGTGGTTTAGCACTAAAAATAGCGCTGCTATACCGCCTGCAATGCTAAAAGGTTTAGGAGATATTTGCAGAAATAGTGGCAGGAAGTCGCAGGCGCACTAAGCGTGCCGCTTCTATTGGCGATTGTGTCATTAGTGGCGGCACCCGTGCACATGTGTGGAAGTGAAGTCATCGCGGCTTCGGCCAGTCACATTGCTGGAGCCACGATACCCGGAAGTCACTCCAGGAAAGAGATAGCGGTGTCAGAAGAAGCGAACTGTGAGGGCTTACCTTGAGTGGAGTCCATTCTGCAGATTGTAAGCTCACCCTTGCAGGTACACACAGCCCACAGTAATAAGGTAGACACTGCCTGGGCTGTGAGTCTGTGCACGGGGGCTAGTTTTGTAGCTGAGCAGACGTGGTACACTGATGACAGCAGAGGGTCAGGTAAATACCGACAGAAAGTTCAGGGTTCGCAAACAGGAACCAAAGACAAGTCCGGGGCACAAGCTGTGGGTCAAGGGCTGGAGACGGCAGAGGAAGTCCGAAGGTAGAGGCCGGGGTCAAAGGATAGGAGACAGCAGCAATCCCAGGTACATAAGCCAAAGGTCAGAAGCTGTAATCAGTCTTGCAGCTGAAGATCACTACAGGAACTGTTGGCACAGACAGGACGATCAGATAACAATGAACTGACACCTCCCTCATAGTGAGGCAGGGCTTTATATCCTGATTGATTAGGAAACCTGCCTCAGCTGGACCAGGATAGACAAGTGCAGATAGTAGGGAGATCAGGCAATCAGCACATAGTTCAGCACCAGGCTCCGACGGACAGCAAGCAGAATCTAAACTGAGAAGTGGCTCAGAGGGAAAAGACCCAGAGTAGCAACGAGGATGTCCTGGGTTCAATTCCACCCAGAGCCACCTGAAGCGTGACCACGCCTCGCCGTCTGCTTGGCACGGTAGGGACCGTGACACGAACAAGGACCGCTTCAGGGGGCTTCGATCTCAGGTAAGTAATTCATAATGAGCTAGTATGCTATGCATACTAGCTCATTATGCCTTTGTCTTGCAGAGTGATTTTTTTTCCGGAGTGGGTTTACTTCCTCTTTAAAGGAACATGTTAGCAAGTACTATAGACACCACAAAATACATCACTGCCTACTTACTACTTAAGCAGCTGATTTTATAACAAACCCTTTAATTAGTTCCTCAAATACCCTAAATACTCTAGCTGATTGTGAATACACTTTGTTTCCTTTCTTATAGCTTATTCAACTAAATATAATGACACCCTTCACAGAAGAGGAGCTACAAATAGTCCTTTCTCATATGAAACATTGGAAGAGTTCTAATGGATATAGAACAACACCTTATTTGACCTATTGATTCCTCATCTACTTATAGACCTCAATAACCAATAACCTTCAAGATCAACTATCCTGATACTGAACTTTATTAAATACATTATTATGCTCAGTTTATACAAATGAAAATAGGGTATAATAAACAAGACAGTCATGTCAATAACGTTAAACTGTGTAAGGGGTTATTTACTGATAGAGCAGTAAGGATGTGGAACTCCCTTCCAAAGTTGGTGGGATCAGCAGGAAGTATAAATACACTAAAATAGCTTTCAGATGTGTTTCTGGTGAACACAATGCACAAGGATAAGTAAAATGATTGTGACAAACAGACACCCACACATATAGTGGGAACTTGTCTGTTTTTACTCTTTTTTTATATATATCTTTATAAAAATATTGTACCAGAAAAAAAAACTTGAGTGTATAAGTGCCCATGCTAGTGGTTGTCTCCTTCGAGGAGACAACCACTAGCATGGGCACTTATCCCTGAACTTGGATACAATTGTTTGTTTTATAAAGAACACTTACCTTAAACAAGAGACTTTGTCAGGCTAAGGACAAAGTAAGGAAGATGCATGCTATCACCACCAGTCATGTTTGACACGGACGACCATCTCCTTATTCCGTGAGCGAGAGATTTACAGCTAGTCTCCTGGTTACTGGATTTTGCATCACAGCCATTTGCAGATCCCCTCTCTGAAGATATTCTACACCAAGTTCCGAGCATTTACTAAGCCTGACCGACTCTGGAAATTCAATTTTCTTAGAGTCCACCCCTTCTAGTAAGCCTGCATCTTCATTGGTGGTGGGATATCTAGTCACGTTTGAAAATCGAGTTTCCATTTTATCACTGGAATTCAAGAATACCCTTTTTATGAACTTTATGGCTTTATTTACTATGAGGTTCATGTTGGACTTTGTTGTTTATTGTACTGATCACCACTTCACGTGTAATATACACTATTCACATCCATGCAATTTTGACCTTACTGTCATATTTTGTTTTCTCTTGAGCGCTACACTATTTTTTTACATTTTGTTTTTTGCTTTCTATTTCCAGTAGCCGTGTTTAGCATCTAAATGTATTCACTTTATAGCAGCGCAGTAATACACACCACAATTAAATTAAATTTAAATTTAAAAAAAAAAGTGGCAAAAGCTCAGAAACAAAGAAAGAGTAAGGAAGAAAGAACCCTCAGGCTGAAAGTAATATATACACTCAAGTTTTAACTATGTACCTACATATAGTTAGCCTAGAGCAGCTTGACTCTATAACTGGTTACAAAGCATGAGATAACACAATCAAGGCAGTTATTATCCTACATTAAATTCAACAGGCCAAACTTAAGGTCCTTCTCCTCCTATCCATAAATACAGGGAAACCTCCAGCTGCTGTTTCCTGTAACCTATTAAGTCAGATTGAATCTCATATTAAAAGATGGTTTAAAACATTCATATCCTTGTTTGGATGTGAATTTGCTGCTATGCTTACAATACTTATTCCATACTATCCGAAACAAAACCTGTAACCCTTTTTCTGCTCCTTATGTGCTGCTTTATATGAGTTTCTTTCAAACCAAGGATAAACTTCATACAACTAACTAAACTCAAACAAGATGGGGCCATGGGTATTCCCAACATTAAATGTTACTACCTAGCATATATCATATAACCAACCAATGTGATAGTGGGACTTAATTAGTGGGAATGCTTAATAGCATTCCCAGTATTGATATTCGTTTTTTATTATTCTTAGTCCGTACGTTTTTTGGCTCAGCGTAACTTCTGCATACGTTCAGCTATTGAGACCATTCAACTTTTAAAATGTTTATCTCTTTCAGCTAATGATGGGACTTCTTCAAGTTTTTTTGTACTATTGATACTTTTTAAAATATTAAGCTTTTAGACACTTTTTTTAAAACATTGAAGTCAATGAGAGCATCCTTTTTACCTCTTAAAATCTTATCTGCTACCAAAAGTTTCAGTTCCTTCATACTTTCACTTACAGACACCAAACAAACTTTAAAACGGTCACAAAATATCCAGCTATCCGGCTATGACTTTTGAGCTTGATATCTTTTACAGTTTTTGTGAAAAAGCAGTTTACGTTTAGTGATTTTTTCAGAAAATTTTATTGATTAAACAGTGTTTCTATGGAGCTTAGTTAGAGTGGATCATGTGATCATTAGAGCACAGAGCATTAAAAAAAAGTTATATTTAAAAAAGGGGGAACAAATTGCTCTCATGTCCACAAGATCTACATGTCATACACAATTTATATATCAAAACATAGGTATTTTTGTCTGGTTTCAGGCAATGTGGTCAGTTTTGTGATACACATTTTACTTTTAGTTGCTGGAGCTTCTAAATGACAAGAGTTCCAAATTTTCTCCCATTGACTGTCATGTTAAAAATTCTATAAAATTTCCCAGCAAAACGCACAAAGAAGCTCTTTTCTAAATCGCTGAGATGCCCACATTTTTAAGTTTATCAACATAAATTTCATATCGATGCATTTTACAAAGGCCGTGTGTTTCAAACGGTGAAATGGCTGTATCAATAGCATGTATAGTTGTGGATTTATTAAGGTTTGTTTGAAGGCTTCTCTCACTTATTAGGTGTGTGGATTGAAGGGGTTTGTAAAGGTATTTCTTTCCCTAAATAGCTTCCTTTACCTCAGTGCAGTCCTCCTCACTGACCTGGTGTGAAGAAAACCTCTTGAGGGGAGGGGCGACCAGTCAAGTCAGGACACTCTCTATATTGCAGATAGAGAAAGAAGCTGTGTGTTAGTGGGCGTCCTTCTCACCCCCTCAAGAGGCTTTCTCCACACCAGGGAAAAAGCCTTGCATTACTGTGTGGAGTTACAGACAGAAAAACAGCAAGTGAGGGTTTCTCAGAAGAAATAAGGAAATTTAAAAGCAAAATCAAAGGATGAGGTAAGTGAAAGAGGACTGCAGTAAGGTAAAGGAAGCTATTTAGGGAAAATTATTTTACCTTTACAACACCTTGAATGATCAAAAAGAGGCTTTAAAAGTACTGAAGAAACAATGCTTGTATGTTCTAAAGATAGTGTAGTGGTTATGGTGAATGGCATCAGTGCAGGCTTAGCAATTCAGCTATTCAGCATTCCCACGCATTTTCCTCAGGAAATGCATTTTCTAGTTGCACCTAATATGGTAAACCACACCATTAAAATTTTACAATAATGTATTCCATTATGTTAAAAAGTCATCTGTATGGTTATTACTTTAAAAGCATTTAACAAAACTCATAGTTACAGGAGTCATTTCATCAAACGTGTCATTTATATAGCAAGAAAGTTGGTTGATATCAAGGTCGTCGCACTTTGCGGGATCACCTGCTTCTTCAGGACCAAAGAACCCCAACTGATGCGATAGATGTCAAAAGATTCTAAGTACAAAAATATAATTTAAATATCATATATTTCACATAAGCTATAATATAATACATAAATTATAAACACAAAAAAATGACATGTTGACAATATTTTATTCCTTCCTTGGAAAGGGTTAACAAGTCGGCCTTATATATAAGATGGGAGAAGCTCGAGGCACAGCTTACAATTACATTACCAATTTTTTGTCCACCTGGGAATGGTTGAACATTATGGGATTGATTTACTAAAACTGGAGAGTGCAAAATCTGAAGCAGCTATGAATGGAAATCAATAAGCTTCTATTTTTGTTTGTCAAAGCTTAGTTGAACAAGCTGAAGTTAAAAGATGATTGGTTACCATGCACAGCTGCATGTGATTTTGCACTCTCCACTTTTAATAAATCATCCCTTTTATCAACATTCTGAAAAAAATACAAATACATTTTGAGAAGCAAATTAAATCTCCTCACTCCCCTATCTCTCTACTCCATGTTTATTGCATATATATTGTCTCATAAATAGGGACCTCAGTCTGAATAAGCGCCCATTAGATTGACCCCCACCCCTAACCCAAACCCAAAAATTAACCTGACTTCTTTACCCATGCCCTCCACCCTTTCGTCCCATCCTAATAACCTTGTTCTCTTTCATATTTATTACCTCCAACATCTTTTTTTCTCCTCTCAACTAACAGATGATTAAACAAGCTCAATGAACAACCTAAAATGAGTCCTATGTCCTACAATTTGAAAATAAAACAAGTAACATTCTTGACAGGAAAAAAAATGGCTTTGCAGTCAATTATGCTAGGAAGTATCACCTTATGACTTGAAACATTTATTCAGTGATGTTCTTCCAGCCATTACTGTACACACAATCAGTTTGTCTGATGAAAACGGACCGATGGACCATTTTCATCGGACGAACCGATCGTGTGTGGGCCCCATCGTTTTTTTCCATCTGTGAAAAAAAATAGAACCCTTTTAAAAATTTTCCTATGGGTAAAAAAACTATAGAAAAAAACGATCGTCAGTGGGGAAGTCCATCAGTCAAAAATCCATGCATGCTCAGAATCAAGTTGACGCATGCTCCCACCTCCCATTACTTTTCTTTATTCTACTTTACTGTAATGATGTTCATCTACATTAGATACTCAACCCTTACAGTAAAGAAAGTATGAAAAAATACACAACGGTGAACACTGAGGGTACAGACTATGTAGGCCACCACACTGTAAAAATGTAGCACAATACAGTACTTAATAGTACTTTATAATACTGTATATAGCACAGGTAAACACTGTATAACATCAACTAGCTCTCTCTGCAACCACTCCTAATCCACACACCCTGACAAAAGGCATCTAGGAACTCTGACTTTTACAGGGAGGATTCTGTCCCATAATAAACTCTTTATTATCAGCCCTTCCAAGCCATAGTTCAAAGACCAGAAATTGCATGATAATTTCATGGAAATTGGTTGCTATGGTAGTGAACAATCGTATTAGTTTGCTGTTTTCCCAAACTGTAAGGCCTCGTACACACGATCAAATCTGTCTGCTGGACCGTCCCAGCAGACAGATTCGATCGTGTGTACGGGCGAGCAGACGGATTTGGCCACCCGACAGATTGGAAAGCATGCTTACCAATCCGTCGGCTGGGAACCCGTCCGCCCGACATGTCTGCTGGTTAGTACGCTAACCAGCAGACATGTCTTCTCGCACCGGCGCCGAATGGTTTCGACGCATGCGCGAAAGTGTTTTATTTCCTGGTGCGGTGACGGCGTCAACGTTACCGCCACGTCACCGACACGTCAGCGCGCTGTCTGCTGGCGGGGATTTTGGTTTGCTCGTGTGTTCACGCGAGCAAACCAAAATCCAAGCAGACAGATTTGTTCAAATCGGTCGGTCCGACCGATTTGAACAAATAGATTGCCTCGTGTGTACGAGGCCTAAATGACTTGAAATCAGGTCAAACTCATGGTTGACCTGAACCTAAAGCTTATCCCTAGTTATAGATTATATCACAACAACTCATTACATAACACTCATGTTTATTTTGTTTAAGCCGTGAATGGATAAATGATTCAGTTCTTGTATTATTTTTAACTGCATGAATTGTAACTGGAAGAAACTGTAATTGATGTTACCACTATGATGAAAAAAGGCTATCAGAAAAAAAAAAAACATATTAAAGTCTATTTTTCTGAAGTAAGAACGTTTGAGATTGGATTCTGCTTGGTTTTTATAAGTTACTAAAGTTCAAAATTGACACAGAAAAAAATACCTCCTATTGTATTTATAACGCATACGTGTATAATAAGTGTAACTAAAAATACAATTTAATTTATTCTATGCTCATATACATGAAAAGGAATACAATATGCCAAAATGATAACACAAGAAGCAGCCTCAGGCCACCCCCTTCCCTTGAAATTTAGCAGTCAAAGGCCTCCGTGTATGTTACCTTTTTCATAAACTTAACCTGTTCCAGACAGCATTCATTTCCTGCCACAGGTCTAACATTTTATGGGACATATTTTCTTTCTTCTAAACAGTTTATGCAAAAGAAACAGTCGTGTAGAGGTAAGCTACATTTTAATTACTGCATACTGTGTTTATTAAGTGCTTAAAAAGACTGGAGTATAATATAAACATATTGGACACTAGGGATGAGCTTTATGTTCAAGTGGAAAATGAGTTTGACTCGAAAATTGGCTGTTCGCCTGTTCGGCGAACAGCGGTGTTCGCGGCAAAATCGAAAAGCCATGGAACACCCTTTAAAAGTCTCTGAGAGAAATCAAAAGTACTAATTTGAAAGGTTAATATACAAGCTATTGTCATAAAAATTGTTGGGGACACCCAAAAAAAAATCACAAAAAAAGTGTCAAAACGTTAAAAACCACAGGAGACAGTTTGGGGCCTTGACAGTTTGGTCCTTTATTAAAATTAAAAAAACAAAAAAGTTCCAACGATGTAATCCAGTCCCGAGCGATACGGAAAAAAAAAAGCTGCTACGAACGATACCGCCTCCATAGGAGGCGTCTGGCCAAATGATGCACTCCCGGTGTGACAGCCCTTTTTATAGATGAGGGCAGGGCCACCCCTCCATAGGAGGCGTCTGGCCAAATGATGTACTCCCGGTGTGACAGCTCTTTTTATAGATGAAGGCAGGGCCACCCGTCACGTGCGTGGGTGACTCTGGCCCCCTCTGACGCAAGGAGAAAGGCCGGGGTTACCCATTGACGTGTACAGGTGACCCCACTCCCTTTTTTTCCTTTAGAAATGTAATTTTGTGCAGGGACTTTTCTAAGCACAGAAAACATGCGCTACTTTATAGGCCTACTAAAGACACTTTTATTGTTTCACTTTAAGCATTATTAAAATCACTGTGCCCGTTTTTTTTTTGCATTGATACATGTCCCCTAGGGCAGGACACAAACACTTTTTTATGATAATAACTTGCATATTATCCTTTAAAATTAGCACTAGACTAAAACTAGATTTTAACTGTGTTCGCGTGTTTGAATAATTTTTTTGCCTGTTCGCATGTTCTGCTGCGAACCGAACCGGGGGGGGTGTAGGGCTCATCCCTATTGGACACCTGTACCATGGTGATATGTGGCGGTATAATGGGCCGCTGCTGTCAATATTGTCCCCACAAATGGGTCAGGTTGAATAAATTATAGACGGTGCTTGCTCCACCTAGTGTTAAAGTGAATAAGCAGTGTTAAAATTTACAATTTCTCTTACTGAACCTTACCATAAACTAGTGCTAGTGAATTAATTAAATAAATACACAAATTGTATCAATAACTGGCATTTAAAGTGCATACATTAATAGCTTAGTGTACCAAGGTCTTTTCTGGATTAAGTAAATGAATCAATGAAGAATTTATGGACAATTTAAAGTGCATAAAGGGATGGCTGTGCAAAACAAAGTGTTTTCCTTATAAGAAAGTGCTGTTGTGCTTCGTATCCCAATGTTATCTGTGCACCCACCTTGTGAGGCACTGTAAACATTCCACACTCACCATATATGTTGGACTTCCTTACCATATACCAAGAGAAGTCTGCTGTGCTTGTAGGTCTTTCTGGGGACCTATCCCTCTACGATGTCCTCCGGTTACCCCCGCTGATATGGGTTACCTCCAGTGTTGACTCCGGCGCTACAGGATCAGAGTGTGCAGGTGTACAGGCGATATATGGAAAGAAAGCTTCTGATAGTATAAAATTCTCAAATGAGAAGTGCTGGAGCCGCGATACCCGGAAGTCACTCCGGGAGAGATAGCAATGGAGGAGGGGAATGAGGACTGCTATGGGGGCTTCAATCCCAGGTAAGTAATTAAAAAAAAAAAAAGAAAAAGAAAGATAGGCTCCAAATGGTGCAGATCAAACCAGGTATGGTTTACTTAAAAAGGGGGGCATACAAAAATAGAAAAGTAATCACAATAAAAACATGTAAAAGCAATGTGGGGTGCAGTAATTCTTGAGCTACGCATTTCGTCTCAAATGGTCTTCAACTGGGGCATATGCCACAGTTGAAGACCATTTGTGGGGTGCATTACTGCACCCCACATTGCTTTTACATGTTTTTATTGTGATCACTTTTCTATTTTTGTATGCCCCCCTTTTTAAATAAACCATACCTGGTTTGATCTGCATCATTTGGAGCCTCTCTTTCTATTTTTCCCTCCATTGGAGGTTGCACGGAAACACCTGTTATCCATCTGCTGATTGAAGAGAGTCAAGTTCAAATTCCAGCTGATTGGACCACTGTTCCTATCCAGTTTCCGAGACCCTTTGGGATCATCTTCATCCTGATCCAGACCCATTGGGATCACAAGCCCATATGACCCACTGTTGTATAACATAATTGCTAAAGTAAAGTATGATTCTTTTTTGATTTTATTAAACCTTTTATATGAAATTATGCTATGGTCCATTTCTTCTCTGCATATATGAAACGGACCTCGTATCTAAGAGCACTTAAGCTCACCATTGGATGTCTGCTCATTGGAATCCTTGCTATCTGGTGTTTCTACCCATAGATGGAATTTATGCTTAATGCCCATTTATCCGTTTGTTCCGGTAAGCGGCTTTCCATAAGGTGGTGGTTTTCTCACAGAAGTCTAATTCACGGTGGTGCTGTTTGTCCTGTCTGTGGGCTCTGATTCTACATATTTGGGACTTTTTTTCATCTGCTATCATATCTATTCATTTAGATCTGGGATTTAAAGGACTTTTTTCTTTGACATTTAATACTAGCATTTGGTTGCCAGTTTTTTATTGGTGCAGTTTTTATTTTGTATTATGTTTACACATTTGTTTACTATTTATGATTGCGTTTCAGTGTGCACCTTTTCTATATATTAGCACTTCACTAATTATCCTCACGTTTGCTTACTTTGAGTGCTATCAGCTCTTTCCCTTATATTTGGGTTCTAGCGCAGGTTTTTCCATATTCTATACTTCCTATATTGTTAGTAAGATCAGAGGGAGTTATCCTGTGCATGAAACACGCGATTAGCTATGCTCAATAATATATTGTACCAATGTGCGTTTGTAGAAAATAACCATTAAATACCTAGCTAATAAGAACAGGATAAATAGGAGCACAATTGATTAGGTCACTTGATATATCTGGAAGGGTGTGGGGCAAAAACCAGTTAACACATTTTGTCTCAAAACCACTATCCTCTTCCACTACTGTTATGCTATCAAGGGTAGGAGAAGAAGAAAAAAAAGGGGGGTGAAGAAAGAGTCCAAAAGATTAAGAAACGAGAGGGGGTGGGACAACCACCAACTAACCTTTCCGTCCATATCATGTAAGTACTTATCTTGTGTGCAGGAGATCTGTCGTAAGGAAGGGGGGGTGCAACTATAACTTTAAGGAACAGAGAGCTCCAGGGTAGCCCCACCTACATCTAGGGGAGCCCTTCTACCGAAGCTCCCCACTTTTAAAGCTAAATAGGAAATCGAGGATAACTTTTAACTCAGCTACTTAGGGGGAGGGGCAGTAACATTAGGCCTCTATTAACCTGTGAAATTGGGTACCCGCCTCAGGGCCCACTATTCCCGAACGTGGGTCTCAAGTCCCGGTACCCTTCCCCCATATCCAATCTTCACTTCAAATTCCCTCCCCAAACAATGCAAAGAAATAGAAATTCTAGGTTAATATGTATATTACTCAGAACTTTCGAGCTGCAAGGAGATGGTAAAACAGAAAACAACAAAAAGTAAACCACCTTATATCAGTAAATAACAGATTGACATTTGCCAACTGGTGTACCCTAGGTTAAGAGTACCCCCGGGGGGGAGGGAGGCCTCCATATAAATGTCAAGGTCACAAGGTTCCATTGTCCACCAAGATCTCACTGCCCCCTGCAATGATCTTAGGGGGACAAAGTCCTTTATGTATGCAGGAAGAGGAAAGGCACATTATTAACAATCTGAGCACTCTGTCTCTTAAATTCACACTGAGCACATCATGGTTAACAGTAATCTCAACATCTCAGAAAATAAGGTCCCTCTAGCATTACCTTATGCTAGCTTTCTGGAAGTTGCCAAAACATCAGTATACAACACACATTCATGACATTGCTTATTAACCACCAGGGTATAGAATATATCCTCATCCTCCATGTTACATATTGGTAAGCACAGGTATAATAATTTCCACTGCCAAGAGGATAATGAGGCAACTTGTTTCTCATGGCAGTATTTTAATGTTAACATACGGACCCAAGTCAGAATTGTAAAGGACAAGCACCCCTAGCAAGCTCACCTATAGCCCAAGGTAAGGGAAATGCCCAGAGGCATAACTAGAACCTTCAGGGCCCTGGTGCAAGAAACCATGGAGGGCCCCCCTGGCCAGGGCCCTTTCACTGATCTCAGGGGCAGCAGGACCTGGATAGGAGGGGGAATAAATCTTCTTTATTTTCCTCCTGCAGCCACTGAATGTCTATCGGAGGGAGAGGAGGAGAAGCAGACTTTTAGTGGCGGCAGGAGAAAAAATGTAGAGGATTTGTTTCTCTAAATGCCCCCCATCCAGGTGTTTAGGGGCAACATGTGCGCTATTGCAATTGTGATCCCTGTAGTTACGCCCCTGGGATGAGTGGCAGCGGTGGTGGTGGGGGATGGGATCAGTGGTGGTTGGGGAGGGATAGGTTTAGTGGCATCGGTGGCAGTGGTGGGGGATGGGATGAGTGGCAGCAGTGGGGGGGGTGGGATCAGTGGCAGCAGTGGTGGTTGGGTGGGGATGGGATCAGTGGCAGCAGTGGTGCTTGGATGGGGATGAAATCAGTGGCAGTAGTGGTAGTGGGGTGGGCATCAGTGACAGTAGTGGTGGTGATGTGGGGGGATCAGTGGCAGTAGTGGTGGTGATGTGGGGAGGATCAGAGGCAGTAGTGGTGGTAATGTGGGGGTATCAGTGGCAATAGTGGTGGTGGTGGGGGTATCAGTTACAGTAGTGGTGGTGATGTGGGGGGGGGATCAGTGGTAGTAGTGGTGGTGATGTGAGGGTATCAGTGGCAGTAGTGGTGGTGATGTGAGAAGGATCAGAGGTGGCAGTGGTGGTGATGTGGGGGTATCAGTGGCAGTAGTGGTGGTTATGTGGGGGGGGATCAGTGGCAGCAGTGGTGGTGATGTGGGGGTATCAGTGGCAGTAGTGGTGGTGATGTGGGGGCATCAGTGGCAGTAGTGGTGGTGGGGTGGGCATCAGTGGCAGTAGTGGTGGTAGGGTGGGCATAAGTGGCAGTAGTGATGGAGATGTGGGGGGGGGGTTCAGCGGCAGTAGTGGTGGTGGGGTGGGCATCAGTGGCAGTACTGGTGGTGATGTGGGGGGAATCAGTGGCAGTGTTGATTTAGAGGGATTGGTGCCACTCACTCTTGGATCCCCCTCCTTGCTAGGTCTTCCTTGGGTGAGCAGAGAGGATGGGCGGGGCCTGTGAGTACCAGTTTGTGCAGGCGGAGTCAGAGAAGATGGGTGGAGCAGGCGGGGACTGTGCCTGTGAGTGCGAGCGGAGAGGATGGGCGGAACAGGCAGAGAGAATGGGAGGAGTCGGCGGGTACTGTGCCGGTAGTGCGGGAGGAGAGAATGGGTGTAGTGGGCGGGGACTGTGCCATGAGTGCGGGAGGAGAGAATGGGTGGAGTGGGCGGGGACTGTGCCATTATTGCAGGAGGAGAGGATGGGCGGAGAGGATGGGCAGAGCGGATGGGTGGAGCGTGCAGGGACTGTGCCATGAGTGTGGGAGGAGAGGATGGGTGGAGAGAGCAGGAACTGCAGTGTGCCCACGAGTGTGGTCGGGTAAATGACCAGTGTACTCTCTCCGGGCGGCAGCAGGCCCCCCTACAGTGGCGGAACTCAGGGGCCTGGTCGCAAGTGACACTGGTGCAACCCTGATAATTCCACCACTGGAAATGCCCAGATACGGATAGGAAAAAAAATCTCACATCAGAAAGAGTCAGGCAGTTCTGGAGATTGTACTATAGCCTTAATCCCTGTCTGCAGAGGGGGTATTGTGAGCAATAGAGTCCGTGTAGCCAGTGCATTTGCGTACTAGAAATTCCATGAAGAAAATGTTGTCCCCCAGAAGAGGCAGTCGAGTCTGCTTAGTGAAGGAAGCTGCGAGCCATGAAATAAGAGAAGAGTTAGCTAGTGAGTCCCGTTTGTAGTAAGGTAATTAAGCAACGTAGTGTGTGTGCTAAGTCTTCCGATAAGGTCTTTATAAGCAACAGAAAAGGAGATTTCCCAGAGGGAAAACTATAACTAGATCGGACTCCAGGGTCAGCTCATCTGACCAAGAAAACATTGCTTAGTGGTCCATCTTGTGTCTAGCTGAAGAAGGTGTCTCCATGTCTCTGCAAGCTCTCAGGGAAGAGTTAGACAAGGACCGTCAACGCCTCTGTCTGTATCTTTGTGCCTGGGGAGTATCCTTTGGTTGGGCCGGAATCCAGGGTTCAGGTTGCATAAAGGGGCCATACCAGTCTGGCACTGGTACTACTGGGATGTCAAGGGTATCGTAAAAGGTGTGCAGGTCTGCAGGTACTCTAATACCCTATACACACGATCAGTTTTTCAGCAGAAAAATGGCTGAAACTTGTCTTGCATACACACAGTCACACAAATCTTGTCTGAAATTCCAAACATCAAGAACGTGGTGACGTACAACACGTACGGAGAGCCAAGTTCAATGAAGTTCAATAGGCAGTTTGACGCTTCTGCTAGATTCTGAGCATGCATGTTTTTTTTGTGTCCTAATTGCATACAGACTACCGTGATTCCCTATTGGAATTTTCCCTGTCACGAAAATTGATATCCTGCTCTCAATTTTTTCTTGGCACGAATTCTCACAAAAAAAGTGTGATGGAGAATATACACGGTTGGAATTCCTGACAAAAAGCTCACATTACACTTTTCTTGTCGGGTAAAACTGATAGTGTGTATGAGGCATAAGGGAGGCAGTGAAAAGGGAGGGGGTGGTGTCTGCACTGTAATGGTGAGGAGGGTAAAGTGGGAGGTGACACAAGTGTCTGGATGGGTGGATGTGATAAGGGAAAGGGAACTTAAAACAACATAATAACCAACATAATAAAATAAACAGTGTAAATTATAATAATACACAATAGGGGTGATTCCAATATACGCAAAGCGGTGACTTAGCCAATTAGAATCAAAGTTTATCTTCTCCGTGGATACTTTTGCCCCAAGAGGACTTAACATAGATTTCGATCTCAACTGCTTTCTCAGTAACTTCTAGGACCACCTCCCTTCCTAGTACCACTACACCCCCTCCCCTTTTCTTCATGTCAAACCAAGTTCTGTTTACCTATATACATGTATGTGTATATTATGTATGTATGTATCTGTCTATATGTATATGCATTTACCTATACCAATCAGGCCTGCGGCCATAGTAGACATGTATACAGCCGTACCAAATAGCTGCCTGATATGCGTCATGTATGTTGTCTCTGCAGCTCCCATCATAGCCCAGCTGTTTTCTGCAGTATGCAAAAAGGGTAAAAAATCCATTTATATGTATGCCAAAATCCCTGCCTTCGATTCCCCATGTGTGGGGCAGGTTGCTACATACGTTTTATACATACGTTTTTTCCATTCGTTTTATATTCCATTTTTATCCATATTTTTAAGAATCCATATACCTTTAAGAAATCGATCTCAGACCACCCCCTCCCTTTTCACTTGTTATTTCTTTCTGCCTAGGACAGATTGTTAGGCGTCTGCTGCAGTACTCTCAGCCCGCCTCCCAGCCCATCCCCCTCGGTAGCGCAGGAGCCTTTCCATATATGAGGGAGGCAGTACTGTTCCCTGTTGTTGCTTGCAAGCAGAAAATTAACTTCCATCTGTATTCAATACGCCTGTCCCGTAGAACAGTCAGAAGAGGGTGCAAGTCTCTTCTATGTTGAAAAGTGATGGTGGACAGATCTTGGAATATCTGAATGGGAGCCTCTTGGTGTTACAACTGGTTATGATTGCATGCTAAGCGAAGTATGTCCTCTTTTGGAGTGAAACTGACCAAGCAACAGACTGCATCCCTGGGTGGGTTAGTATCTCTGACCTGAGGCCTATGAGCCCCGTGGTACCTCTCCATTTCTACTGGTGCTTCTGGTGGCCTGTCTAATAGCATATTGAAAACAGCCCAGACTACCGACTGCAACTGAGGGCCCTCTACTGCCTTTGGTAACCCACTTACGCAAGTTACATCTCTGGCCCCTATTGTCCAAGTCCTCCATATGCCGATGTATATCAATCAGATGTTGGGCATGAGTACTATAATGCCTCGTACACACGATCAGTTTTTCCGACAGGAAAATCATGTATTTTTTTCAGCAGGAAAATGGCTGAAATTTGTCTTGCATACACACAGTGACACTCATCTTGTCTAGAATTCCGAACGTCAAGAACGCGATGACGTACAACACCTACGACGAGCCGAGATCAATGAAGTTCATTAGGCAGTTTGGCTCTTCTGCTTGATTCTGAGCATGCACATTTTTTTTTTGCGTAGTAGATGCATACAGACGACCATGATACAAATTTTTCCTGTCACAAAAATTGAGATCCTGCTCTCAAAAAGTGTGATGGAGCATACACACGGTCGGAACTCCTGACAAAAACCTCACATCACACTTTTCTTGTCAGGAAAAATGATCATGTGTACGAGGCATTCGTTTGCTGTATAGCTGCACCATGAGACACAGTCACCACTTCCATGTGGTCCAGGCATGTAGCAACCCCATTAAGGTCGATTTTCTGGTCAGATATTGCGGCAGATAAGGTATTTTTTTATGTCCAAGTCCACCCTCTGAAGGTCCGCTAAGCTGGGTAGGGGCAAGAGATAAAACACAAGCAAGTCCGTGCCGGATGCCCCAGGAGTGTCAGCTGTCACAACGGAATCACTTGTACTGTGGGAACATCGCCGGTATTATTCGTCTTAACTGGGTGGAAGGATATAGCTATGATCCTTGTCAACATTGATCTCTAAAACTATCTTTCTCCCGCTTATGTCAGCTCAAATAGAAGTTCTGGATGTCGGAGCTCCGGTTTTAAGCAGCCATCATGCTCTGAAGCCAGACCACGCCCCCTGTTTAATTTTTTGTTTTAATCTCGCTCCTCATTGGCTGAGACAGCAGGGGAAGCCATTGGCTCCCGCTGCTAATTATCACAGCCAGTGAGCAAATGAGGAGAGAGAAGGGGTGGGGCCGAGCCACGGGTCTGTGTGTGAATGGACATGTAAAGCTTCACCTCCGAAGTGAGCCTGAAGCACTGGCGGGAGACCCAAGAAGAGAAGGATTGGGGCTTTAATGTATAAAAACTTGCACAGGGTAGGAAAGTATATCATGTTTGCATTTTTTTTTCCTTTTTTACGTTAATATTACTTTAAATAAATGTTTTATTTAGAGCAGGCAGCCTGCTATACTCACTCGAAGAGATGGGAAGTCACTGCAGTACCATCAGGAAGAACACAATTCAAACTGTAAGGAATGGACTGCCCCTTACGATTTGAGCATAACCCTCAGCTCAATGGATGTTTTATGTCAATCATTAGTGATAACCAAGTTGGTCCAAACAAATAAAAAAAAAAAAAAAATCTAGTATTAAGCTTTCATTTTTTGGGGTGTACATAGCACACCCAAGGTACAAGACCAGTTAGGTCTAATTAAAGTCATATTTAATTCATGTGTGCACTGCAATAGTTGCCGTTAACTTTTTTTTATGAAAGAAACAGGCTGCTATGCTTTCAATGGTATGGCCTTACTTCTTTGGGGAACATTAGGCCCAGACTGCTTGTTAGGCAAGTCTGCAATTAACAAAGGAATTGTTGCATGTTAGTGGATCTGTGGGGTCCTGAAAGTACCTAAGGTTGTTTAGTCTGTGACAACTAGGTCGTCACCCAACTTCACACACTTACTTCAGCTACACAATGCACATCACAGAGTGATGCCGCGTACACACAATCGGTTTGTCTGATGAAAACGGTCTGATGGACCGTTTTCATCAGACTAACCAATCGTGTGTGGGTCCCATAGTTTTTTTATCCATCGGTTAAAAAACAAGGAACTTGTTTTAAAATGATCTGATGTTTAACTAACCGATAGGAAAAAAAACGATCGTCTGTAGGCACGTCCATCGGTTAAAACTCCACGCATGCTTAGACTAAATTAGGGGACGGGAGTGCTCGTTCTAGCGTTCGTTATGGAGATAGCACATTCATCACGCTGTAACAGACAGAAAAGCGTGAATCGTCTTTTACTAACACAAAATTAGCTAAAGCAGCCCCAAGGGTGGTGCCATTGGATTTAAACTCCCCCTTTATAGTGCCGTCGTATGTGGTTTACGTGACCGCATTCTGACACAATCGATTTTTTTAATCAATGGTGTGTAGGCACGACTGATCATCAGTCAGCTTCATCGGATAACTGATGAAAAAATCCATTAGTCCGTTTTCATCGGATGGACCGATCGTGTGTACAGGGCATAATATGTTTTATTTGCCAGGAAAGCATGTCAGAGCTATTCACTCTTTAGTAATAGAATTTTAATACCACAATTTTTTTTTTTAAGTTTTGTTACCACAAAATACAACTTTACGCTTTCAAAGATATTTTAGTTCTCTGTTCAGTTTGGTATATGCACGAACAAAACTGTTGCAAAGGGCATAAATAAGCCATAAATGTGATATACGTCAACAAATCAGAGGTCCAACTTAGTAGAAAAGCTTTAGGGAAGCATATTTGTGTATTTTTTTTTTCTTCTTAGTCATAAGTCTGAATAAGCTTTACCATTATGCAATATCTCTCTAAAAGCTGGGCTGAACAGAGAAAAATAAAGTCTTTTGTCTACAAGTGTATCCAGCTGTATGTAGCAACCTTATATTAGAAACTGATGAAAATTACCTGCAGCATGAATGATTCTCTCTCAGCTTCAAATTATTTGAGAAGAAAAAAAAAAGCTGAAGCTAGAGGTTTCTTCTGTTCTTACTTTATATTTTTCTTAAAGTGCAGTTTCATATTCTACTTTATTTTCTAACTATAGTTCGCTGAAAGATCTGCATACATTATTGTAAATGTAGCAACCTAAAATAGTTATGAGAAGCTTTTTCCCACTAATCTGAATTGTAATAGCTAATACATGAATATGAAAAGATGAACTGAAACTTCTATATATCTGTGTGAGACATTTATGGCATAACACATAATACTGAGCATTTTTACCTTAGGTTTAAAGAGCATGCATGCACTGAGGAAAAAGTGGTACACATATACTCGAGCCAATAGTTAACTTACAACTAGGAATACAAAATATGGTTTGGATTTAATTCACAGGGCCTTCATTAAACCAATCATAAAGTGCAAAAATTGCAAACTTAAATACAAACTTCATTGAAGTCTATGATGCAAAAAAAAAAAAAACTATCATACAGCAGGAATGGGGGTGCATTTTTAAATGTGAATTCAAGGACGCATCAGAAAAAACACCAATCCATTCAGTTACATGCATGGTATATGCCTTTTAGGCTATATGTACAGTAGAACTGAACAACAAAAATACTGTGCTTGTGTATAAAGTGCAAACAAAAAAAAAAGAGAGAAATATACACATAAACAAGCATAGAATACAAAGTAAGTTGTACCAAGTGAACATAATATAAATGTGGATGGATGGCAAAGTCCAAAAAAAATGTCAGGAAAATAAATTAATAAGTATAATTCCTTGAAACATATGCTGAATAAAGTGTTGGGTGCTGTGAACTTCAAATGGTATCCTTCACCAGGTGAATCACCAACATAAAGTAAGGCTGTACTCTTAGGCCTTGTACACACGAGGGAATATTTCCGCTGAACATGGTCCGACGTACCATTTCAGCCGAAAAATCCGCTCGTGTGTAGGGGCGAACGGACCGTTTTGGCCGGATTCCTCCGGCGGAAAAATTTCAAAGCATGCTTTGGAATTTTTCCGCCGGATAGCTGCCCGTGAGATATGTCCGCTGGTTAGTACGGCAATATCTGCCCGCACATGCGTCGTATCCTGTGAATGGATCCGACGCATGCGCGCGAAAGTGTTTACTTCCTGGTGCGGTGACGTGGCGGTCACGTGGCGGTCACGTGGCGGCGTCAACGTCACCGCCGCGTCACCGCGCTGTCCGCCGGCGGGGAATTTGATCCGATGGTGTGTACAGCCATCGGATCAAAGCAATCCGGCGGACAGATCCGATGGGAACGGTCCTTCGGACCGTTCCCATCGGATATATTACCTTGTGTGTACACGGCCTTACCCTACACGGTGGACCTTCTGTTATGGAAGGTCAGATAAGCATAGGAAACTGTCAGCTGCTGGCGCCAAGGGGAAACATGGGTATAAGGAATATACCTATCTCCAACAGCTCCTCAAGATGACTGGATCAGAACCTCATGTCTGCCGAACAGATTCCCAAAATAAATAAGAAGGGGAGCTTCCAATAATGAAACAAATTTGAAAAAGGTGTTTTATTCAGACACTGTGCACAACATAAGATACCCAGTGCATATAAAGCATAAAAACTGCAGTTTGAAATTTAAAGTTTAAAATAACTTGCAATGGCAGTTTCATACCTTAGTTTGATTGTTTGTAACCTTCTTTTTCACAGTACCCTTCTGTAAGAAAAATAGAAACACAAAAGAGTGAAAAGAAAAGACCAGCTGGTTTGTTTATTTGCATTTCAGTTTTCTTTTTTCTTTATTTGTCCGAGTATAGATCTATGTTTGTCCCAAGCGTGTCAGGAATCAGTGGCTAAGGAGACCAGAACATAGCTACACAAGGGATTTGAGACCAAACAATCAAAGTATATATCTTTGACCATGAACACAGCAAACAACAACCAAACCCCCAATGCACAAGAACAACTAATAAACCTAAATACTAATGAAATTTAAATATATACAATATACTGCTATGGGTACAGGGAATTCAGGAATGCAGGTAGAGGAGATCAAGACTGGGAACTTAAGCAGGAACTGAGCAGACCCAGCCAAGTTCCTAAAACTAACTAGGTGGAATTATCGAAGCCTCAGACCCAAAAGCAGATGGGAATTTAACCCTGTCAACAGAGTCCAGCTGGAAGGCAGCCCCCTGAATCAACTTAGTCCAATGGGGCAGTGTCCCCTGAATTAGCATAATCCAGCAGGGCGGCGGCCCCCTAATCATCATAGTCCAGTGAGGCGGTGGCCCCCGAATCAGCATAGTCCAGCGGGGCGGCAGCAGCCCAGGGATCAGCATAGTCCAGTGGGGCAGGGGCAGCCTGAGAAGAAGCATAGTCCATCAGGGCAGCGGCAGCCCGGAAACCAGCTGCTGCAAGCTTGGCAACAGATAGCAGGTCACCCGTGGCAGGCAGAAGCATGGTTGAGGCATGAACACCATCAGCAGGCAGAAACATGGAGGAGGCCTGGACACTATCTGCAGGCGGCAACATGGAGGAGGCATGGACACCATCAGCAGGCGGCAGCATGGAGAAGGCATGGACACCATCAGAAGGTGACAACATAGAGGAGGCATGGACACCATCAGCAGATGGCAATATGGAGGAGGCATGCACACCATCAGCAGGCAGCAGCATGGAGAAAGACTGGATCGCATCGGCAGCAGTCACCAGCATTGAGGAGGACTGGATCGCATCAGCAGAAATCATCAGCATGGAGGAGGACTGGATCGTATCAGCAACAGTCATCCGCATGGAGGAGGACTCGATCACATCGGCAGCAGTCATCAGCATGGAGGAGGCCTGGATCTTAGTAGACTGGGTAGCAGGCATCGGGTCAACATGCTGGGCAGCGGGAATTGGGTCAGTGAGCATTGGATCAGCAGACTGGGCAGCAGGCACTGAATCAGTAGGCATTGGATTAGCAGACTGGGCTGCGGGCATCGGATGAGTGGGCATTGGATCAGCAAGCAAGAAATCAGCATACTGGGCAGCGGGCACTGGATCAGTGGGCATCAGATCAGCAGACTGGGCAGCAGGCATCAGATGAGTGGGCATCGGATCAGCAGGCAACCAATAAGCAGACTGGGAAGCAGGCACTGGATCAGTTGGCATTGGATCAGCAGACTGGGCAGTGGGCATTGGATCAGCAGGCACTGGATCAACAGGCACCAAATCAACAGACTGGGCAGTGAGTACTGGATCAGTGGGCACAGGATCTGCAGGCAACATGGATAGTGGCAGAGTTATAAGAGCAGGAGAAAAGTTTTGTTTCTTTCTTTTTGGCTTAGATCCTGGGAGTCCTGCACATAGTTGCATCATGCTGACCAGAGTGTACTGCTGATGGAGAGGCCATAACAGTAATAGGGACAATAGAGGGAGGAATAGCAGAAATACAGGAAGCAGCCTGAGACGTTGCTGAGACGTTCAGACTCGTAATAGTGAAATAACTTTCCGATACAGTTGTTAGAGGCAACAGCCTGAATCCCGGACGAGCCCCCACATGTAGCACTACCCCCCGAGTAGCTGCTGAATATTTTGTGCGGCATGTTACCTCTATTTTTTCGCTGTCCAGGTTAGTAGAAGAGAGCTGAAAAAGTTAAATGTTCACACTTCACTCTTCTTTTCTAAGATTTATTTGCGGAACTTGGTAAGAAAAGATGAAGTTGTTGGAGGGGTGGAAGAGTAAATAGGTAGGTAGGTTCAGGTGCATAATCTCAATTAGGAAACACTCCTGCTTCCAGCAAACAGTTCTCATCGCCACTCTAGCCAGAGTGGGTATTGCTTACTCGGATAGGTCCCTCTCACTAGCCTAGCAGCTGGAATGGCGCACAGAATAAAGTACAGTCTTTGCCACAGACCTTCCCTTATGAGGAGACACTTTTGGTCCAGAATCCCCTGACACAGGATTTAGCACCCGGTTCTCTCCAGATAACTTCTGTAGAACGTAGATCTGACAGGCGATCACCATCAAGCCTCTCAGCACCTGGTGCATCCTTCGAAGGAGTTTCCAGGCTTTCTCCCAAGATACCAGCCTCTTGCATGGTCCTCTCCAGGATAGGTCCTCCCCTTTCTCCCTTCATCAAGTGGCTTCCTCCTGCAGGACAGACAGCACAGGATCACCTTGAAAGTGCAGACCCAGTTTGACTACTGGGCCTACTTAGTTAAACCACAACCCCGGACCAACGTGGTCCCCGGAGCCAGGATTCAGGAGCATGCACCCCCGGCCAGGTGGGCCACAAGGTACGTTAGATGACCAGACTTACAACCCGGTCCAATGGCATCTGTCCCTTAAGTTCCCCTCCCCAGCATGCACAGCAGAATGATCACTCCCCTGATTCGCTGTCGATGGGACACCCAATACACCCTAACTCTGCCACCCTTGGCCTGGGATCGTAATAACACCCCCAGGTGAACAATGGTGGTCACTCCCAGCACAGCCATGGCTAAAACAGAGGCTAAATTGCCCAAAATTACATTTGCCAATTAACAACTCAGACCCCCTCTAAATTTAAAGCAGCGCCTGTTCAACGGGAGCAGGCCGATACATATACAATATACTGCTAAGGGTACAAGGAATGCAGGGATGCGAGGTAGAGATCAAGACTGGGAACTTAAGCAGGAGCAAGGCAGAGGGGGACAAGAGCAAGGCAGAGGGGGTAAAAGCAAGGCAGAGGAGTGCAAGCTTGATCTGGCAATCAGGAACAAACTGGTAGCAAGGAAGGGACCAGAATTGTGATGCTCCGGGAGAAGGGAGGAGCAGCCTTAAGTAGCCCCCCAGCAGCTGAACACTGATGTGCCTGATTACCACAGCCTGCTGGCTCCTGAGAGACACCTGCTGGTGGACACTGGAGCTGCAGCAAACAGCCCAGAACAGGATATACCCACCAGCAGGTGAACTCAATCCTAAAAAAGCATGTTTGAATCAATTTATTGTTGACTGACTTACTATGTCTCCTGGAAGTGTATTCCAAGCATCAACTACTGTTGTAGTAAAATAATACTTTCTAAGATTAAATTTCAACTTCCCCCCTGCTAGTTTAGGGTTACTGTCTCTGTGTTCTTGATTGTTAGCTGCACATTGTAAATTTTGCCCTTCTGAACATTTTTCACATCCTTAATGCATTAAAAGCTGTCAATCATGTTTCTTCTTTCCATTCTTTCCTCTAGACTGTACACATATTACGTTCCTGTAGACTCTCCTGATATGTTTTATCCCTTAGACCTTTCACCATTTTGTTGCTGATCTCTGGACCAGTACTATCTTATCAATATCTGTTTGTAAGTGAGGGCTGTAAAACTGGACACAGTATTCCAAATGAGGTTTAATCAAAGATCTATATATGGGAATCAGGCCCGTCTCTTGGTGATCTCTCTAGTGATACACCCTGTAATTATATTCCTTTTACCAATTACCTGGCAACAGTGTTACTCATCTGAAATGAGTGCACCAAAATCTTTTTCCTCTGTAGTTCTTGCCAACACAATGCCCCGATATTGTTCTTTATCTAGGGATTTTTTTTTTTTTTTGTAGGTGCATTATTTTATATTTGGAATATTAAACTGGGATTTCCACTTTAAGTTATCTTCCAGCAATGGCAAATCATGTTCCATATTACAGACACCTGTAGGAATATTAACCTTATTGCAGACCTTACCCACCAACACCATTAGTTACTGTATTTATTGGTGTATAACACTCAATTTTTACCCTGAAAATAGAGGGTAAACTGTGCCTGCGTGTTATACGCAGGGGGCTGTGGAAAGTTTTTTTCTTCCTCTTAAAGTTAGGGTGCATGTTATACGCCTGTGCGTGTTATGCTCTCTTCCTGATCTTTAAAAGTCCACCTTGGAGTGTGGACTCAGGTGGACCAGAACATCAGGACCGGAACCTAGCCTGCCACAGATGCTGGAAAAACCCGGGCCGGATTCTGGTTTAGTCCCTTACAAGAGAGCAAATGCGAGGTGAAATATAGCGATTGTCATGTATCTCACCTCGCATACTGTCACACAAACTAAAGGATAGATCTATTCTTTAGCCAAATGCATATCCCCTGAACCACCCATGGGTTAAGTCTTCACTTGTACAACGTTTGTTATAAAATCATTATATGGAACTGTATTAAATGTATTAAATGTTTTGTTGAAATCAACATGTCTACAGCACCATGATGGTCCAAAACATATAGTATGTGTTACAATCACAAAATTGTAGTCACTTGGTAGATTGGGTCTTCTGTTCTTTGAACAACCTCAGCCCCTCTGACACTCCAGGTTAAGTGAATAAATACTGCAATACCGTTGAGAGCACAAATACAGATACAAACAACCATAGTTAAGTATCAGGAAGACTGTAGACTGGTTAGTGGAAAGGGAACTTAAAATATTGTTACGGGTCAAAGTAAAAAACAGTATGTGCATGAATGAGCAAATAGGTCAATCCCAGTTCACTTGACAATATAATCACTAAGTTACAGCAATTTAGAAGGGAGTTCTATAGGGTTGAATGGATGTAAACCTGGTAACCTACAAATTACCAATAAACAATGGCATAGGTAAACAGTAATAATATTGCATTAAATTCCCTGCAATTAGAATGCTATGCTGCTCGGAGTACACTCTGTATACAGTAAATTGCAAATGCTAGGACTCCTACAGAGATAAATCTTACTTTGGACAAGAAAAGTTCTTATAATGCAGCTATCTGAGGTGACAGTCCTTTGCACTAAGTCTTCAGCTGTCTAGAGTTGGGGCCTAGTCTTTCTGTTGGTGCACATATGTAATATACCTGTAAAGTCTGCATGATCTCTCTGGTCAGGTGCCCCCTCACTTCTAGGTTGCCTGGGGCAACTCTAGTCCTCAGCACAGAAAATACTTTATCCTGACAGTGGCTCAGTCTCTCTGCACACATGTCACAGTCCTGCTAGCTGACTTTGATTGACAGCAGCGACAGCAGCGACAGCCGCTTCTGTGTCCCAATCAATTAGGAGGGAGAATCTTGGATGGCTGAGACACTCGTGGACATCATTGGACTGAGATGGGGCTCAGGAAAGTATTAGGGGGGCTGACGGGGGCTGCTGCACACAGAAGGCTTTTTATCTTAATGCATAGAATGCCTTTACAACCCCTTTAAGAACAAAGAAAGAAAGTTACTGCTCCAGGTGGATTGTGTTAGGATGATCAGTATGGTCTCAGGAAATCAAGAGTGCTGGCAATGCATAAGGCAGCAAATGGCAAAAGAAAATATGGACAGCCGCACTCCAAAAAACCTTGATGGTTGTCTTTATTTATTATTGTCTTTATATAAAAAAAGGAAAAATGCACTACAAGTCACAGCACACTACACGGGAGTACAACCACTGACGCGTTTCGCACTATAAATTAGTGCTTAATCACAGCTGACAATTAAAAAACCAAAACATAATTGTCAGCTATGATTAAGCACTAATTTATAGTGTGAAACGCGTCAGCAGTTGTACTCCCGTGTAGTGTGCTGTGACTTGTAATGCATTTTCCTTTTTTAAATAAAGACAACCATCAAGGTTTTTTGGAGTGCGGCTGTCCATATTATCTTTTTCCATTTGCTGCCTTTAAAGCGGAGCTCCACCCTAAATCAAACATAATCTCAATCTTAATAATGCTCCTGAACAATGCTTAATCCGATATTTGCATCTAAAAAAACTTTTACTGTACCTTATAAACAAGATAGACTTCCGGTCTGCAGCCCTCGGGTTTCCGTCAGGTTTTCCATTCTTTCCTGTCCCGCGCAGTGTCTTCTGGGAGCTTGTGTCATAGCTCACTTGTTATCATATTAGGCCCGTGTTAGAGGAAACATTGTGCGACTTCGTCCAGCAGGAAGTGATGCGCGATGTAAACAAAGGAAGTAGGGCGGGCATTTGAAAATTCTCCATTACAGGACAGATCGAGCGGTGGATGCTGGGATTACAGCATCACCGCATCCAGGAAGTCTCTGCTGGTGGGATTTATAATGCCCACAGTGAAGATGGCAACGGATGAACAGACATAATATAAGTTAGAGATAGGCCTCGTACACACGATCGGACATATCCGATGAAAACGGTCCGCGGACCATTTCCATCGGATATGTCCGATCGGGAGTTTGATCCGATGGCGTGTACACACCATCGGATCAAATTCCCCGCCGCCGGACGGCGCGGTGACGCGGCGGTGACGTTGACGCCGCCACGTCACCGCTACGTCACCGCACCAGGAAGTAAAACACTTCCACGCATGCGCCGAATCCATTCGGCAGCGGCGCGGCGGCTGTGCGGGACGACATGTCTGCTGGTAAGTGTACTAACCAGCAGACATGTCGGGCGGACAGATTCCCACCGGATAGATTTCAAAGCTTGCTTTGAAATCTGTCGGGTGGAGAAATCTGTCCGCTAGCCCATACACACGAGCGGAGATGTCTGCTGAAACGGTCCATCGGACCGTTTTCAGCGGACATATCCCCTCGTGTGTACGAGGCCTTAGAGTTAGAGGCAGCAGCACATATAGACGGACCATGAACACGCAAAACGTGAGTTAATGTAAGCATTAAGAATAACTGTTTAACTACCCCCCCCCCCAAAAAAAAACTTTTGGCATGGGAGATCCACTTTAAGAACAAACCTACAAACTCGTAAAGTAGAACGATATCTTTCACAATATTTGGGAATTAAATTTCCCTTCCCCCCTTTTTTTTTGTCCATCCATCCTCCTTCCCCCCTCCCCCCCCCCTGGTGGCTATATCTCTGATAAGAAAATGTAGGGTGTATAGGGCCTGGATAATTAGGTCCAAGATGGTGGAGGTAAAATCTAGGATTAATGACTGTAGAACATCTTAACAAAGGAGTACGTATTGAGACTATTTATGTTGTATGTATGTGTGGTTATTGTGGTTTTGTACTTATGTATAGTGTTGAGCGGAATACGCCATATTCGATTTTGCGATATTTCATGAATATATAGAAGAATATTCGTGAAATATTCGTTAATATCGAATATTCGTGATATTTTATCAAAAAAAATTTTGCGAAATTTCGCTAATGCGAATGCGAAATTGATTGCGAAATTCTCGTCCGCGCATGCGCGCGAACAACACGCGTAAATGGAGATCATTTCCTGAACTAAACTAATATGCACTAAACACTAACTCTACTTACACAAACTTATATGACTAAACTAAAGCTAATTTTTTTTTTTTTTACACTGACTGACAAGGACAAAGACGAGGACTACAAATAATAAACTAATATGCACTAAACACTAACTCTACTTACACAAACTTATATGACTAAACTAAAGCTATTTTTTTTTTTTTTTTTATATACACAAAACACAGAGACTAAACACACACTAAACTAAGCTACCTTAAAGAAATGTACACTTACACTAACTACACAGAAATCTATCTAACACTAAGCTACACTAACCTGTACAAAACAACACAAATCTGAGCTTTTAGAAAAGCTGTTGGGTCTTTTGCTTTGAAAAAAGCATTTGGTTTTAGAAGCAGGAAACTCAGAACTGAAAGCACTATAGGAAACACAATGCTAAGCTCTAAGATCGCAATACACAGGAAAAACGCACAGAAACACTCCACTCTCTCTAGCCACCTTGTGAATCTGCACTGAAATACTGCTGGGAGTGATCTTATATAATGGTCGTGCAGGCAGGTTCCTATTGGTTGCTATGGAGGTTGCTAACCTCTGACAACTGTGGTAGGAGAACTCTGATTGGCTCTGATGCAAAAGAAGGGCAGAGAAAGTATTCGCGAATATTCGTAATACGAATATTCGCATTGAGAATATTCGGCAACATAAAAGGATCGCCTCAGCTACTCGGCCCAGGGTCTCTAATCATACCAGCAATGCTTTTAGATGTCGATGGAGATCACTAGGATGTGATCTGTTTTAAAAATAAATTTGAAAAAATACGAATATTCGCAGTAGCGAATATTCACCACGATATTCGAGTTATTCGCGAATACTCGAATATGCAATATTCGTAACGAATATTCCCAATGCGAATATTCTTGAGCAACACTACTTATGTAATGTTGAAAAATTAATAATAAAAGAATTTTGAAAAAAAAAAAAAAAAACAACAGACCCTATCTTGTTTGTAACCCAGGGATTGCCTGTACCAGCAGAGGTAGTGAGACAGTCAACAGTAAATAGCTTCAAACATGTTTGAGACAAACATAGATATATAGTCAGACAATAAAGTTGACAAGAAGAAGGGGGCAGACTTGATGGATTATGTGGTCTTATTCTGCTATTGTTTTTCTTTGTTAACTATCTGTTGCAATGCTATCGATTTTGCTTCTTTTATAAAGTGATATGTTATCTTTTGCATTTTGCTTTTTTCCTGCTGTACTACTGCACTTTGTGCCATAATGTTCAGTTAAAAAAAGGAAGGAATTCAGCGCTGGAGATAATAAACAAAACAAATTAAATAAATTACAATAATGCAAGCCAGCACTGTAGGATCAATTCAAATAAAACGTCCCAAAATAACTTCAATGACAAAAAGTGCAGCGCATAACAAGTGACATTTAAACAAAAATAAACTAAACACAGAAAGTCCATATAAAGTGCACTGGTGAGTAGAATAATCTGATAATGCTCCAATCCAAACGTGACTGCGTGCAAATAATCCAAGATCAGTGACCCACAGGACAGATCCTCCACCAGATAATTAAAGATGGCCTCTCACCTGAGCTAATCGACCCAGGGTAAGGTCATACAGCATGAACACAAACGCATCCGAATCGTATATCAAGGGCACCAAACAGCAGGCAGCTCAGCAGTTCCCGGATCATAAGAGTGGTTATGCAAAAAATAGAAGAAGGAACAGACTAGTGCTCTCTATAACCAACTTGATTTAATAAAATGAAGGTATAAAACTTACATAGCTGACACTCGCGGCAGAGTGTATGGTAAAAATCATGTCCTGGATCTCCAGGTAAAACAAACAGCAGCAAGCAAGCGTGAGACGGCGATCGCGGGTGACGTCACGTGACTCCTCCCCCTCGTACGCGTTACGTCCCAGTGGGCGGGACTTCATCAGCGTGGGGCGGAGAGATCAACGAGAACGTCCCGCTCTGATCTAAATAGTGTGCCGTTGCCACAGCAACGAAGACACAGTCAGATAATTACAAACCTGCGCCACCTAGTGTTCACTTAATAGAAGGCAGCCAGCACCCACTAACAACAAGGCAGTCAATAAGCAGGAATGTAGGTCTCAATGGAAATTGGACCAAATACATGACTGTATATAAAATTTAGAACAAATAATAAAAACAAATAATATAAAATGTAGAAGAAACTACACAAAGAATTTAATATTTAAAAATAAAAATAATAATAATACTGACGTCATCCGTAATTGCCTCCTCATTACAACCATAGGACCATATAACAATGAATACCCATATCGTTACATTGTCTATCATAACAACAATAAATGGTACACATATTCACTACAAAAAATTAATAATGAGAGAAATATTGGAAACATACATATAAAATGCAGAGACACCATGTTTCTCATCATTATCCATCCCCAATACACTAGATAACAAAAAATTAACGATTAGAGATAAAACAGTTGAGATCAAACTCAACATTAAGACCGGCCGGAGAGAAAACTTTTGTTTCATAGATCCAGAAGGATTCTCTGCGACTCAGTTGGCGGATATAATGCCCACCACGCCAGTGCTTAGAGACTTTCTCAATGCCCCAAAACTTGAGGCCATTGGGGTTCTTATGATGGCATTCCCTAAAATGCTTGGATACACTATGATTCCTTTTGCCACGTCTAATATTGCTAATATGTTCACCCACCCTCACATGCAACTCACGTGAGGTCCGTCCAACATATTGCAATCCACACTCGCACTCAAGCATGTAAACCACGCCCACTGTGGAGCAAGTGATCAACTGCTTAATTGGGTATTCGGTTCGAGTGACATTGGACACAAATGACTTCCGTTTTTTGATGTTAAATTTGGTATGCCTGCAAGTCGCACACCGGCCACAAGCATAAAAGCCTGACAGGAAATCAAAGAGTTTGGGTCGGGGGATAACTGGTGGATCAGTAACTCCAGGGGCCAGCCGGTCTCTAAGGGAAGGAGCCTTCCTATATATAAATTGTGGACGTTCAGGGAGCACCGGACCAAGAACTGAATCCCCTTTAAGGATAGGCCAATGTTTGGCCACGATCTTTTCAAATTTTTTATGTTGGATATTGAAATCCAGTAGCAATTTGAAATTAGCTACTCATTTATCTCCTTGGGGAGGTTTATCGGCTATTATTAGACTCCTGTCAGTATTTCTGACTCTCTCGATCTCCTGCTCAATTACAGGCAAGGGGTAGCCTTTAGATACAAACCTGGTGGCCAATTCCTGAGACTGTACCACATAGTCCGACTCCAGGGTGCAGTTTCTGCGAAGCCTGACAAATTGGCCACGAGGAATGTTGCATAACCATAACCGATGGTGACAGCTCGCAAGGGGAATATACCCAATGCGATCAACTGTCTTGAAGAAATTCCTAGTGAATAATTTGGATCCAGATTTAAATATTTCCAGATCCAAGAAGGTGACACGTTCCCGAGAAATAGTCCAAGTCAGGACAATCCCCTTATCATTAGTGTTCAATTTATTCATAAACAACTCAAGTGAGGGCATGTCACCCTCCCAGATCATCACTAGGTCATCTATATACCTGCGGTAGCAGAGGAGCTGAGGAGGCGCATCATGAAAAACCACATCTCGCTCCCAGTGGGCCATAAACAAATTGGCCACACTGGGAGCGAAACGGGCCCCCATCGCTACTCCGCACCGCTGAAGGAAATAATCCTTATTGAACCAAAAGTAATTTTTAAGCAAACAAAATCGCAAACTGTCTAACAAAAACTTTACATGCTCTGAACTCAGATCAGTAGGTTCCAATGCCCATAATACCGATGCCAATGCTGCATCGTGCCCAATGATGGTATACAGAGAACCTACATCAGCAGTCACCAGTATGGTGTTAGATGTACAGGGAATGGAATCAAGAATTTGAATGATCTGTTTGGTGTCCCGAAGGTACACCGGCATCTTGCAGACCAAAGGCTGCAAGAACACATCCAAATATTGGCCCAAACGGGACGTGACAGAATCAATTCCGTTTACATTAGGGCGACCAGGGGGCCGCACAGCGTTTTTATGCAGTTTGGGCAAAAAATATATTATCGGGGTACGGCAATAAAAAGGATCCAAATAGGCTGCCTCCTTTTTATCAAGGATACCTGTTTCCTTGCCTTCTTTAATCAAAAGATGAAGCTCATTTTTAAACTGCACCATAGGGTCACCCCGCAACAAAAGTTAGGTATTGCGGTCACCCAGCAGCCTACACATCTCCTCATGGTAGTAGGCTTTGCTGAGGACCACCAATCCCCCACCCTTGTCAGCAGGGCGAATTACAATGTCATTACGTTGTTCCAACGAGGAAATACCTCGCTGAATACATTGTGAATCCCTAACTTTTTTGATACGCAAGCTATCAAGATCCTTACATACCATATTTCTAAAGACATCCAAGTGTCTAGTATCAGTGTATTGGGGATTAAAAACTGACTTATTTCTCAGATTCGAATGGTTAGAAATACCCGTTGGGACGTAACGCGTACGAGGGGGAGGAGTCACGTGATGTCACCCGCGATCGCCGTCTCACGCTTGCTTGCTGCTGTTTGTTTTACCTGGAGATCCAGGACATGCTTTTTACCATACACTCTGCCGCGAGTGTCAGCTATGTAAGTTTTATACCTTCATTTTATTAAATCAAGTTGGTTACAGAGAGCACTAGTCTGTTCCTTCTTCTATTTTTTGCATAACCACTCTTATGATCCGGGAACTGCTGAGCTGCCTGCTGTTTGGTGCCCTTGATATACGATTCGGATGCATTTGTGTTCATGCTGTATGACCTTACCCTGGGTCGATTAGCTCAGGTGAGAGGCCATCTTTAATTATCTGGTGGAGGATCTGTCCTGTGGGTCACTGATCTTGGATTATTTGCACGCAGTCATGTTTGGATTGGAGCATTATCAGATTATTCTACTCACCAGTGCACTTTATATGGACTTTCTGTGTTTAGTTTATTTTTGTTTAAATGTCACTTGTTATGCGCTGCACATAATGTTCAGTTAAACTGTATAAATCTTCATAATATTCTTGTCTCAATCTCAGGTCTCTTTTGTTAAGGGACTGCATGCTGGCCCTGTCAGGTATGACTAGTTAAGGTCAGATTTCAAAAGATTCAGCTTGTAGTTTACTGAATGTGATTTAAACACCATGTTCTGAGACTCAGATTATTTATAACTATTTAATAGGAAAGCTTGGCTCTTGTTCATGGAGCAAGGTGACAAACTCATAACTTTATAACAGGCAAAACATACATCATTCTTCACCTGCAAATATTTTTCTGAAAGTTATATATTTTAAACAACTATGACTTCCAGGGTCAGATTATTACACTGTAAAGTAATGGTGTCCAGTGAAGTATAGATTACTGTATACTAAATTCATACTATGAGCTGCTTTGAGTAGAAAAGGGCACTATTGTTAAAAAAAAAAATATATATATATATGTTTCTGTAAACCTTGTATATTCCATAGGTGTAGATGCTTGTAAGGAACCTGCATTGGACGTCAGTTTTAACCGATCTGAACCAGGTCTCACCCATCTTCCTCTCCAGACCAAATACTCACATGCCTGTGTTTTGGAGATATTCAGAAGCCTTTATATGTCACTCACTCTTCTGGTTTGAGGCCTTCTTTCTTACATATTGTCAGTCTGAGACCTGTTACTTGGAGAAAAGAATATCCGGATGAAGGGCTCCTTTCAATGATTTTCTGCAGAGCCTTTGTATAGCAATACAACAGTCCATAATATGACTATATGAACATATGAATGTACAGTGCAGAACACAATTCCTTTATTACACAACCCCTGAACAGTAGTTTTTACAGTGCAGAGCACTTGACTGTAGCCAACATGAACCCAATAAGTCCAGCCATCTCTCTCCTTACTCTTATATGAGTCCCCCAGCAGTGGGTCCTCACTAGGGATGAGCATGCGGTTCAAGACGAACATAAGTTCGACTCGAACATCGGGGGTTTGTTTGTTCTCAAACAAACCAAACATATGGGCGTTGTGGGAAATTTGAGTGCCACAGAATGCACCATAATACACTGCGAGATCACAGTGCATTGCTGTATGATGATTGGCCAAAGCACAGTTTGGCAAATCACAGTGCGCTCTGCTGAGAGAGCCACAATTGGCCAAAGGCAGGGTGCCCTTGGCCAATGATGGCTCAGGAGGACTAAGTCCACGCCCCACACTATATGAGGCTGCTTACAAATTGACTGTGTGTAGTGTTTTTTGTTTGGACAGAGAGATAGCTTGAGTTAGATTAAGCAGGCAGGGTATTCAGTTAGTGGCAGTGTATTTGATATATATATATATATATATATATATATACACTCTGCATACTGCCAAGTTTGTTCCAGTGACAAGGAGGGAGGGTATGATGAGGTCACCAACTGTACTTGGGTGCCTGAGAGAAGAGAGGAGGAGGAGGAGGCACAACTCCAATGAGGCAGGATGTCCTCTAGGAGGCAGCTTAATGGCAGCCAACGTATTGCATCACACCTCAGAGCACAGGTGCAGGGTGCTGCTGACTCCCCTCTGACTTTTAAAAGATCCTTGGTGTGGGCCTTTTTTAACACGTGTGCAGCAGATCGCACCATTGCTGTTTGCAACCTATGTCTGAAGCGGATCAAGTGTGGCCATAACAGCAGCTACTTGGTCACCACATGCTTGACCAGACATATGACGACCTGCCATGCAGTCCGTTGGCAACAGCACTTGAAAGACCCACATAATAGAAAAGGAGTCCTCCTTGCTCCACATCTGGGATCTCCAACTCTACCATACCTCCAGGACTCTCAAAAACCAGCACTGAGAGGAATGAAGGTATAGCAATAGGTGTCTCAAGTACTTGCAGCCAATCTGCTAGCAGTACACCACCAATTGAATTTAGCAGGCAAATTTCCCTACCCCAGTTGCTGAACCGTAAAAATAAATTTGGTCCCAGCCAACCACATGCTTAGTGTCTAAATTCTAGCTTGGCCAAATTGCTAGCACTGCAAGTACTGCCTTTTCAGTTTGTAGACTCTGCCCCCTTTTGTGAATTTGTGGAATGTGTGGTACCTCAGTGGCAGGTTCCAAAACGCTATTTATTTTCACAGAAAACCATTCCAGCTCTCTACCAGCATGTGAAAGGCAATGTTTTGGCCTTGTTGTAAACAAACTGGCATCATGCTATCCCTCCACCATACTCAGCAAAATTGGGTGCATTTCTGCATAGAAAACCAATCAGTTTCTAACTTCAGCTTGTTCTTTTAAGCTTTGGCATTAGAACATGGAAGCTGACTGGTTTCTATTCAGACCTGCACCAGGTTTTGCACCCTTTTGTTTTAGTAAATGACCCCCTTAATGTTTAGATAACCCCACAGGAAGGCAACATCTCCCACAGAGGTTATAATCCTAAACTGCATACTGGTTGCTGGTTATGAACTCACCTAGAAAACATAGTGACTGAATAAGACAGCCAGAAAACTTCAGCATAAAGTCTTACAGTACAGTAGATTTACTTTAAGTTTTAAATCCTAAAAAAGTAACTTAGGAAATGTTCTACTTTCAAGAAATTTGAAGCATATCTCATACAGACGAAAAGCAGAAACTTCCATTCCAATGCAAAGTTAGAACAGCAAGGTCTATCTAGTAGTTTAATAAAGGTAAAGGAATTAAAATGTGTTCTGACTGCTCTACAAGCAATCTCCAAGGAACAAGCCACTAAATCAAAAACAGCAAGGATAGCATCCTTCAAAGTGGAACATATCTTGCTCGGAAAAAAGGAATGAAGACAGAGAGATTGCAAAAGACTCTGTCCTGACAACTGCCACAGCATCAATAAGTCAGGATTTAGAACACAAAGGCAAAAAAATCTGATGTTAACTCCGCAAGAGGCAGGTGTACAACAGTACAAAACTGAAATAGTATATTAACCCCTACCGGGGAATCATTAATTACTTAGACTTTACAGATATGGCTGTATCTCGTAAAATAACAGGGTTCTCTTTCTTTTTAATATTTGCTCCTTTAAATTTCACCTTGTTGGGTGCGTAGCAGTAAGATTTTCTTTAGTGTCAGAGCTCCCTTAAATAAACCTGGGTTCTATATAGTTCAAACATTTCAGTTTTTCAGTGGGAAAGAAAGCAAAGTGCAGTCATCTACAGCATTAACACAACAATAAACTAGCTGTAAGACTGGATTCACATCTATGTATTTTTAGTGCTTTTTGCATTTTGTAGATTTGCACTACAGAACGTGTTCCATTGGAAACCATGTTAAATGGACTGTAGTGCAAATCTGCAAAATGCAAAAAGCACTAAAACTGCATAAGTGTGATTCCAGCCTTAGAACCTGTGCTGACATTAGCTGTATCCTGCACGATGCCGCAAAGAGGCTGGGTGACAACTGTGATTACTGACCCTCCTGCTACACCCCGAACACAATACCACAATATTTATATATATATACAGTATATATATATATTAATCTATATAAATGTAGCACTACCCCTGCAGGAGCTGCTGTTTAGTTTTGGTCTGCCGCTACCCCACTGTTGTCCATGTTGGCTCAGAATCTAGGGTTAATCAAATTTCAAAAACACGGTTGACAGTCACTGAGACTTTTCCAAAAGCTTTTTATCACAATGTTGACAGAATGGAGGGAGAGGGAAAGTTCAGGTACCTTTCTGTAGATCAATGAAACCTTGAGATCCCTGAGACAGGTGCACTCACTGTCATTGGATCTTGCTCACCCGGACAGGCCTCTGCCACAGACCTGGCAGCCGGAATGATACACAAACAGTCAAAGGGTAAAAGTCTCTGCCACAGACCTTATAGTAACAATAGCTGCTGAACGATCCTCTGCCACAGGATCCAATATCATAATTTTCCTCAGTAAACTCAGTTGCACAGTATGAAAAAGTCCCTTTAAGCCGACCGGCAATACTGTGAAACAGATAGGTCAGGATGCATCCTCTAACTGAGGTACCAGGCTCCTTCTGAGAAACCAGCTTTTAGCTGTGTCCTCTCCAAGACGAGTCCTCCCCAGGGTCCTTCAGTTGATCAGCTTCTTCCTACAGGACAGACAGCATAGGATCACCCTCAGGCCAGTAGGCCCCAGATAGCTTCTGGGCCTACATCCAGTTGTGAAGTCTCGGGCCAGCCGGCCCAGGGGCAGAAGAGGAACTGTCACATTCCCCAGTGACTGGCTGCACACTCTGACACTTTCAACATGGAACCAGAGGGGACAACAACACCTGCTGGTACCCGTGGGAAATACACCCAACTCAGTCAAAGCTGGGGCAAAGGCCAATTTAGCCATAAAATACAAACCTGAAATAACTCAATTTCAGATATCCCACTAAATTTGAATAATAGCACCTGGTCAACAGGAGCAGGGTGCTACATAAAATATAAAGGCAGCCCAAGGGCTACCGCTGCACTAGAACCAACTGTGAAGTCTTGAGATCACAAAGTAATCGAAAAAAACAAGAGAATGATAATGACAAAAGAAATAGCTGCCAGCATCAAAAAAGTCTAGTTCAAAAATGTAAAACAAGATATATATGCAGAAGTGGATGTAGCACTACATTTCTGTTAATATAAAAAAAATGATATTACAAAAAAAATAAAAAATAAATATACCAAAGTAAAAAGAAAAAGTGAAAAAAAAAAAAAAACTCAGGCAGAGTTCCATCACATAGAAAAACTCATAAGTGTCTATATAATGTCCATCCACAAAATAGAGGATATATAGCAGGAAGAAAATTGTGATAAAATCTTCACACAAATTGTAAGATGGTGAATCCAAGGTGGTAAAATTGACCGCCACAGCATTCTCACCCAGCGTGGGGATTTAATGGTTTCCCTAGGACCTTAGTAGTGTCTGGAGCTATCGCTGTATAATTGTCAATGGTCCCAAAATAGTGTCAAAAGTGTCTGATTTGTCCGCCGCAATATCACAGCCCTGACAAAAATCGTAGATCGTCGCCATTACTAGTAAAAAAAATAATATCAATAAAAATGCCAGAAATATATCCCCTATTTCGTAGATAATTTTTGCGCAAACCAATCAATATACACGTATATGTAGAAAAATACATATTGACCTAATCTGAAGAAGAAATTTGTTGTAGTTTTTTTTTTTTAAATTGGGATATTGATTTTAGCAAAAAAATATTGGGGGTTATTTAACCACTTCAGACCCACACAAAGACGGCCACCCATTTGGGCTTTCCCAGCGCGCGCTCCAGAGCGCGCTGCGGGGAAGCCCTGTGTTGGCCGTGTCCCTTGGACACAGCCAATCACAGATCGCGGCGAACGGCCAATCAGAGTGTCCGTTTGCGATGCGATCTGTGCCACGTATGAGAGATGATCTCATATAGATCATCTCTCATTGCCGTTTTACACAGAGACAGCGTCCTGTCTCTGGAGAGAAGGAGACCGATCTGTGTTCCTTGTACATAGGGACACAGATCGGTCACCCCCCCAGTCACCCCCCCTCCCCCACAGTTAGAACACTATGTAGGGAATACATTTAACCCCTTCCTCACCCCCTAGTGTTAACCCCTTCAATGACAGTCACATTTATATAGTAATTAGTGCATATTTATAGCACTGATCGCAGTATAAATGTGAATGGCGCCAAAAATGTGTCAAAAGTGTCCGATGTGTCCACCATAATGTCGCAGTCCCAATAAAGATTGCAGATCGCCATTTCTAGTAAAAAAAAAAATAATAAAAAATAATAATTCTGTCGCCTATTTTGTAAGCGCTATAACTTTTGCGCAAACCAGTCGTTTACTGCGATTTTTTTTTTTTACCAAAAATATGTAGAAGAATACGTATCGGCCTAGACTGAGGAAAAAAAATGTTTTTTTTTTTTTTTAAATTGGGATATTTATTATAGCAACAAGTAAAAAATATTGTATTTTTTTTCAAAATTGTCACTCTTTTTTGTTTATAGCGCAAAAAATAAAAACCTCACAGGCGATCAAATACCACCAAAAGAAAGCTCTACTTGTGGGGAAAAAAGGACATCAATTTTGTTTGGAAGCCACGTCGCACGAGTGCGCAATTGTCAGTTAAATTGACGCAGTGCCGGAAGCTGAAATTTCACCTTGGCAGGAGGGGGGGTATATGTGCCCAGTAAGCAAGTGGTTAAGAAAAGCAAATCCGGAGTGCGCATGCGCAGGACTTCCGGGAAGACGTGCTGAACGGGAGCTCCGGGCCGCCCTAGCACATCGAGGCTCACAGCACCCGAAATACTGGGAGTTTTATCCCGAGGAAGGTACGTGTGAGCAGCGGGGATAGCGGTGCATTGCCCTGGATGTCAGGCAACAGCGAACGGAGGGGTTTCAGCCGTCAGCTGGACTTTGGCCTAGCGGCTCCTTCAGGCCCTAAAATGGCGGCCGTGGCGTCTCCTCGTGGAGACGCGGCAGATACAGAGTCTATTGCAGACCCATCGTCCCCGATCCAGCACATCCTACCTCTGCTGGCAACTCCTGTGAGTAGTGAACCTCCCATCATAGTATCCCCAGCTTCCACGGAATTGCTTATAAAACGCACTATGGCGGACATTATGGGCACCCCTATGCTGCAATCCCCTATGAGTCAGGCTGGCTTCCAGTTACTATATCCCATGCCTCAACCCACTCAAACTGATATGGCACAGCTTCTTAATTTCTTCTCTGACATGCTGGCAGCGGGGTTAACTCAGACTGCAGCACAGATCACATCCTCCATTAAGGCTGATCTGCAGAATATAGGGGCCCGCATGGAAGCCATTGAACAAGCGGTAGACAACACGGCGGCCCGCACTAACCAGAATACTAACTGCATACAGTCGCTGCAGGACCAACTTGAAATTGCACTCGCCAAAATTGATGAATTGGAGAATCGCAGCAGGAGGTATAATTTTCGCATTAGAGGGATCCCTGAGGGGGTGACCAATATCCCTGAGACAGTGAAACTTTTCATCAAAAATGTTATCCCTGACATTCCTGATCATAAGCTTGAGCTGGACAGGGCCCACAGAGCTCTACAGCCCCCTCGCCAAGACGGGCTCCCGAGGGATGTGGTGGTCAAGCCCCACTACTATAGTGAAAAGGAGGAGGTAATGAGGAGATCCCGTAACATAGATGACCTCAACATTCAGGGGAATAAGATACAGTTATTTGCTGACATCTCACCAGCCACTATCCAGAAGAGGAGGTCCCTGAATCCCCTTTTAGGGGTTCTTATGCAGAAATCCATTAAATATTGGTGGTCCTTCCCATTTCGCCTCCAGTTTGAATATAAGGATAAATCATATGGCTTCTCAAGCTTCATGGATGGTGAACAGCTACTACTGCGCCTTGGTTTTATCAATCAAGAATTGCCCCCTCAGGAGTCTTCTCTTCGTCCTGGTACATCTAAAAGGCCTCCCACTGGCAGCCCCATCACCCCGTTGTGGAATAAGCAGCAAACAAAGAGGTCCAGAGACTCTCGTCCTCCTAGATGACTGTTCTTCCTGGCTTCATTTCTTTGGTTTTTTTACACCCTGCATCGGATGTCATATCTCCTGCTGGTATAGTGCTGCTCCCTATACCCACCGAGATCGTGCTTCTCAAGTTACCTTGTATATCTTAACTTAGCAAGACTAGTCTTCTCAACAAGATTTGTCTCATTTTTTTTTTTTTTACCCTGTTCTCCCTCCGGGGATGATGGGGTTTTGGTTCTGTTGCGTTAGCAAGTATTAATCTTTTTGCCATATTGTTTCTGCTCTAACCTTCCTCAGTGTTTTAAAAATGTTTGCTGTCTTTTTCCGGGCCTATGGCCTGGAGGTCTCCCAGCCAAAGTTTCAATGTTTTAATGTGGGCCTATAGGCTGGGGCGGACTAGCACGCCACTCCCTCTGCAGTAACAGGACAGAGCTCGCTCTTCTTGTGACTGCAGGAATACAACCCCTTTTAGGGTTGTCACCTTACTGGGTCCATCTTTATTTTGGACTCATATTCAGGACTTGGCTGGCCAGTCCTGTCTACATTTTCTCTTAACTAGTCTTATCTAGGCTTCTTTCTTCTACTTATTTCCTTTCTTTCCTTATTTCCTTACCCTAATGTCTGGATTTTGTACCTCATGTTTTTCTTTTTGTTTTCTCTTGACTCCTCAGAAGTGCACACGGAGGGCCTCCACTTTGCTGAGAATTTACACACGATCTCCACCTGAATCCTCATTGTATACTCCCGATATCTCGTGGGTTAAGGTAAGCCTTTCTCCGGTATGCTCGCACACACCCTCTTTGGTCCATGGCTGACACACCTCCCAGATTGGCTGCACTTAGGGTAGGGCCTAAACTCCCCGCTCAAAAGGCGCAAGGCATTCCAGAGTTATCACTCCAGGGGCCTTGACATTGTCCTACTCCAGGAGACCCATTTCCCCATCACCTATAACCCCCCTTTTTTGCACCGCGGATACCCAACTTTTTATTTGGCAAATGCTGAAACTAAAAGAGAGGGGTAGCTATACTTTTTTCAAAAAAGACCCATTTCGTACACTCGCTAACTGTCGCGGACAAGGAAGGGCATTATATCCTTGTTAAGGGCTCGATTGAAGGCAAGGTTTACACATTAGTTTCCTATTATGCCCCAAACACTGGACAAACTCACTTTTTTTCCAATCTATTTACTACTCTGGCGCCGCATTTTGAAGGCAGGGTGATATTGGGAGGTGATTCTAATATTACCTTTGACAATATCCTTGATAAATCAATAGCTGGGATCCCCCACCTCAAAAGACCCCAGAAACAAAAATTGCCCTTCAAATTGCCCGTCTTCTACACTCCTTAGGACTCAAAGACACATGGAGAGAACTTAATTTTACGATGAAAGATTACACACATTACTCGGCCCCTCACAAAACTTATGCAAGAATTGATCATATATTTTTACATGCCTCAGAGGTCCACACCGCGTCTTCTGCGTCCATTCTTGAAGTCCCATGGTCTGATCATTCTTTGGTGCTCGTCAAACTTGCAAATACAATTTCTCCCCCCGGGTTTCGTCCGTGGCGCCTTAACGCTTCGCTTCTCTCTAACCCGGTCCATTGTACCATGTTGGAGAAGGAAATTCGGGAATATTTTGCGAACAATGACAATAGTGAGACCTCCCCCAGTTCCCTCTGGGGGGCCCATAAGGCAGTACTCCGGGGGAAGATCATACATCTTTCGTCAAAACTGAAGCGGGAACATAAGGTGGACATTCTGAAACTTGAGAGAGACTTTGAGACTCTAAGTATAACCTATAAACGTTTCCCCTCTCGGGCTTTCCTTGCCAAACTTGATTCAGCCAGGCTGGCGCTCAATTTGGCACTCACATCCTCGGCGGACAAACATCTGCTATGGCAGAACAGTATGTTTTACATGCGCGCGAACAAGTTTGGCCCACAGTTAGCGGCTAAACTCTCACCTAAATTGAGGACGTATGCAATCCCCAAGATTAAGGTCTCGAACGGCAATTTGACTCAGAACCCCGAAAAGATTCTCAAGACTTTTCAATCCTTCTACTCATCCCTGTATTCCTCTGATGTTCGACATTCCCAGACGGACCTTGACACTTTTTTACAGAATGTCCCTCTCCCCAGACTTTCGAAATCCCATCGTTCCATCCTTGACTCACCATTCCAGGTAGCAGAGATTAGTGATGTTATTAAAGACCTTAAGACTGACTCTGCCCCGGGCCCCGACAGATTCTCAAATCATTACTATAAGACTTTTTCCGAAATTTTGGTCCCCTATCTGGTCCGGTTCTTTAACTCCTTACGTAGGGATCCATTGTTGGATCCCTCAGCAAACCTAGCATTCATATCAGTTATTCCCAAACCAGGGAAGGACCACAGTGAAGTGAGTAACTACAGGCCAATCTCGTTAATTAACAACGATATGAAGATAATGACGAAAGCTTTAGCCAATAGACTGGCATCTTTTATTGGTTCTTATATTAACAAAGATCAGGTGGGTTTCATCCTGGGAAGACAGGGACCGGACCAGATACGGAGAGCAGTGGATGTTATTTCCCTTATGAGGTCAGGCTGGGATGGTGGTTCTCCCCAAGAAGGCTATCTGCTTTCTATTGATCTGAAAAAGGCGTTTGATACGGTTAAATGGCCATACCTTTTTGCTTTGCTCCGTCACTGGGGTTTTTGGGCCTGATTTTATCAAAATTTTAGAAGCACTTTATTCCCAACCGAGAGCACAGGTCAGATTTCAGGGTCACTTTTCGGAACAATTCCCTATTAGAAAGGGTACGAGACAGGGTTGCCCTCTCTCCCCCCTTCTTTTCGCGGTGGCCATTGAAACTTTGGCGATCGCGATCAGAAATCACCCTGGTATCCAAGGAGTTCGCTGTGGACAATCGACACATAAATGTGCCTTGTTCGCGGACGACGTCCTCCTTTTTCTCACCGCCCCACTCACCACGACCCCTAACGTGATATGTCTCCTCAATGATTTTGGCGGGATATCAGGTCTGAGAGTCAATATGTCCAAGTCTGTAGTTCTTAATGTCTCCCTTCCTCAATCCCAAGTAGATAGTTTGAAAACTCGCTTCCCATTCTCCTGGAACTCTACTTCTATTCCATATTTAGGTATTAATCTCACTTCACAGACTGAGCTTCTCCATAAACATAATTATCCACCCATGGTTAAAAAGTTATTGACTGATCTACGTCAATGGTCTCTGTATAATTTATCTTGGCTGGGCCGTGTGAATGCAGTTAAGATGACCCTCCTGCCCAAAATGTTGTACCTTTTCCGCTCCCTTCCCATCCCAGTCACCAAATCGTATATTGATTCTCTTCAATCTGCTATAATTAAATTCATCTGGGAAAAAAAGGGAAACCGCCTCTCTAAGACAGTGCTTTTTAGACCTCGGCTAAAAGGTGGCCTTGGGCTCCCTAATTTGTGGTGGTACTACCGTGCGGCCCAACTTAGCCAGTTTTCTATAATTTACCTTAAAGGACTCAAGCCAGATTGGGTCTCCATGGAAAGAGCTGCGACCCCAGGATTCACCCTAGATTTCCTTTTATGGAACCATCCTAGGAACCGACCACCGATTTTAGCTCCTACACTGTCCCACTCTATGTCTCTATGTGACTCATTACATGAACTGACATCACAGGTATCCCACTGGCACCCACTTGCACATATTTTTCACAACCCCCGATTCCAACCCGGGTTAGACATTGTAGCCTTTAAATGGTGGCTTGACAAAGGATTATACAGAATTGGCCACTTTTTTTAATTCAAACGGGCCCCTTACGTTAGGTTATTGTACCTCTAAGCTCAAAATGCCCCCGTCTGAGAAATTTTGCTTTTTTCAACTTTCCCACTTCTTACAACAGATTAGGAGGTCCTGCCCGGAACAACCCTCTGTGACCCCTTATGAGCAGTGGTGTTCCTTAGCCATGGACACAAAGGGGGGTATTTCTTTAATTTATTCAGCTTTAGCTGAGCCTATGGAGAAAGCGCTTTACATGAAGTGCTGGGAACGTGACCTTGACCTCGATTGGCCAATGGAATGGTGGCATTCGAATGTGGCCCGTTCCTACAAGAGAATTTTGAATGTGTCGCTTTCCGAAACGAGCCTCAAGGTCATGACCCGCTGGTACTAAGTTCCCACCCGTATTGCCAAGTTTTATCCGCAGTCCTCTCCCTTGTGTTTTAGGGGTTGCGAGCTTTCTGGATCATTCCTTCACATACTGTGGGAATGCCCTAGGATCCGGTCCTTCTGGCACAAAATCTTTCACCTTATTAGAAAGGTTACGGGAGTAGGAGTTGCTTTTGATCCTACCGTTGCCCTACTTAACAGCCCTGTCCCTAAAATCCCCAAAAGTACACAAGCGCTAATATTTTTTATTTTACTAGGGGCAAAGATGACTATTACTAAGGCTTGGAAATCTCCTTCGGTTTCTCTATTAATGGCTAAGAGAAAGATCTTGTGGATGATGTCCAACGAGAGGCTTTCCAACATGATCCTTGACTCTGTTGAGGGCTTTAAGCTCATCTGGGAACCTTGGGCAACGCATGTAGGAGTCCTCCTCTGATTCTTTTATTTTGCTCTTGAAATTTGCAGCTGGCTTGGCCTTCTGTGTGTCCCCTGTTCCTTGTTCTTCTGTCTTTTTCTCTCTCTTCTGTTCTCCTTTTTCTTTTTTGCCCTCTTCCCTCTTCTCAACTGTTCGATTTTCTACAATTTGAATAACGATGTAGTTCGGGCCGTGAGGGTCCTTTTAGTCTTATATATCTTCATTGGATACAGTTTTGCTATGTTTTATTTTATTTCTTTTACAATAAGGGTTTATGGTGGTTTTTTCTAAGGTCATCGAAAGTTTTTTTTTTTGGTGCATATCAATCTCCTTTGACCCCTTTGTCATATTGACCCTTAAGACCTGTTCGAGTCTGTCTCGGATCGGAGCTTCGCCATATTTGGCATGCCCTCCCTCATTTAAGTTGCTCTTAGCGGGCCAGGTGTTAGATCGGGGGGTCCCTAGACCGCTCACTCCAGTGTGCTCCCTTTTGGGGCTCGGGGGTGGATTGGGCGGGTACTCCTGTTATTATATATTGGTTTGCCTGTGTTTAATGTCTGAAGCTTTTATAGATCCGGCTAATTGTTGTTTTATTTTGCTCCGATCTTATTTCGCATTTCTGTGTACCGCTGCAAGATTTTTTCAATAAAAATATTTAAACGAAAAAAATAAAAAAAAATAAAAGCAAATCCACTTTGCACTACAAGTGCACTTACAAGTACAGTCGCTCTAAATCTGTGAGAGGTAGATCTGATTTTTGCATGTGCAAGCTAAAATTATGTTTTTTATTTTCCTTGCATGTCCCCCTCAGATCTACAGAGACTGCACTTCCAAGCGCACTTGTAGTGCAAAGTTTGCCTTTAGTAAATAACCCCCATTGTTTTTTTTTTTCAAAATTGTCGCTGTTTTTGTTTATAGCGGAAAAAATATAAACTGCAGAGCACCAAAAGAAAGCTCTATTTGTGGGATTTTTTTTTTCAAAATGTCATATTGGTACAGTATTGCATGACCGTGCAATTGTCATTCAAAATGTTTTAGTGCTGAAAATTGGCCGGGGCAGGAAGGGGGTGAAAATGCCCTGTTTTGAAGTGGTTAAAAGTTGTTGTTTTTTTGCAATCCCATTGACTTTCTTTTATGTCCTATGTTTTTGGCACATTTTCTGACAGTGCACCAAAGATGCAGCATTCAGGACTTTTGGCATGCTTTCAGACATAATTTAAAGTCTATAGGAAACCGCTTGTAACACTAAACCACAGTTAGTGTGAAAGCATGCTCTTGGCTTTACTATCACTTACATACAGTATTAAGCCTCGTAGAGTAAACCGAGCGTGTGTACGAGGCTTTCAGGTTTCTCGTCTGGAAATCTGCCTAGAATCTCGACCAGAAAAATAGAGATCCTGCTTTCTATTTTCTCGTTGAGAATGATGATGTCATTGACGCGATGACGTCACCTCGTTCTTGCCTTTCAAAAGAACTGCGGTTCTTTTGAAAGAAGTGTGTGTACACTCGGGTGGCAAGAGATTCTTGCCAAGAATCTCATCAGGTAAAACAACGTTTTTTTTCCTGACGAGATTCTGGCCCGTGTGTACGAGGCTTCAGCCTTGAAATTGGAGAGAATTGATTCTTAAGGTTCACCTACCTTTGACTTCAATTATATTTTCATGAAAGTTTGCAAACTGATGATTCCTTTATAGGTTCATTATAGTTTTATCATGAAACAAGTACTAGCATAATAACTAATTGCTAGTCTCCACAAGTAAATTCTTCTTACTCAGTTGCTAACCCAGAACAAGTATCCAGATGATGAAAAATTATGATGGTTTTATAGTTTTTTTACTGTTGGTGATTCAGAACATTCTAAAACCATTGGACAGTTTTTCATGTCAGATCGGTTTTGCATTCCCATATACATTGGTGAAAATGGGAGAGTATAGTCTCAGTTATTCTGTTTAGAACAATAAATTTAAGATGTACCAGCATCCCAGAATATTTGGAAAAGGGGGGAGACCACGCATCTGACCAATACGGTTTTGCTTTGTTTTGTGTCATCTTAACAAACACCTTACTGTGTCCGAACTGTGGGGCCTGTTCCATCTTTTTATTATTGATGTATTGTCTTTTTTTGTAATAAATCTATTTTTATATGATATACGTCTCTCTACAAGTACCTTGAAAATCCCAACCAAACCCATACCGATCGATATAGTTTAGACACATAGTGTCAAGCAGCTTTGCTGTCTCTATCTAGTTGGTCTCCCCCCATTCCCATATACATCTACATTCTACAATAATTCAAATCCTGCTTAAAGCAGGCCAAATGCAGATCAGAAGGAGGTCAACAGCAAGTAAATGCACTTTTCCGTGAATTTTGAGTGCTCTCAAACTGATGCCATCAACATAAACCCAACATTAGTCAAAACAGGTCCTTAAAGGGTCACTAAAGGAATAAACATTCTTAGCTAAATAGCTTCCTTTACCTTAATGCAGTGCTGTTTCATGTCCTCATTGTTCATTTTTGCTTTGATGTTGCTGTAATTCCTCTCTGATTTCCACACTTCCTGGTGGTCTGTTTCCTGATAACCACAGTACTGGGAGATTTCTCACTGTGGTCATTAAGCAAGGAGGTGTGTGTAAAACCCCTCAGCACCAATCCAGTTTGAATTTACAAACCATCACTGCCCTCTATTGGCTCTCTGGCTCTGTACATCAGAGAGACAGAAAACAACAGCAAAAACTAAACTGAAAGTGTAGGCACATTATGATGATTGATTTTTATCTATTTTTAATCATTTTTTAAAAGGAATCAGTTAACTATTATGTCTCTATACCCTGTAAACATTTCAGCAAAAAAAAAAAAAAAATCCTTTACAACTCCTTTAAAGGGATTGTAAAGGTTCGTCTTTTATTTTCTAAATAGGTTCCTTTAAGCTAGTGCATTGTTGGTTCACTTACCTTTTCCTTCGATTTCCCTTCTAAATGTTTTTTTTTCTTTGTTTGAATTTTTCACTTTCTGTTTCTCCTCAGTGAGCTTTCCACCATCATCCGAGCGGTGGAAAGTCATTTAAAACAGCTTACTGAACACCTTACTGAGGAGGAACAGGAAGTGAGAAATTCAGACGAAGAAAACAAAGAAAAAATAACATTTAGAAGGGAAATTGAAAGAAAAGGTTAATGAACCAACAATGTACTAGCTTAAAGTAACCTATTTAGAAAATAAAAAAACAAACCTTTACAACCCCTTTAACCACTTGTCCTCTGCCCACCGTCAAATGACAGTGGGCGGAGGACTCCATTATCCTGACATCACGTCATATGACGTGATGTCCCTTTAAAGCCGCGGGCAGGCGCGCACGCGTCGCCAGCGGCGCGCGCGCACCCGCCGCTCTGCGGGGATCCCGTGCGAGTGCCTGGCGGCAACGATCGCCGCCGGGCACACGCGATTGCTCAGTAACTGAGCGGGGATGTGGAGCTCTGTATGTAAACACAGAGCTCCACGTCCTGTCAGGGAGAGAGGAGATCGATTGTGTCCCTTGTACATAGGGACACAATCGGTCACCTCCCCCAGTCACCCCCCCTCCCCCCACAGTTAGAACACTCATAGGACACACATTTAACCCCTTCCCCGCCCCCTAGTGGTTAACCCCTACACTGCCAGTCACATTTATACAGTAATCAATGCATATTTATAGCATTGTTCACTGTATAAATGTAAATGGTCCCAAAAATGTCAGAAAAGTGTCCGAAATGTCCGCCATAACGTCACAGTCCCAATAAAAAAAATCGCAGATCGCCGCCATTAATAGTAAAAAAAAAAAAATGACATAAACTATCCCCTATTTTGTAAACACTATACATTTTGCGCAAACCAATCGATAAACGCTTATTGCATTTTTTTTACCATAAATATGTAGAAGAATACGTATCGGTCTAAACTGAGGAAAAAAATATTTTTTTTATATATTTTTTGGCTTATTTATTATAGCAAAAAGTAAAAAATATTGCATTTTTTTAAAAATTGACGCTCTATTTTTGTTTATAGTGCAAAAAATAAAAACCGCAGAGGTGATCAAATACCACCAAAAGAAAACTCTATTTGTGGGGAAAAAAGGACGCCAATTTTGTTTGGGAGCCACGTCGCACGACCGCGCAATTGTCAGTTAAAGCGACGCAGTGCCGGAAGCTTAAATTTTGTCTGGGCAGGAAGGGGGTGTAGGTGCACAGTAGGCAAGTGGTTAAGCTGATTCCAAACTCACTTTACTCCTAAACAACATTTAACAATACCTAGTTGCAGTAAGCTACAGTAACTGGTCAATGCTGCTCAATAAACTGTGATATTTAATTTATTTTCATGAGCTGAAACAAGTTAGCTTCATTATTTTCTATCTGTAATCATGTTTAGTGGTTTTCTTGAAAAATAGAGCAGTTGTGCTTAACAATCTCATATAAACCAATACAGTAGTTAAGCCAGTAGAATCCAGCTGCTAAACTGAGAAAATAATTGGAAGTGGTGATGAAACACATAATGCTTTTAGAGCGTGTTTTAACTAATAACTAATTGAAAAGAGACAAAATAGACATTAAATGCTCACACAATAAAGCAGCTTTATAGTAGAGGGTTCCATTGCTCCCTTTTGTAAATGTATAGTCAAAGTGTGCAGATAACCAATGAGTTTTCTTATTTAAAAGATTGACAACAGTGCAAGAAATTATGAAATGAGAGTCTGCATCTAAATTATCGGACAAACTGCTTATAAATTATTGGATGAACTGCATAATTCCATTCAAAGAAATACATATTTAAAGTATAACGAAAGGCAAAACTTTTTTTTAGTTTTGGATAGAGTGGAGATGGATTAGAACACCTGTAATTTTTTATTTGCTGTCTGTGTCCCCATTAGGGCGATTCACCATCTCTATTTGTCCTGTTTACCATTATCATTGAAAGTGAAAGACAGCCCTTCATGGACCCAAAAGTGATGACACCATCATTTTATTTAAGTAATCAGAAGCAAGAAATGGTGGAATACACCTCTGATTATGCAAAAGGCACCTATGAGACTAGAAGAACAGAGTCTACCTAGGCAATGTCACAAGTAAGGAAGTGCTTTGCTGCTTCAAAATTGAAAATGCTTGCACAGGTATTTATCTTAACTGATTGCTTTATCACATTAAACTTTGTTAATTAATCTCTGTTAGCCCAACCTCAAAGTTCCAGCTTGGACACACTTAAAAAGACTAAAATGCTCTTACATTTTCCCAAAGTGAATACATCTTGCAGAGATTAAGTAGAGAATGGATTGAAAGAGATTCCCATACTTTAGTTCTCACATTGTTAATTATAATTACTTCATAATTCAGAAGGAAATATCTTGAAGCCAAACAACTGAATGGGGAGTTGTGAGAGCACATACTCCATGTCTAATTGTTTAAAAATCCTCTTAAAATAACTGTCTTAAATGTCGAAATAACATTTCTATATGAATGTGTTTATTTGTGTTAACCAAGACTTCTGGTGGTGGACCCACATGGTGTCAACAGCACAAGGCAGGAAGATGGACGCTTAGACTCTGAGCTCCGGCTACCCCAGGACAGATCAGCTTCATACGCCAAGGTTTCTTCCCCATCACCGTCTAAAAAGGCACCATGGGTACAGCGTCAAGGCACTCCTCGGCTTCCCGCTGCCGTTCACCGCGGGAAAACACCGAATCTCAAAGGCACAACATTCCAGAGATGTTTCGCGCCTCACGAGGGAACATGGCGTCCTCCCGTCATTCTGCCTCACAAGACACGGCTCGGCTGCCGCCAACAACGCCCTTCGATGTCGTTTTACTGGCACCGCTGGCTGCTTCCTCGCCTCCAATACCACCCGAACGGGGGATGATTAACCCCTCGCAGAAGCCCCAGCTCAATATTATGGACCTCAGGGCGATTGCGTCTGATATTAAGGACCCTGACATCAGAGTAGAGGAACACGACCAGGTCCTCCTCCATTCCACACAGAAAATAGATGATCATACCCTTCAGTTGAGGGACGTGAACAGACACCTGGAGGACCTGAACAACAGGGGGCGCCACCATAACCTTAGGGTGAGGGGTCTCCCTGAGTCCGTCGAGGGGGACCGTGTAAAACAAGAGGTCACTGCGATTTTCAATGGCATACTGGGGAGACCCCCACAATCCAAGATCGAGATGGAGAGAATACATCGGGCCCTCCGTCCTAAGGGCAGATACCGAACCTCCCAGAGACGTAATCTGCTGCCTGGTGGACTTTGGCTTAAAGGAGGAAATTCTGCAACGGGCCCGGGGGCAGAGACATGCTCATGGAGATGCTCCAATACAAATATACCAGGATCTCTCGGGGATCACTTTACAGCACCGACGGGACCTTTATTGGATGTACTTAGGGCGCGTGATATCAGATACAAGTAAAAATTCCCTTTCTGTTTGGCAGCCTCCCATCAAGGTCATAATGCCACCCTGAGAGTCCCTGAAGACTTGCCTCGCTTTTGCGATACTTTGGGCATACCGTTAGTACAGGTGCCCGACTGGTATGCCCCTTACCGACGCTCGGTAGGCAGGTGGGATAAGCCGCGAGAGGTGCCAATGGAAACCCAAACCACTAGACACCGCAGGCGAAGATCCCCTTCTCACTCCAGGAATCTTTCGGGCTCTCAACCCACCAGAGGACATTGGGACCCAGCGACCCCTCCCGGGGCCAGACGTGCAAGGAGAGACAATTAACTCCCTCCATCCAGGTACTTATGCAGCAACCTTCCCTCGTTTTATTTTGAACCCCTGTTGTCCCCGGTTTATGCTTGTGACTTTGTCTCGCTAACACCTCTGAATGTGTTTTGCTATTCGGGGTCTCCAAGATGGCGGATTGTCGTCTGAGGTGAACTATTTCTGTCCCAGCCGCCTGTCACTAAAAACTCTACTGAAGACTACGACTCCCAGAATGCTCTGCACGGATACGTCAACACGGGCTCCGAAGCGCCGCCCGATCTGATGTGCGTTGTCTGAATGCTACTGCGGCCACTCCCAACGGACGTGCTAAGTTGTTAGACCATTGCGCGAGAGTTCCCCGCTCCTGTCGCGCTTAGATGGTCATAGATGATTGGACGTCTGCTTTGGCTACCCCGTGTCCAGAGGACTCCATGGCCATGACTCTGCTTGCCGCCCCCAACACTCATGCATACGTATGCTCACACAGCCCGCGTATCCTGCCTCAGTAAACAGCTGTGACTCTCTCTCTCACGCCTCCCATTTGGCTGGGCTGAAGTGCTCATCGTATCTCACGACGCCGACGGCCGGTCGCAGGATAACATCGCCAACCTCCTGCTTCGCCCGCTGGACACTCATCGCAGAGGACCAGGCAAGTACTGTGGACTGATTGCTGATGGACTGTCTGAAGCTCCCTAGACCACGGAGGGTTCGTTGTTTACCCCCCTCCTAGGGGTGGTTCCTTCCCTCCATGTCTAGCACCCCTGGACTGGAGGCAGTACCGACCATGGGAGATGTTAGTGCCCACTTACCTGGGTAGGCTTTATACCGGTCTCCTCTACTTGCCTGGTGGACTTGAGAGACCGGTGGTTATGTCCTCTTGACGATCAAGTAGTGCAGAACGTTGTAAGTTCTGGTAAAGGTATTTAAAATGTTTTTAGCTATGGGCAGTGTATTCCCTCCCCACCTCTCACACTCTTCATCAACCGACAGGTGACGGGGCTTTGGACGTTTTGGCCCCCCCCCCTCCCTCTCATGGCTGACTGATCAGTATGCAGATGTGGGGAGCTGTACTGGAGGGGGGAGATAGCCTCAGAGGTCTCCCGTGTTAAAATGCGCATCATCACGACCGGGTTCACAATGATTTGACATATGAACACTCACACTGGTTATCCTCATCCTCCTTGTAGAGTTACCCAACTCCCCATGAGTGCCCATGTTTATTGTGTATAAGTTAAACTTCTGCCGGAACCGCCTCTTAAAGTTAGTAGCTTAGTTGTTTGGCCGTTCTGGGGTGGCTCGCTGCCACATGATACTACTGATTTCCTATCTGGGTTCATATCATATTGTTTTAAGTGTTACGTTCTACCGCCTTCTGTTCTGTTCTAGGTTGGGTCAACCCCCCCACAGTGGTGTACAGTGTCACCCGGGCTCCATTCGGGGACCCGGGCGTACGGTGCACCCTGTATCATACCGATTGCCTTAGATACACACACTAAGTGAGGGGACGCCGTCCTACCACTTAATCGGTATTTAGTACATACATCAAGTGGTACTGCTCACCGAGGTGCTAGTACACACGCATCTTGTTCTCTCTCTCTGTGAGCAGTAGGCTACCCCGTTTCACTTAGAGGAGGGCCCCACCTCCCCCCTGCAACATGGCAACCAGGGACACGGCTCTGTCCCCTGACACGAGAGATACCCCTCCCCTGTCCAAATTCAAACTGTACTCCCTAAATGCTCGGGGTCTCAACACACCTGAAAGATGTGCCCGTCTCCTTCACTCACTCTGGAAAAAGAAACCCCACATAGCACTCATCCAGGAAACACATTTCAGATCCGATAATGTTTCCAAGCTACACGACCGGAATTTCCCAATAGTTTACCATGCCACCAACGATTCCACAAAGTCGAAGGGGGTGTCGGTATTGATATCGAGGCACTGCCCTTTTCAAGTTACGGACATGCAGCGGGACCCGCAGGGCCGCTACATCTTCGTAAAGGGCACGCTACATCTTCGTAAAGGGAAACTTACGATAGCCAACCTTTACGCCCCAAATTCACAACAAGTCACGTATTTCCACACAATGCTCTACCAATTGACTTCATTTCAATCAGGTACTCTAGTGGTGGGAGGGGACTTCAATGTCCCCCTTGCACCTGCCCTTGACATGTCCAATGGCTCATCCTGCCTGACATACAGAGCCTTGCAGGCCATAAAATCACAACTGACCACGCTGACCCTACATGATGCATGGCACACACTGCACCCGAACACGAAGGATTTCACGTATTTCTCTTCACTACACCAGAAATACACCAGGATAGATTTCTTCTTTCTAACGCAGTCTGACCTCACGTCCCTAGTTGAAGCTACAATCGAACCGATGCTTTTATCAAATCACCACCCAATCACCATGACCCTACGGATACCATCACTACGTGCCAAATCAATGATATGGCGGTTAGATGATTCCGTCCTTCTTGACGCAGACCTCTCTAGATTAGTATTGGAAGTCTTAATGAATTATTTCACCGAAAACGCTGGGGGTCATAAATGTGTGGTTAGGGCAGAATTCATCTCCCTGATGGCTAAACGTAAAGCTAGGGTGACAGATCTGTCCAATCGGGTCAAGACGTTAGAACGCGCTCACAAGCACTCGCTGGCCTCTCAAACGCACACCGAACTGCTGAAAGCTCGGCAAGAGCTTTTAGAGGAACTCCAGAAAACACTAAAACGCAGATATACCCTAACTAACAAGCTCTTTTACGAATTCGGCAATAAGTCAGGGAAGTTACTGGCTGCTGCCCTCCAGAAGAAGAAGTCATCTCATACCATTCACAATATCATCACCCCTTCGGGGACGTCGCTTACATCATCTACAGACATTGCGAACCAGTTTGTTTGGTACTTCTCCGACCTCTACACCCTCCCCACACCCACGACGTCGCCGTCGGTCCCAGACAGGAAAACACTTATTCAGGACTTCCTGCACAACTACGGATCCCCGCAATCTCCCCTCGGGGACTTATCCCATCTAGACATGCCCATCTCATCGCAGGAAACGCTTTCGGCCCTGCAGCAGCTTAAGCCCGGGAAAAGCCCGGATCCAGATGGCCTACCGGCCAGTTACTACAAGGCTTACTCAAATTTTCTGATCCCGCATTTTCTAGCGACCTATAATGACGTCACTTCCCCCACCCCGCACAGGAAAGACCTGCTAGAAGCCCACATATCCCTGATACCCAAGCCGGGAAAAGATGTCACGTTAGTCTCAAACTACCGCCCAATCTCACTGCTAAATGTTGATGTAAAGTTCTATGCCAAAATTCTAGCCAATCGAATACTACCACTCCTCCCTAACATCATCTCCCCTGATCAGGTCAGTTTTGTCCCCGGAAGGGAAGCCAGGGACAACACCACCAAGGCCCTAAACATTCACCACTGGCTGACCTCTTCCCGTAATAATTTTTTTTCTCTCCCTGGACGCTGAGAAGGCGTTTGATAGGGTGGCCTGGGACTATATGTCTGCTGCCCTTAGCGCACTGGGACTCCCGCCCCGCTTCATCCAGATGATTTTGGCTTTATATTCGGTCCCCACGGCGAGGATCAGAGTTAATGGCCGCCTATCAGACGCCTTCTCTATTACAAACGGCACCCGCCAGTGATGCCCACTATCACATATTGTATTCATTATTACCATGGAGCCGTTCCATCGCAAACTCAGAGATAACCCCAACATCCAAGGCATAGAGGTCCCCGGAAAGCAATGTAAAATAGCTGCGTACGCGGATGACATATTGCTATTCCTTTCCAACCCTGTTGTTAGAATCCCGAATCTTCTTCAGGAATTCCGCCTATTCAATATTATCTCTAATTTCAAAATTAATTTTGGGAAGTCATCCGCACTAAATGTTTCCCTTCCCGACGCAGAGGTCACTCAGTGCAAAAACAATTTCCCCTTATTGTGGGACACAAGCGGCATTCAGTATCTGGGAATCAAGATTACGGCCAATCTAACTGATCTATATAAGGCTAACTTCCTGCCCATTCTGCACAAGATTAGGGAGGATTTACTCAGATGGAGACAAGGGCACTTCTCTTGGTTTGGCAGGGCGGTCGTACTTAAAATGAACCTACTTCCCCGAATCTTATACCTTTTGCAAGCGATCCCAATTAAAGTGCCGCTGCCCTTCTTCACCTCCCTCAAGGGGATCTGCAGGAGCTTCCTTTGGGCCGGTCGCCCCCCTAGGTTGAGCTGGGACAAGCTAATACTTCCCAAACAAAATGGAGGTATCAGCGTCCCTGATGTGGCCCTGTATCACAAGGCCTGTCAATTTGTACGACTGGTAGACTGGCATCCCACCTCCCCTGGATCAGTGCCCCCGCAAACCCCTAAGGAGTGCACGGCGCACCCCCTGATTGGTCCCACCCTACAGACCTTTAGGGCACTATGCCGATCCCACGGGACAACCCCCTCTCCAGGCCCAATAACCCCAATGCTTCACAACCCTGACTTCCCTGCAGGCATCAGGCCGAAGGACACTACGACTGACCCCCAACCCTTGCAGATTAGAGCCCACCTCTTCTTCCGTAACACAACTCTTTACACACACTCTGAAATGACTGCCGCTTTCCCACAACTTTAACTGCCATTTTTCAAATTCCTACAGATCAGGCACTTTCTCCAGAGCACTCCTGCGCCCTCTGCATGGTGTAGACCCCTCACCCCCCTGGAACAACTATGCAACTCGCAGGGTCCCCAACGGCACTTAGTCTCCTCAATATACACCATCCTGCTATCTCATGCAAAACCGCGAGCAACTGCCCAAACATTATGGGATAAAGATCTAGATGAGGGACTATCAGAAGCTGAGTGGGAAAGGGTGTGGGAACATACACACAAAGGGTCCATCAACGTGTCAGCTCAAGAAAACAGATATAAGCTATGTACCCGATGGTATCGAACCCCCGATAAACTACACCAAATTTTTCCAGCCGTCCCCCCTGATTGTTGGAGATGTGGCTCAGCCGTGAGCACATTCCTACATATCTGGTGGGAGTGTCCCCGCATACAGCCGTTTTGGAGGGAGGTACACGATCGCTTGACCAATATCACGACACTCGCCGTGGAATTCACCCCGGCTCAATACCTCCTACATCACACTTCCCTGTCAAGGGCTCAATATCACAAATCTCTCGCTTTACACCTCATAAACGCGGCCGTTACGCTGGAAAACCGCCCTGCCCCCCACGCTTGAGGACTGGCATGCTAGGGTAGGCAAGGTCGAAGAAATGGAACGACTCATACACCAGGCACACGACACACACGAAAAGTTTTATCAAACTTGGGCCTGCTGGATCCACTATAGAGACTCCCTGGGTCAGGGTACCCCACCAGACAACGCTCCGCCTCGTACTGCTCCCTGCTAAGCGGTCCAGATCCTGGTCTGTCGCACACCCTGATAGTTATGTCCTTCTCCCTCTCCCTTCATATCCTGTAGGTTGGACTCCCAATATCCACTATAGGGTGCGATTCACCCGAAGTAAGGGCCGTTCCTACAGTCCTTGGTCGCCGAGCTCCTCGAGTCTCCTCCCCCACCCACAGATTGATCCCGATAGGGGTGGGTGGGATGGGGAATGACTCATATGGGCTCCGGCCTGCTTCACTAGCGCTACCTCCCTCAGAAATAAATAGGAGAGGGGCCTTACCCTCATTACCTGTTATTAGACTCTCTGTAATGATTTAATGGGTCACAGATGTACTAGTCTATTGTTTAAGCTGTAAATGCAATACTTACGACTGTGGCGCCAATGTTCCTCTCTTTTTTTTTTTATTCTATTTTTCTTCTGTATTAGTACCTGGTCAACTGTTCTCGAATGTATTTTCGATATTGTATCGTCTTCTGTACGCTATATATGCATTTCTGTATGTTTTAAAATTACTTCTCAATAAAATTGTTTTTGGAAAAAAAATAAAAAATTAACCAAGTATAAATTCCACGGTATGTGTAACAAAGGTTGCATAAAACAGTAGTATGTCAATTGTACATCCAATAAATAGAATATAATGAGGACCTAAAGTGATTGTAAAGGTTTTTGTTTCTTTAAATAACAAACAGGTTATACTTACCTGCTCTGTGAAAGGGTTTTGCACAGAGGGGCCCTGATCCTCCTTTTCTGGGGTGCCCTGGTGGCGCCCCTGGCTCTACTCTTAATCGGGTGCCCACATGGAGAGGGGCACCCGTGCGTACTCACCAGTCCCGCTACTGCGTCCATTGACACAGACAGCAGGACTTGGCCCCGCCCCTGCTCCTGTGTCACTGGATTTGATTGACAGAAGAAAACAAGTGAAAGAGATACACTAATACTGCAAACGGGACAGAAGAGAGGAAGAGAAGTGGGTAGGAAGGTAAGCATGAAGTGGGGTTGTCCTCCCACACTATAAAGGCGCAAGTTGAAGAAGGGCAGGTGTTGTGAAAGAGTAGGTTGTTGTTGGTATGCATTCCAAGGGCACTAGTAAATTGTTCATTCATATAGAGGACATCTAGTCTAGTTTCAACTTCAGAGAAGCAGATGAATTGTGTTTTTTCCAGGCTTTGGCGATTGTCAATTTAGAGGATAGGAGAAAAAAGTGTGCACATTTCAATTGGGTTTAGTAAGACTGGGGAGGTTGAGATGAGCAAATTGGTCCTTAGATAAATAAATGCAAAATAATTTGTGTAGAAGGGAAAATACTTTAGTACAACAATGGCAGAGCAGTGGGCAGGTCAAATGTGGAGGGGATTACCTTGCAACCTCTAAAGCAAAAGCCTGCATGCCCAGGAAGTATGAGTATGAGTATGAGTGAGTCTGAATGGCACCATATACCACCTAATTAAGACCTTATATGCTGACTGATCATAGGCATGCGCACGGGGTACCAAGCTCCCTCAACACCAGCCAATGATTGACATGCTTCAGAGAGGGGGCGGAGCCAGAGGAATGTACCGGCCTGCCCAGACCCCCATCCCATTGACTGTTTTTTTAACTGTTCGGTCCCGCTCACCCCACACATCCCCTCCGACTTTTGACCACTGGTTTCTCTCCCTGCATGCAGCCAGCGGCATCCCATCAACCCCAGCACTGCCACTGATCACCCCCCCAGCACTGCCATTGATCACCCCCCCCCCCAGCACTCCCACTGATCACCCCCCCAGCACTGCCACTGATCTCACCCCCCCCAGCACTGCCACTGATCACCCCCCCAGCACTGCCACTGATCAATGGGAAATGGGAATAGATTATAGAAATTTAACAGCATATGTGTTCAAAAACTGTCAGGCGGTCTTCTATGGAGGGGCACAAGAGTGAAGGTTTTTTGTATAGGCTATAAAGGATCATACTGAATTGATCAGCAATAGTCACAGGGTTTGCCATAATGGTACTGTTAGGAAGTTTGAGTCAGATGGGGATAGAACTTTTTGGAAAGTGTTTGATTAATGGACAAGCATGGAGCTTGCTTACTTATTTGCCCTACCGTAGAGGATAGAGTTGTGATTTTGGACTCATGTTGTTTATTGAGGTGCGAGGCCAATTGGATAAAGGACTCTTGAATGCCCTATGGGCCTCCCATAAAAAAACAGGAAAACATACTAAGCCTTCGTTAAGGTTAAACTTGCTTTTAATATTGTCTGCAATGGAACTCACCTTTAGTATTGTTGGAGAGTAGGGAGTCATTGAGGTGCCACGTAAAGGTCAGTGAGCAGTAGGAAATGGAGGTGTTCTGTATAAGCAGAGTGGTCTGAACGAGAGACCAAAAGTATTTCTGCTTTTTCAAAAGAAGGTAGAATTTGAGCATGGACAAAATAAAATGATCAATGTAAGAGAAGCAATGACGAGGGGCGAATAATACGTGTATCCTTTGTTCTCAAGTTATGATGATGCCAAGAATCCAGTAAACAATTTTTAGAGAGTAGGGCAGATACCTTATCTATAGAAGGATGAGTGATATCTCTTCTGGATGAAAGATTTAAAGAAATAGGTTTATCAAATGTAAGGTCCAGGATCATATTGGTGATAAAAGGAGAAAACACATAAGGGCCAGATTCAGAAAGAGTTATGCCGGCGTATCAATGATACGCCGGCATAACTGACACTTTGCGCCGGCTTATCTGTTTTCTGTATACAGAAAACAACATACGCCGGTTTGCAGCAAAGATCCGACAGGCGTAATTGTATTACACCGTCGGATCTTAACTGCAATTTTAAAATGCCCGCTGAGGGCGTTCCCGCTGATTTACGCAGAGAATATGTAAATCAGCGAGATACGCCAATTCACGAACATACACGGGCCCGACGCAGTCACTTTACGCCGTTTCCGTAAGGGGTTTCCTGGCGTAAAGATAAAGCTGCCAAAAGCAGGCGCATCCTATGTTAAGTATGGACGTGGTGACCGCGGGAAATTTGAAATTTTTTACGTCGTTTGCGTAACTCGTCCGTGAATGGGGATTTATGTCGATTACGTTCACGTCGAAAACACTGTCATAATTCGGAGCATGCACACTGGGATTTTTTTATGGTCAACGCATGCGCAGTACGTTCTATTAGGGAGACAGATGAAGGACAGGTATACATCCCGGACCCAATGCTGAGCTCCATTCTGATCATACACGGATTGGTCCCAGGGAGACCGGACTTCCCTATGCTATATGAGACTGATGAAAAGCAGTCTTTCTTTCTGGTAAGCAGGCAGTCCTACTACACGAGTGCACTGTGGATATCCCTTTTTCATCTGATAGCACATTGGATTTCACTTGATCACCTTTCTTGTCAGCTTTTTCATCACAAGATTTAATGCTGGACTTTTCACTGGATCTTATCTCCAAACAGTTTTGGAGACTCTTCTTTCTCACACTGTATTTTCTTGCTCTCTTCAACTATTTATGAGCTTTTATTTATATATGTATTTATGAATTTTATTATTTATCAATTTTTCAGCGCTGCACTTCCGTTTTGCTTTTTACATAGTATGTTCACAACAGACCCTTTAATCCCCTAAGAATATTCTCAGAAGAGAGACATACCACAGACTGTAGATCAGATCTGGTCAAATAGAGAGGATATGCAGAATATCAACATGGTAATGGGTACAATTAGTCAAACGGAACTAAAAACAAACAAATAAATTATAGATGCCTGAGAGATCATTTGAACAGACACATGTGGCATAAGGGGGTGACTAATGCCCCGTACACACGATCAGAAAATCGTCCGACTTTTTTCACTTAATAGTCGCAAGTAGAAATTGAATGGGTCACTAAAGTCACGAAAATTCTCGTATGACAGAAAAAAAAATCGGAAGTGATGTCATGTGTTGTAATGTATTTGTATTTTATTTTCGGACGACAACTGTACTGACTAAACGAAAATCGTACGATCTGGTATCGTACGATGAAAATTTTCGTGCTTGTCCGATCTAATAATATAGGTTATATCGGATGTACTAATGATCCGATTATCGTACGATTGCATCGAAAGCTGTATTTTTCGTCTGATTTTCGGATCGTGTGTAAGGGCCATAAGTCCCAGTGCTGAGTATTTTGCTGTTTGCAAAATAAAAAAAAGGACAGGGGAGTGCATAGCCATGAAATTCTTCAAATAAGGCATAACATATAATACAGTAGGCTCTATGGTATGTCAAGGTAGGTTGGAAAAAAGTCCCTGAGGCAAACAACCCTCACAGGGAAAAGTGTACAGGTGACCCTGCAATATGGTTCCACAGTAATGAGTGGAAGAATTTGTCCACAACATGGTAGTGTCAAACTTCAGGTCATGGAAAAAAAATTGGGAGAAGAATTAGCACAGTCACCATAGCAATTTCAGTCTGGGAAAGATGTGCAGAGGTACTCTGATTGCCTGAGTGCTGTTTTCCTTTCCCATTGTAGGATCAGGCAGCTTTGAAACCCTAATTGGGAGACAGTTTGTCAGGAGGCAGAAGCTGCAAATGGTTAAGTAGGTCATGAACTTCTTCCAGGGAAGAACAGGAATGTGAATAGTTGGTATACACAACCAGAAGTTTAAAGGGGAATCACCACTTGTATTTGATCCCCTTATTGTGAAGAATAGTAAGGAACCGTTTAGGGCCTTCTATTTTAGAAAGGTTTGCCAGATAAGCCTATAGCTGATACCTGTAAGACTGAAAAGTCAAATCTCTCTTATTCCAGCCTGCATGATGATTCCTTTGTCTTGTAAAAATTAGGTTTCACAATGATGTTGTAGAGCGGCCCCCCAGGATTTTTTACACCAAGGGCTAGTTGTATCTTATTGAATTCTAACTTGTCAATTGGAATACCCAGTGGTAGCTCTTGAATAAGAGCTGTGACAGTGGATGTGAAATCCTCAACGTGCACCAGGATGCAGCGGATCCTGAAATTGTGTTTCTCTATATACTCAGTTTTGTTCAGGGCCTCTGTAGGTCTGCTTTTATTATATCAAGTTCATGTTCATGTTAATCGACAACTGTAACTGTGTCATCCATTTTTTACTCTATCAATGCAAGTCTCCAGCTCCCTAATCTCCTGGAGAGTGTATTTGTGAGTTGTTCTGTTCTGGTTAACAAAAGTTCTGTTTGTAAAAGGAGTTAAAACTTGTTCAGTAATTTTGCATCTCCAACAGCATCATCAGATGGGTTACCTGTGTTTATGGACTGCTGTGCTGATGCTGGAGGAGGAGCTGGCATGGTGGTCGATGAGTTCCTGTGAGGAAACCTCTACTGCCTACCATGGTGCTGTTGCTATCTTGGAGTTGGAGCATGTGACAGGGGTTGCGCTGGGTGAGGTATCTGTCTAGAGCTGGATTCCTTTGTCTTGTAATAAGTGGCTTTCACAATGATATTATAGGGTGGCCCCTTAGGATTTTTTACATCAAGGGCTCTTTGTATCTTATCGAATTCTAGCTTGTCAGTTGGAAAACCCGCTGGTAGCTCCTGAATAAAAGCTTTGACAGTGGATGTGAAATCCTCCACTTGCACCAGGATGCCGCGGATCTTGAAAATGATCCATCTATTGTGGTTCTCTATATCCTCAGTTTTGTTTATGGCCTCTGTAGGTCTGCTTTCATCATATAAAATCCATGTTAATTGACATCTGTAACTGTGTCATTCATTTTTTACTCTATCAATGCAGGTCTCCAGCTCCCTAATCTCCCTGGAGAGTGTATTTGTGAGTTGTTCTGGTTACCAAAAGTTCTCTTTGTAAAAGGAGTTAACTTTTTCAGTAATGTTGCATCTACAACAGCATCATCAAATGGGTTACCTGTGTTCATGGTTGCTGTGCTGATGCTGGAGGAGGAGCTGGCATGGTGGTCATTGAGCTCCAGTGAGGAAACTTCTGCTGCCTCTCATGGTGCTGTTGCCATCTTGGAGTTGGAGCATGTGATACGGGTTGCGCTGGGTAAGGTGTCTGTGTAGAGCTAGGAGGAGGTTTAATGTGAGCTTCTGGTACACCTGGATGGCGTAGAGCCAGATCAATGTGTAGCCATCTTCTTTGGCTGCTCGTGAACTCCCCAGTTTAAATACAATTTCATATAAAGTTGATTGTCTCAAAGTACGAAAAAAACGGATAGTGTGATTTTTCTTCATTTTATTACTGTATTCTGTTTTTTAAACTATTCCTTTTGTGTATTGCTTCCTTCTTACCCACAGTAATTTAAGTTTTCTGATTTTGTTACTGGGTTAGAATCATCTGAAATATTAATATCTTCCTGTTTAGTCTCCAGTGCTCAAAATATCTTCACTTTAAACTGTTTAAAACAAGACTGGTGGCAGTGAAAGTTTCTAAAATCATACCTCTGACTTCCTTTTATTAGAGCATTTTGCACATGACTTTACAAAATCGCAAGTTCAGTAAAGTTTCTCGAACTTCCACCGCATTTTCTCTTTTCTACTTTAGTCTCTTATGTGATATTTTAAGATAACAGAGGCATGAAAAATACACCATATCTGTATCTTTATTCTTTTTACTTCACTGTTTTCTTTCATTTTTTCTTTTCTTAAAAGCATATATAGTATTTTTTAACTGTGACTTCTTACCACTTTTTTTATTTTGTAGACACAAGCTGAGGAAAAATGTTTTAGGTATCAATATTAAGACAAGTCAGATACAAAAAAAAACCCAGCAATAACACAAGTGGAAAGAATGAATGATGAAGCTGGATATGTTTAGAATTATCTATATTTATCAATGAACAAATGATTAGCTTGTCATTCATTCCACACGAACTTGTTTTATGGAACCATCATATTTTTAGAAAGGGCATTGCACACCTGGATTTCCAATTATTTAATGGAAATGCAGGTCTTGATATTATCTGCTATATTCATACATGGTAAATGTTACTGCAACACTCTATTTAATTGAAGCATTTGGTATTTTTATCCCAGTCTATCAAAGTGGTGAAGATTTTACATGTCTAATGCCCAACAATTGACAATTTACTTAAAGCCTATCCCTTTCACGCAGTTTTGCAATTTTGACATGTGTTAGTTAAACTGTACATATCTTTGGTAACTGCTTGGTGTATCCAGGTGAATTAGACCTTGTTTTTCAGGACACATTGGGCTTTTATTTGGTGGTAAAAGTTATTGCATACCTCATAAATTTTGTTTTGTTATTAAAGGAAAACTGGCCAAAAAGGTAAAAAAAAATAACAGTTTTTACATTTTGGCTATATATTTTTTGCTGCTACCATGACCCACCACCAAAAAACAACCACAAATAACTGCTCTTAATAATGCTGTGAATAAATATGGCACATATGTAACGCTAAGATGAACGGTGACACAAATGCTGACTACTGTCACTGACACTACAAAATACTCAAACTGAAACTGTCACTATTACTGAAGCTGTCACTGCACCTAACCTAACTAGTGCTAACAGAGGTAATCAGAACCTAATCTGAGGCCACGTACACACGATCGGTCCAACCTGATGAGAATGGTCCGACGGACCGTTTTCATTGGTTCACCGATGAAGTGGCCTGATGGTCTGATGTGCGTACACACCATCAGTCCAAAATCTAATCAGGTCAGAACGTGGTGACATAGAACACAACGACATGCTGAAAAAACAAAGTTCAATGCTTCCAAGCATGCGTCAACTTGATTCTGAGCATGCGCAGGTTTTTGGTTCTGATGCTTTTGCGTACTAACCATCGGTTTGGTCTGATGTTCGGGCATCCATCGGTCCAATTTTAAAGCAATTTTAAAACTTTGGTCCGACGGTCCGATGGGCCATACACACGTTTGGTTTGGACAAGGCCAGTTTTATCGGACAAAACCGATCGTGTGTACACGGCCTGAGACTTATTGTGGGCTGATTCTAACTTATTTATCTTTTTTTTTTTTACTCTAAGAAAGATTTTAGTGGAGGTAACACTGTATCACTTTCTCCTCACAGACGATCTGAGGAGAATGAGATACTAGGAAGTTGTTTACAGACTTCCCATTCATGTTACTGTGATTGGCTGTCACAGTGATCACGTGACTGGGGGGCGGGTTCTCCAACCTGTCAATCAATAGTCTGAGACCCGATGCTGAATCTGACACCCATGTCTCCTCACTGAGTGCACGCAATCTGGCGCGATCCTGGCCAGAACACATGTATGCAGATATGCAGCCCCACAGAACAAAGCCCAGGCATTTGGGACCGCATATCTGCATCCTGTCGGCGTTAAAGGGCTATATATGCCAGCATTCATCACCTCTCAATGTTGCTGCTAGAAATTGTAGTTTCTGACGGAACCTACTGTGCCTCAAGCACAGGCAAGAATATGTTGTGTTTGGATTCAACTTCAGTTAAAGCAGAATTCCACCCAAAAATGGAATTTCCGCTTTAAGTGACCCATTTTGGGGGGGGGGTGGATACCTTTTTTTTGAGGCTATCCAGTTACGCTGTGCAGGAAGGAAGTTCACCTCTCCCCCTCCCTCCATGCAATTTTCTGGGACAATAGAGCAGGTAAGGTTAACATATTCGTTACTTTTGTAATAAAATTTGGCTTTTAGAAACACTTTAAATACACTTTAAAGCAGAGTTCCACCCATATAAATGTCAGCAGCTACAAAAATCGGACGCTTACCTATCCTACATTAGCAGGGCTAATGTGGTGCCCATATTTAAAAAGGGAACTTATGCCTCGTTTCCACTGAGCGGATCGGTTCGGTATGGTTCGGTGCGGTACGCTATTTTGGGTGTTTCCATTATGAAAGCGTACCGTAAAACCAAACCGTACCGCACCAGCAAGGGTCCTGCTTCAGATGAGGGACCAGAGAGAGTGGAACGGTTCGGTTAGGACGGACCTACAAATACATCTCACTGATTGGTGGATGCGCTACGATTTTTTTCTAAACCCTGAATGGTCCCTCACGGTCTGATTTGCAGTGGAAACGCTCACGCGATTAGACCGGACCCATCCGAACTGCTTCAAAATTACTGACCCGACCCGATCCGTGCAGTGGAAACGAGGCAAAAGTCTTTACCAAGTAACTATAGACCTGTTAGTTTAACTTCTATACCTGGGAAGATACTGGAGAGATTAATAAAAGACCGCATAGACGAGTTCTTGCTGGAAAAAAAAAACTATTTAAGCAACAGACATCATGGATTCGTGAAAGACAGACGTTGTCAGACAAACCTAATTTCTTTTTATCAAGAGGTAAGTATAACCTTGGACAGAGGCGTGGCAGTGGACGTGGTATACCTGGGTTTTGCAAAAGCGTTCGATACAGTTCCACACACACGGCTCATGTGTAAGGTAAAGTCTACAGGATTGGAAATATCAGTTTGTAACTGGATAGAAAGCTGACTAAAATACAGAATTCAGAGAGTTGTGGTTAATGATTCTTACTCTGAATGGTCTAAGTTTATCAGCGGTGTACCCCAAGGTTCAGTGTTGGGACTCTTACTTTTTAATATCTTTATAAATGAAATTGGGTCTGAGATCAAAAGTAACATTTCTGTCTTTGCAGATGACACCAAGCTATGCAGCCTCACTGCTCTGTCTAATTGGGCGACTATGTGGCAGATGAGGTTTAATGTTGTTAAATGTAAAGTTATGCACTTGGGGGCTAAGAATATGCATGCATCATACATACTAGGGGGAGTAGAACCGGGGGGGGGATCCGTAGTGGAGAAGGATCTGGGGGTTTTAGTTGATCATAAGCTCAATAATGGCGTGCAATGCCAAGCTGCGGTTTCCAAAGCGAGCAAAGTCCTTTCTTGTATTAAGAGAGGTATGGACTCCAGAGAGAGAGATATCATTTTGCCCCTGTACAAATCATTAGTAAGACCTCATCTGGAATATGCAGTTCAGTTTTGGGCTCCAGTTCTCAAGAAGAATATTGGGGAACTAAAGAAAATGCAGAGAAGGGCAACCAAACTGATAAGAGGCATGGAGGAGCTCAGCTATGAAGAAAGACTAGAGGAACTGGATTTATTCTCTCTTGAGAAGAGAAGATTAAGGGGAGATATAATCAACATGTACAAATATATAAGGGGTCCATATAGTGAACTTGGGGTTGAGTTATTCACTTTACGGTCAACACTGAGGACAAGGGGGCACTCTTTACATCTAGAGGAAAAGAGATTTCACCTCCAAATACGGAAAGGTTTCTTCACAGTAAGAGCTGTGAAAATGTGGAATAGGCTCCCTGCAGAGGTGGTTCTGGCCAGCTCAACAAAGTGCTTTAAGAAAGTCCTGGATACTTTCCTAAATGTACATAATATAACTGGGTACTATCATTTATAGGTAAAGTTGATCCGGGCGGAAGTATCTGGACTGGTAGAAATTAACTCCCAAGCAGTGTAACCGCCAGGAAACACTCAAAATGTAGACATGTGCATTCGTTTTCATTAGAATGCATTTTCGTCCGAAAATCTGTTTTTTTCGTTATCGTTTTAACAAACAATAACGAAAGTGCAAGAAACGAAAACCGAAAGATCCGACATAAAAAATGCTTTCTTTTCGTTTTCGTTGCGGTAAAAATTCGATATAGAGAGATTCGACATTATAGGGAAAAGATTCGACATCATAGAGAAAAGATTTGACATTATAGAGAAAAGATTCGACACTATAGAATTAATAGATTCGACATTACAGAGAATAGATTTCGATTAATGAGACGTAAAGATTCGACGTTCCGTCGAATATTCTTTTTCTATTCACCCGCAACCAAAAAGATTCGACGTTCCGTCGAATATTCTTTTGACCATTCGACAGAAACCAAGTATTATTGGATTTTCGGACAAAAGCTATTCCCTAACGAAAAACGAAATAAATCAAAACGATTTTTGGGAGTAACTAAATAAATTTATTTTCCAAACGAAAACGAAAAAACAAAACAAAATATTCCAGTCTGCACATGTCTATCAAAAAGAGTGCTGGCCCCTGAATTACAAAAGGCAGACATAGGCTCCTACGTGCTTGTCTGGTCAGTATGTTTTGGACCGTTTGGTGGTGTCGAGGCTCCCCAGCACGTAGGAGCCTCTGTCTGCCTTTTGCCATTCAGGGGCCAGCACTCTTTTGAGTGTTTCTGGGCGGACTACGCTGTTTGGGAGCTAATTTCTCCTGTACGCATGTGCTCTGGCGATTTCCACCAGTCCAGATACTTCTGCCGGCCATGCGTGCTGGCGGTCACGTCGACGTCTGACGTCACCACGCTCTTCTGATGCAGAGGTGCCAGACGCCGCAAGGATCGGGGGACTGTGCAGGCGCAGATCGCAATGTGTACACCTGATGTGCAGTTAATGCTAAGGGGACCAGGTTCATTGGCCCCTTGCATATACCTGCAATTTTGTCTTTACCCCTCACCTGGCACCAAATTTTGGCCAGTCTGATAGGCTGTCCAATTTAAACCTGGCTGTGTAATTTTTTCACTGCTGCACAGCCAGGATCCATGCATCTTGTTATAATCCATGAATTAAGGTATGATAATCTGCTGCCTTGTTAAACACTGCATTAGCACACCAAGCTCTGCCTGGCTGGTTGGTATGTACTTGCATCCACCACTCCTTTTGTTTTTCCTCTTTATACCTTATATATACTTATACATAATAATTTATTTTAATAGATCTCATTGCACTCTGTCTGCATCTATCCTCGTGAGATTTGACACACTGCATGGTTCCATCCCTCTGCTGATCTTATGTCTGACTCCTCCTGTCTAATATTCCAAACTTCAATAGAATAATGACATTACTTTCACCTTTTTAAAGGGCCAGAACTATATACTATGGGCCAGATTCACAGAGCGTTTACGCCGGCGTAACAGGAGATGCGCGGCATAAGTCTAAATTTGCGCATGCGTTTCGATACCCCGTATCCCCAAAACGAGATACGCAAGAAATCTACTTTTTTTGTCCATTGTAATTTCGTTAGACAGGCGCATCTGTCCGCGCAAAACTGCGCTAGACACACCATTGATTTGCTATTCAAATATGCTAATGAGGGAGTTACGGGGATCCAAAAAAGAACGTTGGTGCAGCGCAGGCTACGCGCTTTGCGCAACAGCTGCACGGCCTGTCTAAAATTAGATCATATAAAAGGTGGTCTAAAATTAGACAATTCGTCTACATGTCAGAGAAAGCAACACTGTTAGTGAGGAGCAGAGCAGTCACACGTGTTGCCCAACAATCTGTATGCCAACATGCCAGGGACATCCTCGCTCATAGCTATACTACTGACTTTAGAGGAGCAAAGAAGGAGGAGGGCACAGAGGAGGGCACGGGAGAGTATATACCGCACCCGCATAGACCTCTTTGGCATGAGTGATTCTGAGTTGTATCGCACCTTCAGATTCACCCCTCATGCCATCCTGGAATTAACCCTAACCCTGCAGGATGACATTACCAGCCCAACACACCGCTCACATGCAGTGCAGCCACTGGTCAAGGTCATGGCAACACTCCATTTCCTTGCCAGTGGCTCTTTTCAAAGATCAAGTGGAGTGTTGGCTGGGATGTCACAATCCTCCGTGAGCAGATGTGTGCACCAGGTTGTCCCTGCAATCCTCAGATGCATGGCCAACCAAATCATCAAACCCACCACTGAGGACCTGCGGCTGAAGGCAATGACAGATTTCTACAGAATTGCCAGATTCCCACGCACCGTGGGGTCCATTGATTGCACACATGTGGCACTCCAGCCCCCCCATGAGACAGAGCACATATACCGCAATCGGAAGCATTGGCATTCCATCAACGTACAGGTGATAGTCGATGCCCAAGGCCTCATATGGCACGTCGGTGCCAAACATCCCGGATCCAGCCATGACAGCTACATATACAATCAGAGCCCCATCCGAATGGAATTCGAACAGAACGTGTATGGGGACACCTGGCTGGTTGGTGAGTGACATGGGTGGCAGGCATGACTGCCCCCCCCCCCCATGATGCACACATCACAAGGGGCACATGCATGACTAACATCCTCCTGTGTTTTCCCTTACAGGTGACTCTGCATATGCACTGGGACCCCATCTCATGACTCCTATACGGAACCCCCAAACCCCAGGAGAGGAAAGATACAATCAAGCCCACGCCCAAACACGTGCAGTGGTGGAGCACACCTTTGGCCTCCTGAAGTCACGTTTCCGATGCCTGGATAAGTCTGGGAGGACCCTGTTGTATTCCCCCAACTTCGTGTGCCAGATCATTGGTGCATGTTGCATTCTGCACAACTTCGCAGTGAGAAAGGGCCTGCAGATTGACCTACGTGATGACCTGACCCCTGAACCAGACAATCCCCCCCTAACCGAGGCTACCCCGTCTTCTGAGGCAAGAGCAGCCTGGAGACAGCCCACATTAGGCATCTTTGCACGTTAAACACACACATTAATCATGGCACAATGAGAATGCATGCAAGCACACAACTGTGGTCCCTAGCACAGACACATCACATCCTCATCTAACTGGATTAGCACAATCCCACCATGCTGGGCTTGTGAGCAGCAACGCCACGCCACGGCTCCAATTATGTCACTGTACATTCATACACCATTCACACGGACCTGGGAATCACTTCTCCTTGGTCCTGGGGAACCCTTCTCCACCAAAACTGAGGGTGACACCCCTTTGCCGGAAGGAATATCACCCCCACATTCCAAAAACATTCACATCACAAAAAAAAAAAAAAGTCCAGCAAAAAAAAAAAAATTCCAGCAAAAAAAAAAGGGGGAAAAACAAATTAATGGCGTTGGCGTGAGCCACGCCTGGGGCGCCAACGGCCATGGCCCCGGCTTCTCAGGGGAGACTCATGGGGAGGGGGGGTAGTCCGGGGAAGGAGGAGCAGCCCCTGGTCTCTGCCCACCTGGCGGCCTGCCCTCCAAGGCCACGGCAATTCTGTTCAGGCCTGCACTTAGTGATGCCGTGTTGGCCTGGATAGCCTGGGTGAGGGCCCTCACATCGTGCCCAACGTCTGCTGTTGTAGTCTGCAGTGCTTTTAGTCAGTTTGTAAGAGCCCGGGAGTGGCAGTCCAAGTCCCCAAGAGTATCCTTTATGGAGGACAGGCTCTCCTCCATCCGCCCCAAAGTCTGGCTGACCTGTCCCAGATGGCAGGTCTGAAGGGCCTGGTCCCTTCTCAGATTGGCGGGCAGAAGCTCGGCCACCCCCCTGGTCTTCTGGGACGACTTCCTGCCTCCAGCTGAGGCTTGTGGCCGGGTAGAAGGGGAGGCACTTGGGAGAGGAGCCCTGTTGGGGGAGAAGTGGGAGGGGCTAGCCCTTATGGAGGGCTGGCTACTGCCAGCCAGAGAGGAAGACTCCTCCAAAAATAACAATCCACTGGCTGACATGACATCCTCCTCCTCCTCAAACTCCTCCTCCTTAACCTCCTCCTCTTCAACCTCCTCCAAGGACTCCGGTCTTGTCGGGGGGTCCTCATCAGGCTGGGATGGTGCGGTCAGCCCAGATGGCCCAGCACCCTCCTGCTCATCTGTGGATGACACAAAACATTCACAGGTTGGAGGATCCACACACTTGCCACATATTCCTTTTCACCCCCTCCCCCACACATGCTACACACCTGATAGGGAAAAAAACCTTACCTGGCATCACGCCTTCATGACTTGAGTCATAGCCGGGCAGGCCCTCCACCTGTTGTCTATGAAAGGTCTGGGCCACCGCACGCTTCTCCACTGTCAGCCTAACAGGGCATGGAGGGCCCCCTCCTGTGGCCCTGGCATGGGCTACCATTCTGGCCAGCTTCTTTCTGACCAGACGCCGGAGGTCATTGATCTTCTTTTCAATCCCCGACCGTGTCCGGGTCTCCCCCCCCCCCCGATGCATTCATCTTGTCAGTAATGTTCTGCAAGATATCACGCCTCCTGGCCGGGGTGGTGTTGGCACTCTCCGGGCCGTGGAGGAAACGGCCATATTGGGAAATGACCCGGGCAAGAATTTGTTTCTCCCCCAAAGTAAAATTTAACTTCCTCTTTCTCTCAGTCATACACATACAAAAACTCTCTCCCAAACATTCAGCAAAAAACACTCACAAAAACAAGCAGGAAAAATCAAGCAAGAAAACAAACAAACAAAAAACTATCAACCGAAAACTCTCACAAGCAGTCACCAAAAATCACTTTCAAATATCTTCTACCAAACACTAGATCACACAGTCCACAAATATCACAAAGACAAACCACAACGCTACTAACAACAGAACAAAAGCACCTTGCTGTATAGGGAGGGATACAAAGGGATGTACTTTTGCAATGGAAGTGCGTTTGTGTCTGTCTATTTATGCTGTCTGCGTAGTTCACTATTTTACTCTAGTCCACTTCCAATTTCACTGATTGCGCCGTTCCAGAGTTGTGAGCATGCGCACAGAGGTGCTGACCATGGTCTGCTTCAAGCGCGCACGCGCGAGCCGCCCGGCCCTTCATTTGCATGGGGTCACGGCTCATTTCAATGTAACACGCCCACGTCCTTCCCAATTTGTATTACTCCGCCTTGCTCCTCAGAAATAACATTGCGCAGGCGCAAATTTCTGCATAAAACCGACGAGAATAGGGTGATTGCGCCGCTACATTGCGCCAGTCTAACGTAAAGGCGGTGCGCTACGCCGGTCCAATAATGCGCAGATGTACGTGAATCTGGCCCCATATACTTATATATATATATATATATATTTTTTTTTTTTTATTTCATTTTTTATGGCTATCGGTATTATACTTGTCTGGGCTTCCCCAGAGATTCATCCAATCAAATATGCCCAGTTCATCTACGTGTGTAAATACCATCATATGATGTAAGTACTATGCACTTCCTTCAGTTATTAAATAGACTGTATTTGATGTTGGACATAATGTCAGTAAATGATATGCAAAAAATATAAAGCTTTAGAAGCAATTTAAGAAATTTATAATGCTATAAATTATATTTATATTACGCTGTTCTTTTCTCCTTATTAGGAGAAAATTAAATATTATTGTTTATACCAATATTAACCACTTAACCCCCGGACCATATTGCTGGTCATTTTTTCCCCACAAATAGAGCTTTCTTTTGGTGGTATTTGATCACCTCTGCGGTTTTTAGTTTTTGCGCTATAAACAAAAATAGAGCGAAAATTTTTAAAAAAAAAAAAAATTTTTACTTTTTGCTATAATAAATATCCCCAAAAATATATAAAAAAAATATTTTTCCTCAGGTTAGGCCGATACATATTCGTCTACATATTTTTCATTAAAAAAAATCGCAATAAGCATTTATTGGTTGGTTTGCGCAAAAGTTATAGCGTTTACAAAATAGGGGATAGTTTTATGGCATTTTTCTTAATATTTTTATTTTACTAGTAATGGCGGCGATCAAGTACTGTGACATTATGGCGGACACTTCGGACACTTTTGACACATTTTTGGGACCATTGGCATTTTTATAGAGATCAGTGCTATAAAAATGCATTGATTACTATAAAAATGCCACTGGCAGGGAAGGGGTTAACATTAGGGGACGAGGAAGGGGTTAAGTATGTTATCTGGGTGTGTTCTAACTGAAGTGGGGGTGGACTGACTGGGGGAAATGAATGACTTTACACACACAGCTCCCGGTTCTCGCTCTGTAACTAGTAATCGCGGGTGCCCGGCAGTGATCGTGCCCGCCGGGCACATGCGCCAGGATCAGGGATGAGTGGGGGGCATGCGTGCGCGCCTCCGGCTGTGCGCGCGCCCCTATAGGCTGCTGGGAGAGATGACGTATAGCTACGTGATCTCGCCCAGCAGAGCCGACCTGCTGCCGTATAACTGCAGTGGCTGGTCGGCAAGCAGTTAAGGATCCCCGAAGAAGGAATTTGCATATGGTTTATGAATTAACCTAACCGTCTGCCTCCGAAACATGTTGGGTTCTATGCACCCCTGCTTGTCTTAAAATATTGATCAGCATTCGGGTGTGGATTTCTGTATATTGGTGAATTCACTTTGTATGTTAATTCCTCTGTTTTAAATAAATGTTTTCAAATGTTTTGTATACTGTAATTATCATGATTTATATAAACCACTTAAGACCCGGACCTTTAGGCAGCTAAAGGACCCGGCCAGGTTTTGCGATTCGGCACTGCGTCGCTTTAACAGACAATTGCACGGACGTGCGACGTGGCTCCCAAACAAAATTGGCGTCCTTTTTTTCCCACAAATAGAGCTTTCTTTTGGTGGTATTTGATCACCTCTGTGGTTTTTATTTTTTGCGCTATAAACAAAAATATAGCGACAATTTTGAAAAAAATGCTTTTTGCTATAATAAATATCGCCCAAAAATATATAAAAAATGTATTTTTCCTTAGTTTAGGCCGATACGTATTCTTCTACCTATTTTTGTTAAAAAAAAAAAATCGCAATAAGCCTTTATCGGTTGGTTTACGCAAAATTTATAGCGTTTACAAAATAGGGGGTAGTTTTAATGCATTTTTCTAAAAAAAATGTTTACTACTAATGGCAGCGATCAGCAATTTTTTTCATGACTGAAACATTATGGCGGACACTTTGGACAATTTTGAAACATTTTTGTGACCATTGTCATTTTCATAGCAAAAAATACATTTAAAATGCATTCTTTATTGTGAAAATGACATTTGCAGTTTGGGAGTTAACCACAAGGGGGCGCTAAAGGGGTTATGTGTGACCTAATGTGTGTTTACAACTGTAGTGGGGTGTGGCTGTAGGTGTGACGTCATCGATTTTGTATCCCTATAAAAGGGATCACACGATCAATGACGCTGCTACAGTGAAGAACGGGGAAGCCGTGTTTACACACGGCTCTCCCCGCTCTTCAGCTCTGGGGACCGATCGCTGGACTCCAGCGGCGATCGGGTCCGCGAGTCCTGCGGTGCCGTCGCTTCGGACCGGGTCACGGGAGCGTACCGTGGGAGCGCACCTGCAACCGGGCACTATCACAGGACGTACCTGTAAGGTACCTGTAAAAGGTAGTGTCCGAAGTGGAACAGGTATGCTGGAGATCCAGGCAAAGCGTCGTCAGGCAGATACGGTTGGCAACGGATCAGGCAAATAGTTCACAATCGGATTCCGGAGAAGGGTCAGGCAGGCAAAGGTCATACACGATCTGGCGGTAAAGTACAAAATCAGCAGGCTGTAGAATAGTCGGGATATCAGGCAGGAGTTCAATACAATGAAGATCACTGAAGACAAAACACCCAGGAAGTAATCCAAATAAACGGGCGCTGAGTGATGACCTCACTTCCTATTTAAAGGCTGTCCAGAATGAGAATGGTCCACAGCTGGCAGCAGGTGGAGCTAGTGAGTCCGAGGTGTGTGTTGAACACAATAAGGATATTCCCAAGGCCTAGATCTCTTCTGTGGCACATCAGGTAAGGCTATGGTTTAAGACCAGGAAGACCCAGGTTCGAATACACCCCGGGACATGACAGTACCTGAACGTGCATGTGCCCAGCCGTGCCATTCTGTCGACGTATATGTGCAGGAGGCGGTCCTTAAGTGGTTAAATAAACTTTTATATGTTTATCAATGACGCCGCCACCGGGCACTAGCACAGGACGTACCTGTACGTGCATGTGCCCAGCCGTGCCATTCTGCCGACGTATATGTGCAGGAGGCGGTCCTTAAGTGGTTAAATAAACTTTTATATTTTTATCAATGAAGCCGCCACAGTGTGTTCTTTACACACGGCTCTCCCCGCTCTTCAGCTCTGGGGACCGATCACTGGACTCCAGCGGCGATCGGGTCCGCGAGTCCTGCAGTGCCGTCGCTTCGGGCCGGGTCACGGGAGCGTGCCGTGGGTTCGCGCCTGCAACCGGGCACTAGCACAGGACGTACCTGTACGTGCATGTGCCCAGCCGTGCCATTCTGCCGACATATATGTGCAGGAGGTGGTCCTTAAGTGGTTAAATAAACTTTTATATTTTTATATACTTTTTAACAATTGCATCCTATAATTACAATCCGCACCATCCCAGGGGCTTTCTTCTCCTACAAAACTGTTCTCTATAGAGCCCACTCTATAAAAAAAAAAGGTTTTAAGGTAGGCATCATATCTGCCACTCCTGGTGACTAAAGGGTCTGACTGGGTTGGACTGACTGTGTGAAAAGGGCCTAAGGCTTCTTTTACACTGATGCACTGTTGTTTACCCGCACTGTGGGTGCAGCACAGTTCACCTGTGGCTTTTCTTTAGGTTAGCTGCACTTTGCCATAGACTTCTATTATATCCTGTAAGTGTGGAGCACTTTAAGAAAGCACACCAAACTTGCAGGTAACAAAATGCTATGGCTGAGCACAGGTAACCCACAGGTGCACTGCGCTGCACCTGTGCATCAGTTTGAAAGCAGCCCAGTAAGCAGCACAACACATATGCCCATATATACACTGTGTTTTTAGTAATAAACTTACCTTTAATAAGAGTATTCTATCCCAGAGCAGGAGGTCGCGGGCCACATCAGAGGGCTCCGCAGGCCACACGTGGCCCCCCGGTGTAAACCCTTGTGTTTTTTCACCTTAATGCATCCTTTGCATTTAGGTGAAAAACATTTTGGCAGTCACCGGCCCCCCAGCCCCCCATTTTACTTACCTGAGACGTGGAATTCACTTGGCAGTGAGGCACTGTCCCTCTCTCCACGAGGTCATGGCTCTTCATTGGATAGATTGATAGCAGTGCAGCCATTGGCTCCCACTGCTGTCAATCAAATCTAATGATGCAGCGCCATTGGGCACTGATCCCCTGTTCTCTGGGAGAACTCTTAATTTATACTACTTCTTGTGATCACTTTCACAAGTATATTTACTATAAAGCTTTGAAAGACTACAGTTGCTTTCCAACAGAAAGCTTTAAATAGTTATGAGAAAAATTTGACCGTTTGCTGCATCCCAGAATGTACAAAAAATGATTATAAAATACAAAATTTATTTTATACATTAACATTTATTGAAAAGCTAATATCATCATGTAACAAAAAAAAAAAGAAATAATGAGCACTCTTTAATAAATCACATTACAAGGAATACCATAATTAACACTAATACATTTATTCTTTACAGATGGCAATGGTAATTAGTGCACTACATCATTCAAATAAGAATGACTTCAACTTTGAGTAAGCAATTTCTTGTTTATTGACAATATGCCTCTATATTAAGTGAGAGCCATGCAGTTCTTAATTCATCTTGTCAACGTACTTTGTAAGGAAGGATGTAGCACCGTATCGTATACGCGCATTCATCTCGTGTGCAACGTACTCCCGCTGCTGTTCCCGGGCACAGCCGAAATAGAGTACTGCGCACTCGGCTAGGCTCGGCCATGCTCGTCCACACTCAGCCCCGCCTGCAGCAATGCGAGAGAAGCCGAGAGGTGCCAAACACACCGGAAAACCGGCAGACGGATGCGACGGACACCGACAAGGCTGGACGGACCGGCAGATAGACGCGACGGACACCGACAAGGCTGGACGGACCCCGTGCAAGGCCGCAGACGGACACCGGACCACGCCGTCGATTGACGCCGGGCAAGACAGTAGACGGACAAGGCTGGACGGACCCCATTTAAGGCAGATGGACGCCGGACAAGGCCGCCGATGGACGCCGGACAAGGCCGCCGATGGACGCCGACAGCAGACGGACACCGACAAGGCTGAGCATCCAAAATGTACGTTTTTTCCTAAAGTTCCCTTCTAAGTTTGGGGTGCGCTTTTTACGCCGGTGCGCGGTATACCCCGATAAATACGGTATATATATATATATATATATATATATATACACAGTGGGGGTTATTTACTAAAGGCAAATCCACTTTGCACTACACTACAAGTGCACTTGGAAGTACAGTCACTGTAGATCCGAGGGGGGCATGAAAGGAAAATAAAAAACAGCATTTTAGCTTGCACATGATTAGATGGTAAAATCAGCAGAGCTTCCCCTCATTTTAGATCTTCTCCTCAGATGTACAGCCACTTGTATCTGTTTACATGGATAAGACAAATCACTTAACATTGGCAGGGGTGAATAAACTGATCAGCTTTTATTTATTGATGCTAAATCTTTAACCCAAAAGGAAATAAAACTGTATGCTGTAACTGCTTATAAGGTGTCAGCTGGAGTTTGGCTTCAATGTGTTAGGCCAGTGTACACAAACGGCAGAGCCACTTTATTGTCCATCCTTTAGGAGGGCCGGATTGTGGCCGGGCAGAAAATGTCATTGGCCCAGCATCAGTGAGAATAAATATCCGCCCTCAGGGTTCTCTGCCGGCCGTCGAAATAGGAAGATTACCCGCCCTATTAGTAAGTGGAATGGCAACCAGCCATTCATTGGTATCCATGGAAGGTGCCCCATTGTTGGTGTCGAGCAGGAATAGAGAGCGTGCTCTCTATTATCAGTGCTCGAAGGAATTGACCCCCAGAGTACACACGGCCGGAGGTCCTCGCTGGCAAAGGGCCACATCTGGCCCTCGAGGTTCCGCTGGTTTCCAGCGAGAACCTTGGTCGTGTGTACGCCGCCTTAGAGTATCGAAATCTAAATACATTTAACAATACCCCCGCTCCCCCACCCAGACTGACAATTCTGCTGTCTGCTGTGCTTCCTGTGCTCATTCCACCAGAGCAGTGTCTCCCTAATACTAGAGGTGTGCTACTGGCCAGACAATAATAATAATAATAATAATAATATTAATATTAAAAAATATATATCCATTACTATTTACCACCAAATAAACTCCCAAGTTGTCCTAAATAACAAGGTATAATCCACCTGAATGTACAAAGTAGTTCTGATGATATGTACTATTGACTGTACTAACACATGTCAAAGTTGCAAAATGGTTCCGGTCTACCATCGTACTCTGTTTAAAGCAGGTTGTATCATGTTCAAAATCATGAGAAGCCTTGCTCGGAGTTACCTTTGTTCACACTTCCACAAACAAGTTCTGGGAAGATCACTAAGATTGAGCAAAAGAGACCTCCACCACATCTCTCTGCCTAAGAAGACCCGGCGTAGTGGTCAAGCTTTCTCCAACCGGTTCCGTGCTGTGGAATAGCCTCCCTGCTGAGCTCCATGAGGCCCCTACCATCTTGGTCTTTCGCAGGAAGACTTGGCTCATCACACAAGCCTTTCCTGTGTAGCCACTCTTGTTGCTGCTTCCACCTGCTTCTGTCTCCTCCTAATCCCTGTTTTTTTTTTGTCCAGGGACTCCGCCAGATGCATGGGGATCCTATGGGCTAAATGACCGTGTTATATTAAGATGCTACTCAACTCAACATTTGTTTTATACTTAGGCGGGAAGGGTTTAAAATAAACACACAAAACACTTATGCGCTGCCACTGAATTCACAAGTGGTAAATGGAACCCTTTTATAGCCGCTGAAATCACCTTAGTGTCGTCCCCACTAGCCAATTATCAAAGACTCCATTCACACCTGAGCATTTTTCAAGTGTTTTTAAGATTTTTTTGCAGCTTTTTACAGACTTTTTTTAAAGTGTTTTAAAAGTGTATTGCAAACATTTAACAGCTTTGGGAATTTTTGTTTAGCCAATAGAAAGCACTAAGGGGAAAAGAGGGAGAGGAAATAAAGGGCGGAGAGCTGATATTTGAGCGTTTTATGAGCAATTTACAAACATTTTTCTGTTCAAGTCAGGCGTTTCTATTAAAGTCTATGGGACCAAAAACACTTGCAATCTGCCAAAAATAAGTTATTTTTTGAGCTTCAGGCATTTGCTTCAGGAGACAGAATGCTCATATAGTATGTGAACATGGGGCCATTGAAATAAATGGGATTTTGCTTGTTGGGTGTTTTGGAGCTTCAGAGCTGAGCGTTTTACAAGCTGAAAAAAAAAAACAGGGCCAAATGTAACAACTGTGTTGCGCTGCTGACATAAATAATAAACTAATACCAAATAAAATAAATAAATAATGCTCAAAATTAAATGTGCGATACACATTTTGGGTTTTAAGTCAGCAGGAATTCAAATGGATACATGATTTTCAAACATTTATTCCTAAAGGGCTTAATGTAGATTTTGCTGAAAATTGTTTTATCAGCAATTATTAGTTCCATAGTTTAGTTTGAGTTTGGCCATGACAATATATTGTAAAAAGAGTGGGGTATAGATTGTAGGTTTTATATAGTTACATGTCCAGTACTAGTCATGAGCTTATTTTTACCAATTTTTTTTATTACTGCTATTTTTTTTAGGAAATTTGATACACTGCTTAGAGGTAGGTAGGATATTATCTGGTGCAAGGATGTTTTAGAATATTACATCAGGGCAGGCAAAACATGTTAACCGAGGGACGCACCACCAAGTGCCCATGTATCATATTACACGAGTTGAAAGGGAAATAGCGGAATTGGAGATCCAGGAACCTCTGTGACTGACTGAGGTCTGAGTGGGTTTTTAACCCGGGGAAACATGCAGAAACCAAGGAGTAGCTTTGGAACAATGGAGACTTGAGCTGGTACAAATGTCTAAAGCGACAACCAGAGGGCTACTACCATGAATACAGCTGACGGTACCTAAACAATGGGGATGGACTTCACCCTATGGTTACTGCTGATCTACAAATCATGAGTCTCCCTATAAAAATACAGCATTTTCTCCCCAACAACTTGCCGCATCTATTACAAACTCAGTGACTGGTATAATTTTTTACCTCTAGCAAACAGTTTATAAATATATACACACACTGGGGGACTATGTGCAATTCCCCCACTCTCTTTGCATGATACTTGGTCATGAGATAAACATTACAAGCTGGCTAACAGCATTGCAAGATTCTTGAAGGCTTTTATCAAAGAGTGCCCGATTTATCTTCCTGGAATCATCATCTTCTGTTTGCATTGCAAGCATACTGCTGTCACCTACCATCACAAGGGGATTTTTTATACTTCACTTACATACAACTACTTTCAACTCCCATAAGATTGAAGTTGAAACCCTTTGATAAGCATATACCAAGCTAGGAGTATCTGTTGTACCCTTAATGCGGTCACAATTGTGTCATTAATATGATGCTACACATGATGGCTCAGTTGAGGCCTTGACAAGACTGGGCGGAGCGGAGTGCTGACGTCACCCAAAAGCTCCAAACGATCCCCCAGCAGGATGGGTGTCTGGAATTTGTGTACCGGCTGGCAGACCCGATTTAAGGCATTATTTTTCTGCAAACTTGTAAGTGCAATACAACTTTTTTTAATAAATGTTCTACTCATTTAATGGGCTATGTGTAGCTGTCATTGTTTTTTACATGGTGGGCATTTATGCTGGTGATCTGCAATTACTATTGAACGAGATCCATTGCTTTAAAGACTGAATTTGTTTGAACTGCGTGGCTGGAGTGAGAACTTTAATTATACACTGTTTATGGTCCCCTGTCATAAAGGATCATGCCGAGTCTGTAAGGAGCCATTTTATTGTTTGGTGGAAGATATATCACCTTTTCTTTTGGACACGTTTTTCATCAGAATTTGGAATTTGGCACAGATCATGGGTGCTTAGCATTTCACTTATCAAGGACTTATGGACTATGGCCCAGATTCACAGAGCGATTACGCCTGCGCAACAGGAGATGCGCGTGCGTAAGTCTAAATGTGCGCGTGCGTTTCGTTGCGCGGCATCCCCAGAACGAGATACGCAAAAAAAATTTTTGTCCCGCGTAATTTCGTTAGACTGGCGCATCCGTCCGCGCAAAAGTGCGATAGACACAGCATTGATTTGCTAGTCAAATATGCTAATGAGGGACTTACGGGGATCCACAAAACAATGTTGGGGCAGCGCAGGCGACGCAGTGTGCGCAACAGCAAAATGTCCTGTCTAAAATTAGAGCTGATAAAAGCTGGTCTAAAAAAAGAAAAAAAGTCTACTTGTCAGATAAAGCAACACTGTTAGTGAGGAGTTCAGCAGTCACACGTGTTGCTCAACAATCTGTATGCCAACATGCCAGGGGCATCGTCGCGCATAGCTATACTACTGACTTTAGATGAACAAAGAAGGAGGAGGGCACGGAGGATGGCACTAAGGAGGGCACGGGAGATGTTTTTTTTTTTTTTTATTTGCTTATATAAAATTTACAATTTAATCTAATCTAATACAATATTCTTATCTGATACAAGCCCCTCACTCTTCACTTGATATATCACACACGCGTAGACATCTTTGGCATGAGTGATTCTGAGGTGTCTCGCATCTTCAGATTCACCCCTCATGCCATCCTGGAATTACCACAACCTTGCAGGAGGACATCAGCAGCCCAACACATGACACTACCCATGACACCCATGACAGCTACATATACAATCAGAGCCCCATCCCCACAGATTTCGAACAGAACATGTATGGGGACAGCTGGCTGGTTGGTGAGTGACATGGGTGGCAGGCATGACTATCCCCTCCCGTGATGCACACCTCACAAGTGGCACATGCACTACTAACATCCTCCTGTCTTTTCCCTTCAAGGTGACTCTGCATATGCACTGGTACCCCATCTCATGACCCCATCTCCAATTATGTCACTGTCACATTCATACACCATTCACACAGACCTGGGGATCACTTCTCCACCACAAATGAGGGTGACACCCCTTTTCCCGCAGGAATATCACCCCCACATTCCAAAATCATACACAAACAGAACCAAAAAAATTAAATAAATGACGAGCAAAAAAAAAAAAATGCCCAGCAAAAATATAATTTAAACAAAATAACAACAAAGAAAACACATAAAAGACAAAAATCACTCTGCAAAACAGTCCCCAAATATCTCAAAGACACGTCACAAACAAACAAAAGCACCTTGCTGTAGAGGGAGGGATACAAAGGGATGTACTTTTGCAATAGAAGTGCATTTGTGTCTGTCTATTTATGCTGTCTGCGTAGTTCACAAAGTTGCCCTAGTCCATTTCCAATTTCACTGATTGCGCCGCTCCCGAGTTGTGAGCATGCGCACAGCGGAGCTGACCATGGTCTCCTTCAAGCGCGCATGCGCGAGCCGGCCGGCCCTTCATTTGCATGGGGTCACGGCTCATTTCAATGTAACACGCCCACGTCCTTCCCAATTTGTATTACTCCTCCTTACGCCTCTGGAAAAACGTTACGTATGCGCAATTTCCTGCGCAAAAGCTACGAGAATAGGGTGATTACGCGGCAAAATTGCGCAAGTCTAACGTAAAGGCGGTGCGCTACGCCGGTCCAATAATGCGCAGATGTACGTGAATCTGGGCCTATATTTTTTGTTTTTGTTTTAATTCGAATATTTATTTAGATTTTTTTTATTAATTTTGAAGCTGATATTCTTATATTGATTGTATAATCATTGGTTCACGTTTATTGATTGGTATGAGATTGATTTAAGTGTCAACTGATCCCTCTTTTTTGCCATATTAGTGATACCACACTATATGCCATTATTTACAATTTACATCACTTATTTTGTTATTAATTTATTTGGTATATTTAATCTGTTGTGATTTTTTAATTACGTTTCTCACATGGTTAGGGATAGCGCGATAATTTTTTTTCTTACCTTGACATGACTGATACCAATATTGGGTCTGAAGTTGTACCTCCCTTTACTTGCTGTTGTGATCCTGGGCCCAGGGTTTGTTTTATTCTTTGTACTTAACAACGTTGTTACAGTGGTAATAGTTGGAGGTGTAATATGTTACTACATTGTCTTATTTGATTTTTAGAAAAAGTTCAATAAAGTTGTATCTTCTTTTATCCTGCATACCGTCTGGGGTCACGTAAAACCTACTATCCTGTGGGCTCCTTTCCCACCCCCTTTTTTTTGTTGCATTTGTTAGCACTTAGTTATATTGACCCACTCCTATTGCTTGAGGAACGACGGATGCTTCAAATTGTCCCTCACTTTCCCCTCAACAGGGTGAATTTTTCATTTTTTTTGTCTATTGAACTCTGAGCTCACTGGAGTGCTGGTGCAAATTAAAGGGTCACTAAAGGCAAAAAAAATGTTTTAAATAACAAACATGTTATACTTACCTCCACTGTGCAGCTCATTTTGCACAGTGTCCCCGAACCCTGTCTTATGGGGTCCCTCGGCGGCTGTCTCGGCCCCGCCCCCCAGCACGCCGCATCATCCGCTGTAATTGACAGCAGTGCCAGCCAATGGCTGTGCTGCTATCAAATCGCCCAGCCTAGCCAATCAACGGCCAGGCTCTGAACCCAAAAACATCACATGGACGCGCCCGGGGAATTTCGAACGGCCAGGTAAGTAAAACGGAGGCTCGGGGGGGGGGAGGCGGTACAATCGGATGTTTTTTCACCTTAATGCATGGGATGCATTAAGCTGAAAGAACATTTACCTTTACAACCCCTTTAATCCTGTTTTGTTCTTACTAAATCTGGACAAAATGTCCCACCCCACCACCGCAATACGGTCACTCATATTCTGCTTGCAGACTGAAGTACTATAGTAAAACATTGGAAATTACAGTTGACACCTTACCCATCTAAAGTTATTACACTGGTTAAAACGAACTATATCTATAAAAGGGCATTAGCCTACAGGTTTGCCTCCCATAATACCTTTGAAAACCAATAGCAGACCTGGTTTAATTGGTGTAGCCTTTGTGAAGCTACTGTATGTTATGTGATCTGTATTTGGAATGCCCATGTAACTTAGCAAAGTTTTCACAAAAAAATGTATTGATGTGTTTTCCTTGTTCTTTTTGTTATTGTGACATTTATGAAACATCTTTGTGCTTTCTAACTAATCTTTATTTTCAGTTGTTTATTTATTTTTTAAAACTTTCAAAAAAATCTACTGAAATAAAGAATTTACTTGTTTACCATGCCCAAGGAGTTGTGATTTAACAAGGGTAAAAGCTGTAATCAGCAGTAATTAGGAATAATATATAATAGTAACCAACTTCTGTTATGTAAAAGGGCCCTGCTTATGTTTTTAAGCAGTTCAATGCATGTGAACCTGTACACAAATTGCCAGATGTACACCATCATTAAGTTATGAGCATTGCATTAAGACAACCCATTTAAACATAATGGGCTGCCAATGCACTTCTTAAAACAGCGCAAGACCATTATTTTAAAGCAACTGTGCATGGTCGTACTTTGTGTTGCGTTACAATGCAGGTGCATTGTCGTAATGTGTTGGAGTACTATTCAAAGTGAATGGCACCTTTAGCCACTTGCTTACTGGGCACTGCTGCCCAGACCAATTTTCAGCTTTCAGCGCTCTCACTCTTTGAATGACAAATGCGCGGTCAAACAACACTGTACCCAAATGAATTTTTATCAGTTTTTTTTCCTACAAATAGAGCTTTCTTTTGGTGGTATTTTATCACATATTCGTTTTTTATTTTTTGTTAAAAAAAATGAAAAAAAAACACAAAAAAAAATACAAAAAACATTTTATAGTTTGCTATTTGGCTATAATACGGGTAATTTTTCTCCTTCATTGATGTACGCTGATGAGGCTGCACTGATGGGCATTGAGGAGCACCGATGGGCTGCACTGATAGGCACCAATAAGGTGGCACTCGTGGGCACTGATATGCAGCACTGATTGAGACTGATAGGCGGCACTGGTGGGCACTGAGAGGTGGCATTGGTGGGCATTGAGAGGTGACACTGAGAGGTGGCACTTATGGGTGGCACTGAAGGGCATTGATAGGTGGCACTGGTGGGCACTGAGAATTGGCACTAATAGGATCACTGATAGGTGGCACTGATAGCTGGCAGTGATGGGCACTGATAGGTGGTTGTGATGGGCACTGATGGATTGCAATAATGGCCACTGATCAGCGCTGGTAGGTGAGACTGATAGGCAGGACTGCTAGGTGTCACTGATGAGGCGCTGATTGGCACCACTGGTGGGCATTGATAGGTGGCACTCATAGGCATTGATAGGTGGCACTGGTGGTCACTGTAGGCACTGGCAGGGGGCACTGATGAGGTATATGTGCCTCTTCCACTGGGGACTGATGTTCCTTACACAAAAGCCAGTGATTTGCTTTTTTTTTTCCTCACGCTGATAGCGTGAGGAGAAAAACACAATTACAGATCTTTGTTTACATCACGTGATCAGCTGTCATTGGCTGACAGATGATCACATGGTAAGGTCCTGGTGTGGTGTCCCAGTACAGGTATTTGCTGTAGGCCCTGTCAGATTGAGACCCTCGGCTTGTGGGGCCTCCTCTGCAGGGACTCAGCTAGTTATGATGTGATTTATACTGTTATAGTTGATAATACATTTATTAGGTGCGTATAGCTTTAAGAGGTTTAGTCCGCCATTTTATGTTTAGTCAGAGTGTATGAGAGTCAGTAGGACTAAGTGCTAGACAAGACCTTATGGTGTTGTATTATACTTTAACTTGTAACAAACTTTAAATGTAAGTTCCAAGGGGAATACAGATAAGTCTCTATGATCCACAGCTCTCAGCCAATGGGCTCTCAGTCTTCACCTCAGCTCTCAAGCCAATGGGGGCTCTCAACCAATGGGCTTCAGTCTCCCTCAGCTCTCAACCAATGGGCTTCAGTCTCAGCTCTCATGGGCTTCAGTCTCCTCACATTGATATAAGGGGTGGGAGTTCCTGTTTAGGGCAGACTAGTGCTACACACAGTTGCTGACAGGTCAGAGCAGAGTTCAGTCAGAGAAGAAGCAGTGCAGGCCAGAGACCTCCCGTTCAGGGGAAAGTACAGCAAATCGCGGAGTACCTTTAAAAAACTATAGAATCAGTACTTCAACGAAATAATCAAATCAATTCGTCATTTGGACGAAAAGCCTCAAGTCTACCGACACTTCAGTAAGTGTATTTATTCTTCAGTCTAGTCAAGCATAGGCCCAGCATTACTAATCCGGCCACAAAAGCCAAGGATATATGAAAAGCCAAGCCCAGGCATTGTCAGCTGTGTGGTCCTCTAGAGACTGTTTGTGGAACCTTTGCGACACTATTTGTGAACGATGTGAAGATTTTGACACCTGTCTTCATGCCAGTAAAGCCTTTGTTATATTCACCCCTGTTGTGGACTGTGTTATTACCATCCTAGCTAGCGTAGATACGGAGGCCCCCGGAGCTGTAGTTTCCTGGGGTATATCAAGACTACAGTGGCGTCACGTGACAGAGAGGGTTAATACCATCCGACCCTCACTAAGGGTTAACACCACCAGACCCTGGGCCCCTAGCCCAAGAACCAAGCAGCTAACCATCAAGCGCATGTGTGTGGCCGTGGGGTTCACCCTCCCCGGTCATCACACTGGGACCTGTGATCACCCGAGTCTCAGTGGCTCAGTGATCACAGCGGGCGCATGCAAAGAGGAGGACATATATCGACGGCCTCTTGGAAATTCAGGTCCGCACTGTAGTCGTCATTAAGCTATAGCGCGGACGCCTTGTGGTTATTAAAGCAATTTAATGAAAAAAGTGCTGATAATAGGGAAAAATAAACATATATTACAATAAAACTGTGACATGCTATTGCGTTACTGCAACAATATTGAGGTTCAATCTTGCTACACCCATGTATATAAGCACACATATGTTCTATAATCTACTAGCATAGTAAGATGGTTATTGGCTGTAACACATTTGGTGCTTGCAGCTGCAACATCTCTTATAGATGCATTAATCTTCACATATTATTCATCACTTAAAATGTTAATTGTATTACTTTAGTACAGTGAAGGTTTACATATTTATCACGGGTAGCTCAGGAGTACACTGATTACATTTACCTTTAACAAAGCAAACCATGTTATGTGAGCTACCATGCTTTGCGGTAACGCAACCATTACTGCAACATGGAAGTGAAAATGAGTCCTAAATGAAAGTGATATGGCAAGGACTTTATAAAAGGACAAGAATAAATTGGCTTATTAGGAAGCAAAGATTCTATTGCCCTTAGATAACAATGGTTTTTCTATGGATTTAAAATTGACCATATTATTTTCAAACAACTGATAGTATCCAACATTTAAATTTGATGGCAGTTGCATGGACGGTACAAATATGTTGCCTTTTTGTGTTTCTCTGGACCATAACAGTTGGTGTTCGAGATGAATATGTGTTGTTTCTCAGCTTAATTAACCATGTCAATATAAGGATTTTTCTCTTTCTCTAAATTAAAAATTGCACATCAAATGATATTAAACTTTACCAGGCCTTAAACGTAGGCCACTGCGCATGCTATATAGTACGCCGCAAATACATTATTTACGACGGCAACGTAATTAACGTACAGGCCTATTCGCGAATGAGTTACGTAAACGACGGAAAAACACGACGCTGTCCCGAGTCCATACTTAACATGGCATACAGCGGACTGATGTAAGGTTACCCCTCATATAGCAGGGGTAACCTTACGCTTACGGAAACAACGTAAACTACGGCGAAGCGGCGCAAAAATGTTAGGGAATCGGCGTATCAGGCTCATTTGCATATTCAACACTGAAATCTACGGGAACGCCACCTAGAATTACATCTAAGATCCGACGGTGAAAGTGACTTACGCCAGTCGGATCTACGCCGTATCTATGCGTAAATGATTCTAGGAATCAGACGCATAGATATCCGGGGACAAAAACAGAGATACGACAGTGTATCTGGAGAGGAGATACACCATCGTATCTCTTATGAGAATCTGGCCCATAGTATATATATATATATATATATAGCGGGACTGCGACATTGCAGCGGACAGATCAGACACTTTTGACACTTTTTTGACATTTATACAGCGATCAGAGCAACAAATAGCTACTGATTACTGTATATATGTCACTAGTGTGTCCTAGGAAAGTGTTTATAACTGTGGGGGCAGTGTACTGACAGGGAGTAGAGATTGCTGTTCCTGATCCCTCTACTTCCCTGACAGAACGGGTATCTGTCTGTTTTACATTGACAGATACCCATTTTGTCTCTCTCTGGAGTGATCACGGGTCGCCGGGGGACATAGCGGCCGCTGGCCATGTGCATCGGCTCCGGCGTCATGGCACGGGCACGCACACCCCCTATAGGTGTTAAGGCGGCCGCTGTACAGCTACAGCGATTCGCACAGGGGAGCCAACCTGTCGCCGTATAACGACGACGGCTGGTGGCTAGGTGTTAACTTAGGGGTGTACTCACTTTTGTTGCCAGCGGTTTAGACATTAATAGCTGTGTGTTGAGTTATTTTGACAGCAAATGTACACTGTTGTACAAGCTGTGCACTACTTCACAGTGTAGCAAAGTGTAATTTCTTCAGTGTTGTCACATGAAAAGATATAATAGAATATTTACAAAAATGTGAGGGATGTACTCACTTTTTTGAGATACTGTACATATATATATATATATATATATATATATATATATATATATATATATACGCACCAAGACATTTGTAATACATCTTTCAACTAAAAACATTTGCAGCAATTAAATTGCTTTAACATTTGTGATCCAAAATAAGTGGAATAAAAACTTTAAATGGCACTCCACCCAAAAGTGTCACAAATGTATGTGCTTCAATAATATGTGATTACAAGCCCTTAAAGTTCATTAACCACTTAAGGACCCCCGCACGCACATATACGGCCACAGAATGGCACGTACAGGCACAAGGGCGTAAATTTACGTCCCCGCCTAAGTGCGGTTCGGGGGTCCCATCGGGACCCCCTCCGCGGCGTGCGGGGGTCCCCCTGGCTCCGGGAGCGATCCGGGATCTGGGGGCGGATGTCGGCGAATACCCGCCCCCCCGCGATCGCTCCCAGCCAATGGGAGCGCGCTCCCAACCTGTCACTTCCTCCTCCTGTGTTTACACAGGAAGGAGGAAATGATGTATTCTCTCATCGCAGCGCTGTTTCCCAGCGCTGCTGATGAGAGAAGACATCACAAGTAAGTGTGCACCAACACAACACTGACACACACTCACATAGGCATATTAACCCCTTGTGATCGCCCCCCCCACCCCCCTGTCACAGTGTCACTGAATGCAGTGATCTAATCACTGCATTTAGTGTCAGTGTGACAGGCAGTGTAAAAAACAGTTAGTGTTAGGTTCAGGATAGCCCCCCCACCCCCCCTAATAAAGTTTTAACCCCCTGATCACCGCCCTAGTTAACCCTTTCACTCCCTATTGCCAGCGTCACTAAGCGATCATTTTTCTGATCGCTGTATTAGTGTCGCTGTTCCCGCTAGGTAGCTATTTTTTTTTATTGCGATTTTTTTTTTTACTAAAGACATGTGGCTAAATAAATTTTGGCCTAAATGTTTGACTAAAATTTAGTTTATTTGATTTTTTTTTTAACAAAAAGTAAAAAATTGTGTTTTTTTTTCAAAAATGTCGCTCTATTTTTGTATATAGCGCAAAAAATAAAAATCACAGAGGTGATCAAATACCACCAAAAGAAAGCTCTATTTGTGGGAAGAAAAGGACGCAAATTTTGTTTGGGAGCCACGTCGCACGACCGCGCAATTGTCTGTTAAAGCGACGCAGTGCCGAATCGCAAAAACACCTTGGGTCATTTACCAGCGTATTGGTCCGGGTCTTAAGTGGTTAAAGTGTCCAGAAAAATCAAAGTTCATGAATATTTATCCAAAGTGCTTATCATTTAATGCCACCCTGTGATCTCATGTGCAAAAAAATGTGCTCACTATCCATATTTGGCGCCTATATGTAGAATGTCAATACATGCTTGCCATCATATAGATATTATTACCACACCCTTCATCACAGTTTTCTTGTAGAATTCCAGACAATGCTAAAAATCCTTCTTTTAGAAAGACATCTTAACCACTTAAGCCCTGGACCAATATGCTGCTAAATGCCCAAAGGTGTTTTTACAATTTGGCACTGCACTGCTTTAACTGGTAATTGCGCAGTCATGCAATGTTGTACCAAAACAAAATGTGCGTTCTTTTCTTCCCAAAAATAGAGCTCTCTTTTGATAGTATTTGACTGTCTCTGCGATTTTAATTTTTTGCGATATAAATCGAAAAAGACCGACATTTTTTTGGAAGAAAATTATATTTAATAATTTTTGTTATAAGAAAAATCGAATAAACTAAATTTTAGTCAAACATTTAGGCCAAAATGTATTCAGCCACATGTCTTTAGTAAAAAAAAAAAACAATATAAAAAAAAAACTAGCTACCTAGCGGCAACAGTGACACTAATACAGCGATCAGAATACCGATCGCTTAGTGACACTGGCAATAGGGGGTGAAAGGGTTAACTAGGGCGGTTATCAAGGGGTTTAACCTTGATTAGGGGGGTAGGGGTCTACCCTGGACCTAACACTAACTGCCTGTCACACTAACTGTCACACTGACACTAAATGCAGTGATCAGTAAATATATGATCACTGCTATTAGTGACACTGTGATAGGGGGCTGGGGCGGGTGATCTGATGGGGTTAAGTGTGCCTATGTGTACTGGTGTCAGTGTAGTGTTGTGCAACTCACTTGTGATGTCTTCTCTCCTCTCGCCGGAACGAAAATACCGCGGAGAGGAGAGGTGACATCACTTCCTCTGCCTGTGTTTACATTACACAGGCAGAGGGCGGGCAGAGGGGGGGGCGGATTCCCCTTGGAGCGATTGCGAGGGGGCGGACAGAAACGAACAGCTGCCCCCTCATCCCAGGTCGCTCCCAGAGGCTTACCGACTGCCGCCTCATGCCGACCTGCGGGAAGGCAGGGATGTGCTGGAACGTCCATCTGCCTGTACGTGCCATTCTGTGGACGTATATATACATGCGTCAGTCGTTAAGCAGTTAAAGGGGTTTTCCGGACAAAAGAATTATTAAAAGCCAGCAGCTACACATACTGCAGCTGCTGGCTTTTAATCAATGGTGACTTACCTGTCCTGGTGTCCCTCGATGTTGCAGCTGAGGTTTCCCATCAGCTGTAGTGTGCTGCTGTCTTCATTGCAGGTAAGGGAACCTGGACAGTGTAGCCTTTTGGCCTACTGTGCATGCGTGAGGATCCGCTCCTCTCTCCTATTAGCCCGGCGGCCAGGGGAGGAGGAGGGAGCCCCGCGGTGACGTTATGGCTGTGTCACGCCCACAGCCGGAATCCCGGTAGTGGGAAAGGAACCTGTCTTTGACAGGTATTCTGACCCCCCCCCCCCCCAAAAGGGGAGGAATCCGATGAGTGGAAGTTCCACTTCAGGGTGGAGCTCCGCTTTAAGGTCAATAAACGTTATTTTATATGGAGGGCATTCGATGGTCCTGTTATGTCTTTTTGAGAAATTGATGTATCTAGCAGGGAGATTGTTTAAAAACATGAATGTTGGTTAATTGATTATTATTCATGCCAACCCAACTATGTTTGCATGGACATTTTATTTAATCTGAAGGGTTCAGGGCTCAGTGTGATGTATTGCACTTTGTAAAACATAAACCAAATACTGTAAATAAAAGTGTAATGTTGGCTTTTTTTACATTCTGAAAATTAGAATGTGCTATTTTATTTTCTGTCGTTATTTCTAATACAATTTTATACATTAAAAGATGTGTTTTCTTTCTTAACTAGTAGCACAATAATTGTAATATAAACCACATGTGATCCTGCTAGCCAAGCCGCAGGTGATTAATTTCTGAACAGATCTTCCCAAAGTTCTACCCATGAATGCTGTCCTCTTGGCAGAGATTCATTTGCTCTTTTTCTGTTAAAAACTATTGATTCCCCTTTTAAATTATTTTCTGTGATATTCCATTTTTTCAGCTCTTGGGTAACTATACATTTCATGACCTGTAAAAACCTTAGCATAGAAAATGTTTTCTCTGATGTAAATAAAAATGAGGAAACATCTTAAAATCCGACCTGCTAATGATTTGCCCAGTTCACCAGCATGATCGAGTTTTGATGTTCAGATTAAAGTGTCTTAGGTGATAAGGCCTTCGCTAAAAGCATTCCAACATTACTTTTTAATTTTTTTGCTGCATCATCAGTAAGCAGCATGAGAACATCAATCAAGCATATTGAGCTAGGTATGAAGTTGGGTGAGAATGGCTGAGACTGAAGAATGAAAAATAAAATTGTATACATTTTTAGATATAAAACAGCTGTGCATCAAAATAGCATCAACATTATTGTTCAGGTAGGAGGTTGATTATGATATGTTATTTTATGATGAAAGCAGCACTGGCAGTAGCAGCGGTAGCCCCAGTCAAAGCAATCTAAAGTGGAATTTGCTCTCCTATAGGGAACATCGGGAAAAATTCATTGTGCCTAATGCCACGTACTCACGATAATTTTTCGGCATTAAAAAAAAACAACGTTTTTCAGCATCTAGAAAAAATGTTGTTTTTTCCAACTTCATCATTAAAACGACGTTGCCCATACACGATTGTTTAAAAAAAATGCTCTAGCAAAGTGCGGTGATGTACAACACGTACAACGGCACTATAATGGGGAAGTTCCATGCGGATGACGTCACTCTTGGGGCTGCTTTAGCTGATTTCGTGTTAGTAAAAGACGATTTGCGCTTTTCTGTCTGTTACAGTGTGATGAATGTGCTTACTCCACAACTTGCTTCTGAGCATGCGCGGGTTTTTAACGTCGTTTTAGCCCACACACAATCATTTTTTTACAACACGAAAAAACAACATAGTTTAAAACGTTGTTAAAAAAATGCAGCATGTTCGAAAAAAAAAATTGTTGTTTTTCAGAACCCGAAAAATTATGTGACGCCCACACATGATCATTTTAAATGACATTTTTTAAAAACATTGTTTTTTTCATGCCGAAAAATGAACGTGTGTAAGCGGCATAAGAATTACCCAGAAAACCCTAATTTTTTTTCATGAATTCCTCCTGAAATATAGAAATATTTTTCCTATAACTAGGCCCATCACTGAATATGAGTGAGGTCTTCTAATGCCGCGTACACACGATCGGAGTTTCCGATGAAAAAAGTCTGATGGACTTTTTCCATCAGAAATTCTGATCGTGTGTGGGCCCCATCGGACTTTTTTCCATCGGTGTTTAGAAATAGAGCATGTTTTTAATACTGCTTTTAACACTAGTCTCATGAGATTTGGCGTGAGATTTGGTAACTTCATTACTGTGCTGCTCACTGTTTACCTTACTGGAGAGAAAGCTGAATCTGCTTCATACATTCTGGTAATCTGTGATTTCTATATCTCTCATGCTGCTTCTTTGTTGTTACCCCACCAGTTATCAGATTATCAATCGTCAGAGGGCATTTCTGACATTAGGAAGCAAAGCGCCATTTTTTTTTATAATATTGCAACATTTACATAGAGACACAGCATGGAACAAGGCAAGTCTACAATGGAGAAAATATCCACTTGGCTTTTGGGTATAGCTTTTACAGTTTAGGTCCTCTTTTCCAGGCATAATAGGAAATTGTGTCCATCTATATCTTTCTATGACATACTTTTCAACCAATAATGTTTTAGTTTCCATAAGATTTTATTCATTTGGGACACAAGTTCTTTGCGGTTTAGAAATGTAGCTCTGTGGAAGAAATGTTAAGCCAGAACATGTTTGTGTGGCCATAAGCTTGATAGAAATTATTTGGACATCCCCGGAGGGGATCCCGGTCTCGGCTACATGTGAATTGAGTTTGGTGGTCTCAGCCCGGCTCCCGGTGGGTGTGCTATGCAAGGTACGCCTGTGCTTAGTACGCCCATCCCCCCCCCACAAAAACCACCACACTTGCACGCACACAAAATTGGTTTAACACGCACGCACTTTGGCCATGCGGTCTCCTAAAATAAAGAGAGACGAAGGACCTACGGGGCTGGCTGGGTGGGCTAGACCCCCTCACTCCCTCATAGGGGGAGTCCCTCTGCCCCTTTGGGGTCCTGTTGGGCACCAGTTGGGCTCCCAAGTGGAGCAGGTAGGGTGGGGTGAGTGGGAGGCCCCCCCTCACACCCGCCATTGCCACCAGGGGCATGGAGAAGGATGGCGATTGCCTCCGGGAGGAGGGTCTGCCTACTCCCAACTCCTGCAGTCCGGCTCCTCTCCCTCGAGTTCACGCCCAAAATACACTTAAAGAAAAAAAAAAAGAGACTGAGTTATATCTTGAGGTATTGGTTTAGGAGTGTACTTTATCAGAAAGTCTCGGATGAGTGTCGATCTTGATGTTGTGGGGTCTTGAGGTGATTTTGTATTGGTTAAAGTGTATAAGGCAGCATAGTATTTTTCAAAGCAGGCAGCCTATCCTTGTTGTTTGTGGCAGGGGTGCCTTTAGGTTTTTGAACTTGTCTTATCACATTGAGTGCTGTTCGTAAAATAATTTACCTGCTAGGAGTTCCCCTCTGATGGCACACTTATGTGCTTCCAATTGGGCTAAGGGATGTACATCAGTGTTGTTTGTTTGGAAAAACACTATAAGCCTGTGTACATGGGTGGGGTTGTCCCATCCCTCCACTCGGCTCTCAGATTACAGGAAGCACTGTGCTCTAGCTGTAAAGTGTGTGATGTCAGATCCCTGCCCCCTGCCTTCTGCTACTCAGAAAAGTCTGAACTGATGTAGAAGAGAGAGGGTTGCAGATAAACAGGTTAAACTTCTGTAGGAGTATTTGTTATTATTGTTGGGCCAACTGTTCAGGATGAGCAAATGTTCGGCCTCAACATTGCCTGTTTACCCATTTGGGGAACACCCTAATTTACGGGGTGCTCAGGGAGATTTTAGCCTGCCGAGCACCCTACAATGCACTGTGCGCGTCCAGATTCTGATAAGCCCCCTAACCACAGACTCCCACAACCACCGCCCAGGGTTGTCGGGAAGAGGCCCTTGTCCCATCAATATGGGGACAAGGTGCGTTGGATTGGATGGGGGGACCCAATATAATTTTTTTCAAATTTTTCTATTGCCGGAAATGGTATTGCATTGCCAGCAATTAATATGTATTTTTTTTCTTTATAAATGTCAGTTTTGCTTCAGTAGGTTGTATACATGGTACAGATGCGCCACTTTACAGACTGACTAAGTGGACCCCAAGGCACTATATTTAACCACTTCCGGACCACCACACAATCATATAGCTGTTTGAGGGATATATGGCAGCAACTAGTATTAGTAACAGGTATTCTCTTCTTTAGCCAGGGTCCAGTTTCAGATAATGGTGGTCTCTGCGGCCGATTTGCTGCAAAAGCACAGGTTTTGATGGTGGGAGAGGGATAGTGGGAGAGGGATGGTGGAGGTGATCGCATCCTTCTCGTTGCTGGGTATGAAGCCGAGTGAGGGGAAGATGGCCCCCACTCGTCTCCATACCTTAGCAGGGCTGAAGCGACGTCAAAACATCGCTTCTGCCCATAGCTCTTAAAGGGCCATTTGTTTTTATTGCACTTTTGTAAATATGAGATCTGAGGTATTTTCCACCCGAGATATCATATTTTAGAGGACCTGTCATGTTTTTTTCTATTACAAGGGATGTTTACATCCCTTGTAATAGGAATAAAAGTTACACCATTTTTTTTTAAAAGAACAGTGTAAAAAATAAAAATAAAAGGTAAAATAAATAATAATAAAAAAATTAAACGAGCCCCGTCCTGCCAACCTTGCGTGCAGAAGAGAACACATACGTAAGCAGCACCCGCATATGAAAACAGTGTTTAAACCACACATGTGAGGTATTGCCGCGATCCGTAGAGTGAGTGTAATAATTCTAGCTTTAGACCTAGATCTTTTCTAACTCAAAACATGCAACCTGTAGAATTTTTTAAACATCGCCTATGGATATTTTTATGGGTAACAGTTTGTCATCATTCCACGAGCGGGCTAAATTTTGAAGCTAATTCGGGGTACTTTGTCGCAGTAAGTGGGCTTAGCACTATATGACCAGGTTGTTTTTAACTAGCATTGCAGGACAAATGTCATTTTTGCATGTGTGCGCTAAAATCTGTTTTGTACTGTCTTTGGTCTTGGTCTTTAGCAGCACCATCTTAGATGTATAGTATTTTTTGGGTGTGCCCCCCAAGTATGTCTTTGTATTTAAATTTTGAAGGTTGACATGTTGGGTATTAATTTACTCGTTGTAACATTATCTTTCTTAATATAAAAAGAATAGGGCTAATTTTACTGTTGTCTTATTTTTTTATTCAAAAACGTTTATTTTTTCCAAAAAAAAGTGCGCTTGTAAGACCTCTGCACAAATAATGTGTGACATAAAGTATTGCAATGACCGCCATTTTATTCTCTAGGGTGTTAGAAAAAAATGTATAATGTTTGGGGGTTCTAAGTATTTTTCTAGCAAAAATACTTGTTTTTAACTTGTAAACAATAAATCTCAGAAAGAGGCTCGGTCCTCAAGTGGAATTGTTCATTTTTTATTGTTTCACTTTAAGCATCATTAAAATCACTGCTCCTTTAACCCCTTCCATACAGGGCATTTTCACCCCCTTCCTGCCCAAACCAATTGCGCGGTCATGCAACACTGTACCCAAATTATATCTTTATGTTCCCCCCCCCCACAAATAGAGCTTTCGTTTGGTGGTATTTGATCATCTCAGACATTTTTTATTTTTTGCGCTATAAACAAAAGAAGAGTGACAATTTTTTTTAAAAACACAATGGGCCAGATTCACAGAGCCATTACGCCGGCGTTACAGGAGATGCGCGGCGTAAGTTTAAATCTGCGCATGCGTATCGATGCGCCGCATCCCCAAAACGATATACGCATGAAATCTACTTTTTTTGGACCGGCGTAATTTCGATAGACCGGCGTATCCGTCCGCGCAAAACTGCGCTAGACACACCATTGATTTGCTATTCAAATATGCAAATGAGGGAGTTACGGGGATCCACAAAAGTAAGTTGGTGCAGCGCAGGCTACGCGCTGTGCGCAACAGCTGCGCGTCCTGTCTAAAATTAGTCCATAGAACAGGTGGAATAAAATTAGACAATCCGTCTACATGTCAACTAAAGCAACACTGTTAGTGAGGAGCTGAGCAGTCACAATTGCTGCACAACAAACTGTATGCCAACATGCCAGTGGCATCCATGCTCATAGCTATACTACTGACTTTAGATGAGCAAAGAAGGAGGAGGGCACGGGAGAGGATTTTTTTTTTCCAAAAACGTTTTATTTGCTTTTATAAACATTTATAAAAAAAATATACATACATATATACATCAATACATAACATACATACAAATTACAAACACGGTCTCACTATCTTTCAATAGTCCTTTAAAACCTTGATGGATATAATAATTAGTGTTGAGCGGAATACGCCATATTCGATTTTGCGATATTTCACGAATATATAGAAGAATATTCGTGAAATATTCGTTAATATCGAATATTTGTGATATTTTATCAAAAAATAATTTTGCGAAATTTCGCTAATGCGAATGCGAAATTGATTGCGAAATTCTCGTCCGCGCATGCGCATGCGCGCGAACAACACGCGAAAATGGAGATCATTTCCTGGATCTTTGCCAGTCTATTTTCGGATCGCTATTTTGTGCTGCCCTGCGAAGCAAAGATGGTGGGGAGTAACTTTTCAACCAGTGAGGAAAAACTGCTGATTAGTGTAAGTAATTTCACCACTGTTATTTCATTATCTTTAACTGCATTTTAGACTAGTTTAAAAGTTAGGATATAAGATCAGATATCCGCGGATGAGGTGGACTCCCCTTCCACCTGATCCACTACCACTAGTAGGGGCACGAGAGGTACCCCATGCTGGCAGCGACCCAGCACTGGGAGTAACTCCCCTACCCCTGCTGCCACGGCCACGGCCACTTATGCTGCTCATACTTGCTGATGTGGGGGGGGGAACTTTATTGGGGGGGGGAAATGTGAGAAAGGAGTGTGTTTTGTTTTTTTTAGCAAGACAGGCACGCAGACAAAGACGCAGACAAAGATGCAGACAAAGACGTAGACAGCTACCAAACTAGAAGAAAACTACTACACCTTTTTTTAATTTTTTATTTTTTTACACGGACAAAGACGTAGACTACGACACGGACAGCTACTAAACAGGAACTAAAATCTACAGCTAAAACTTTTTTTTGGACGCAGACAAGGACGAGGATTACAAATACTAAACTAATATGCACTAAACACTAACTCTACTTACACAAACTTATATGACTAAACTAAAGCTACATTTTTTTTTTGTTTTTTTTACACTGACTGACAAGGACAAAGACGAGGACTACAAATAATTAAACTAATATGCACTAAACACTAACTCTACTTACACAAACTTATATGACTAAACTAAAGCTATTTTTTTTTTATACACAAAACACAGAGACTAAACACAAACTAAACTAAGCTACCTTAAAGAAATGTACACTTACACTAACTACACAGAAATCTATCTAACACTAAGCTACACTAACCTGGACAAAACAACACAAATCTGAGCTTTTAGAAAAGCTGTTGGGTCTTTTGCTTTGAAAAAAGCATTTGGTTTTAGAAGCAGGAAACTCAGAACTGAAAGCACTATAGGAAGCACAATGCTAAGCTCTAAGATTGCAATACACAGGAAAAACGCACAGAAACACTCCACTCTCTCTAGCCACCTTGTGAATCTGCACTGAAATACTGCTGGGAGTGATCTTATATAATGGTCGTGCACGCAGGTTGCTATGGAGGTTGCTAACCTCTGACAACTGTGGTAGGAGAACTCTGATTGGCTCTGATGCAAAAGAAGGGCAGAGAAAGTATTCGTGAATATTCGTAATACGAATATTCGCATTGCGAATATTCGGCAACATAAAAGGATCGCCTCAGCTACTCGGCCCAGGGTCTCTAATCATACCAGCAATGCTTTTAGAAGTCGATGGAGATCACTAGGATGTGATCTGTTTTAAAAATAAATTTGAAAAAATATGAATATTCGCAATAGCGAATATTCACCGCGATATTCGAGTTATTCGCGAATACTCGAATATGCAATATTCGTAACGAATATTCGCAATGCGAATATTCTTGATCAACACTAATAATAATCTAATCTAATACAATATTCTTATCTGATACAAGCCTCTCACTCTTCACTTGATATATCACACACGCATAGACATCTTTGGCATGAGTGATTCTGAGGTGTCTCGCATCTTCAGATTCACCCCTCATGCCATCCTGGAATTAACCACAACCCTGCAGGAGGACATCACCAGCCCAACACATGACACCACCCATGACACCCATGACAGCTACATATACAATCCTAGCCCCATCCCCACAGATTTCGAACAGAACATGTATGGGGACAGCTGGCTGGTTGGTGAGTGACATGGGTGGCAGGCATGGCTGTCCCCCCCATGATGCTGAAATCACAAGGGGCACATGCACTGCTAACATCCTCCTGTCTTATCCCTTCAGGGTGACTCTGCATATGCACAGGGACCCCATCTCATGACCCCTATCCGGAACCCCCCATGGTACCCTGTTGTATTCCCCAAACTTTGTATGCCAGATCATCGGTGCATGTTGCATGCTTCACAACTTTGCAGTGAGAAAAGGCCTGCAGATAGACATAAGTGATGACCTGACCCCTGAACTAGACAATCCCCCCTAACCAAGGCTACCCCGTCTTCTGAGGGAAGAGCAGCCAGGAGACAGCACACATTAGGCATCTTTGCACGTTAAACACACACATTAATCATGGCACAATGGGAATGCATGCATGCACACCACTGTGGTCCCTAGCACAGACACATCACATCCTCATCAAATTGGATTAGCAAAAGCCCACCATGCAGGACTTGTGAGCAGCGACGCCACGGCTCCAATTATGTCACTGTACATTCATACACTATTCACACGGACCTGGGGATCACTTCTCCACCACAAATGAGGGTGACACCCCTTTTCCAGCAGGAATGTCACCCCCACATTCCAAAATCATTTACAAACAGAACCAAAAAAAATAAGAAATGACCAGCAAAAAAAAAAAATGCCCAGCAAAAATATAATTAAAAAAAAAACACAACAAAGAAAACACAGAAAATACAAAAATCACTCTGCAAAACAGTCCCCAAATATCTCAAAGACAAGTCACAAACAAACAAACGCTACAACAAAACAAACAACAACGAACAAAAGCACCTTGCTATATAGGAAGGGATACAAAGGGATGTACTTTTGCAAAGGAAGGGCGTTTGTGTCTGTCTATTTAAGCTCTCTGCGTAGCTCACTAAGTTGCCCGGGTCCACTTCCAATTTCACTGATTGCGCCGTTCCCGAGTTGTGAGCATGCGCACAGAGGTGCTGACCATGGTCTGCTTCATGTGCGCATGCACGATCCGGCCAGCCTTCATTTGCATGGGATCACGGCTCATTTCAATGTAATGCCGCGTACACACGATCATTTTTTGTGATGAAAAAAACGACGTTTGTTTGTTTTCTTGCTTGATTTTTCCTGCTTGTTTTTGTGAGTGATTTTTCCTGATTGTTTGTGTGAGTGATTTTTGCTGACTGTTTGGGAGAGAGTTTTTGTATGAGTATGACTGAGAGAAAGAGGAAGTTACATTTTACTTTGGGGGAGAAACAAATTCTTGCCCGGGCCATTTCCCAATATGAGCATTTCCTTCACGGCCCGGAGAGTGAAAACACCCCCCCCCCCCCGGCCAGGAGGCGTGAGATCTTGGAGAACATTACTGACGAGGTGAATGCATCGGGGGGGGGGGAGACCCGGACACGGTCGGGGATTGAAAAGAAGATCAATGACCTCCGGCGTCTGGTCAGAAAGAAGCTGGCCAAAATGGCAGCCCATGCCAGGGCCACAGGAGGGGGCCCACCATGCCCTGTTCGGCTGACAGCGGAGGAGCGTGCGGTGGCCCACACCTTTTATAGACAACAGGTGGAGGGCCTGCCTGGCTATGACTCCAGTCATGAAGGCGTGATGCCAGGTAAGGTTTTTTTGCCCTATCAGGTGTGTAGCATGTGTGGGGGAGGGGGTGAAAGGGAATATGTGGCAAGTGTGTGGATCCTCCAACCTGTGAATGTTTTGTGTCATCCACAGATAAGCAGGAGGGTGCTGGGCCATCTGGGCTGACCGCACCATCCCAGCCTGATGAGGACACCCCGACAAGGCCGGAGTCCTCGGAGGAGGTTGAAGAGGAGGAGGTTTAGGAGGAGGAGGATGTCATGTCAGCCAGTGGATTGTTATTTTTGGAGGAGTCTTCCTCTCTGGCTGGCAGCAGCCAGCCCTCCATAAGGGCTAGCCCCTCCCACTCCTCCCCCAACAGGGCTCCTCTCCCAAGGGGCTCCCCTTCTCCCCGGCCACAAGCCTCAGCTGGAGGCAGTAAGTCATCCCAGAAGACCAGGGGTGGCCGAGCTTCTGCCCGCCAATCTGAGAAGGGACCAGGCCCTTCAGACCCGCCATCTGGGACAGGTCAGCCAGACTTTGGGGCGGATGGAGGAGAGCCTGTCCTCCATAAAGGATACGGTTGGGGACCTGGACTGCCACTCCCGGGCTCTTACAAACTGCCTAAATGTACTGCAGACTACTACAGCAGACGTTGGGCAGGATGTGAGGGCCCTCACCCAGGCTATCCAGGCCAATACGGCAACACTAGGTGCTGGCCTGAACAGAATTGCTGTGGCCTTGGAGGGCAGGTCGCCAGGTGGGCAGAGACCAGGGGCTTCTCCTATTTCCCCGGATTACCCCCGCTCCCCATGAGTCTCCCCTGAGGAGCCGGGGCCGTGGCCGTGGGCGCCCCAGGCGTGGCTCACGCCAACAGCATTAATTTGTTTTCCCCCTTTTTTTTTTTTGCTGGAATTTTTTTTTTTTTGCTGGAATTTTTTTTTTTGTGATGTGAATGTTTTTGGAATGTGGGGGTGATATTCCTGCCAGAAAAGGGGTGTCACCCTCAGTTTTGGTGGAGAAGGGTTCCCCAGGACCAAGGAGAAGTGATTCCCAGGTCCGTGTGAATGGTGTATGAATGTACAGTGACATAATTGGAGCCATGGCGTGATGTTGCTGCTCACAAGTCCAGCTTGTGCTAATTCCAATTAGATGAGGATGTGATGTGTCTGTACTAGGGACCACAGTGGTGTGCATGCATGCATTCTCATTGTGCCATGATTAATGTGTGTGTTTAACGTGCAAAGATGCCTAATGTGAGCTGTCTCCTGGCTGCTCTTCCCTCAGAAGACGGGGTAACCTCGGTTAGGGGGGGATTGTCTGGTTCAGGGGTCAGGTCATAACGTATGTCAATCTGCAGGCCCTTTCTCACTGCGAAGTTGTGCAGAATGCAACATGCACCGATGATCTGTCACACAAAGTTTGGGGAATACAACAGGGTCCCCCCAGACTTATCCAGGCATCGGAAACGTGACTTCAGGAGGCCAAAGGTGCGCTCCACCACTGCACGTGTTTGGGCATGGGCTTCATTGTATCTTTCCTCTCCTGGGGTTTGGGGGTTCCGGATAGGAGTCATGAGATGGGGTCCCAGTGCATATGCAGAGTCACCTGTAAGGGAAAACACAGGAGGATGTTAGTCATGCATGTGCCCCTTGTGATGTGTGCATCATGGGGGGGACAGTCATGCCTGCCACCCATGTCACTCACCAACCAGCCAGGTGTCCCCATACACGTTCTGTTCGAATTCCATTTGGATGGGGCTCTGATTGTATATGTAGCTGTCATGGCTGGATCCGGGGTGTTTGGCACGGACGTGCCATATGAGGCCTTGGACATCGACTATCACCTGTACGTTGATGGAATGCCAATGCTTCCGATTGCGGTATATGTGCTCTGTCTCATGGGGGGGCTGGAGTGCCACATGTGTGCAATCAATGGCCCCCACGGTGCGTGGGAATCTGGCAATTCTGTAGAAATCTGTCATTGCCTTCAGCCGCAGGTCCTCAGTGGTGGGTTTGATGATTTGGTTGGCCAGGCGTCTAAGGATTGCAGGGATAACCTGGTGCACACATCTGCTCATGGAGGATTGTGACATCCCAGCCACCACTCCACTTGTTCTTTGAAAAGAGTGAGCGGTGTGTTGGGCTGGTGATGTCATCCTGCAGGGTTATGGTTAATTCCAGGATGGCATGAGGGGTGTATCTGAAGATGCGATACACCTCAGAATCACTCATGTCAAAGAGGTCTATGCGTGTGCGGTATATCCTCTCCCGTGCCCTCCTCCGTGCCCTCCTCCGTGCCCTCATCCTTCTTTGCTCCTCTAAATTCAGTAGTATAGCTATGAGCGAGGATGTCCCTGGCATGTTGGCATACAGATTGTTGTGCAACACGTGTGACTGCTCAGCTCCTCACTAACAGTGTTGCTTTCTCTGACGAATTGTCTAATTTTATACCACCTTTTATATGGTCTAATTTTTGACAGGCCGTGCAGCTGTTGCGCACAGCGCGTAGCCTGCGCTGCACCAACGTTCTTTTGTGGATCCCCGTAACTCCCTCATTAGCATATTTGAATAGCAAATCAATGGTGTGTCTAGCGCAGTTTTGCGCGGACGGATGCGCCTGTCTATCGAAGTTACGCTGGACAAAAAATAGTAGATTTCTTGCGTATCTCGTTTTGGGGATGCGGAGCATCGAAACGCATGCGCAAATTTAGACTTACGCTGCGCATCTCCTGTTACGTCGGCGTAATCGCTCTGTGAATCTGGCCCATAGCGTCTACAAAATAGGTAAAAGATTTATGGCATTTTTATTTTATAATTTTTTTTTACTAGTAATGGCGGCGATCTGCGATTTTTTTATTGTGACCGTGACTTTGTGGCGAACGCATCAGACACTTTGACACGTTTTTTGGGACCATTCACATTTATACAGAGATTAGTGCTATAAATATGCACTAATTACTGTGTAAATGTGACTGGCAGGGAAGGAGTTAATGCTAGGGGGCGCTGAAGGGGCTAAAATATTCCCTAAAGTGTGTTCTAACGGTAGGGGGGAGGAAACTCACAAGGGGAGGAGACCGATGTGTGTTCCTCTGTACTGTTTACACACACAGATCCACACTCCTGCCGTGATCACCGGCAATCGTGGGTGCCCGACGGCAATCGCGGCTGCCGGGCACCTGCGTCGGGTCACGAGCGGTGCCGCTGGCGCGCACGCGCACCCTAGATCGCCGGGAACAGAGGACATCATATGACGTCCCCTCGGATCGAGGGAGGGATCCTGCCGGCGTCATTTTACAATGCGCCGGTAAGGAAGTAGTTAAAAACAATTAAATTACATTTCTAAAGATTATTTTTTTTGCATTGGTACCCCACGACAGTACCCGGTGCCCCATATCCTTTTTATGGGCAATAACTTTTGCTATGTTCGGGAGTTTTGGTGCGAACCTGAGGGGGTGGGGGTGTTCGGCCCATCTCTTTTGTTATATCTCTGTGCATCACACAAAGCTAGTCACTTCAGTGGGTATATGTAATGCCGCGTACACACGGTCGTTTTTTGCGATGAAAAAAAAACGACGTTTTTTGTGAAGTAAAAAACGACGTTTTTGAAACGTCACTTTCAAAGACGATGTTGCATACACACCATCGTTTTTTTCACAAAAAACGAGGTTACGTTCACCACACTTTTCCGTTGAAGCTCGCTTCATAACTAGCTTCTGGGCATGCGCGGGTTGAAAAACGTCGTTTTAAACGACGTTTTTGCTCCACACGGTGACTTTTTGTGAAACAAAAAACAACGTTTTGAAAAACAACACAAAAAATTCAAGCATGTTGGAATTTTTTTTTGGTCGTTTTTTTTAAGACAAAAAACGACGTTTTGCCCACACACGATCAATTTAAATGACGTTTTAAAAAACAACGTTTTTTTTCATCACAAAAAACGACCGTGTGTATGCGGCATAAGGGTTTACAACTTTATGTACATGAGCACAGGAAATGACTAAGTATTTAAATCAATGAAAGCTGGTCTTACCAGTCACAAAAAAAAAAAATATTTTGACATGCAATTCAGCATATTTGTCCTAGAGAGACTAACTTGAGTGAGGATTTGAATGTGTATGGTTGTGATCACACTAAAGTAGTACTAAGGGAAACATTTTTTTTTTTTTTTTCATTTTAAATAAACTTTTTTTTGCCATCTATGTCCCAAATTAGGAAGTCAGAAGAAATCTGTCAAAAATGGGGGAATCCCTGGTTGATGCCAGGGTCACTAGAGCTAGTGTCAGCATTGGAAGATCCCCCCTCTATCTTTGCTCTGGGGAAAACACAAGTTTTGGGATGTTATTGCAATTTCGCTCTCTCTTATGAGATCCCAGACAGCAATACAAATCTGACAGGTGTTTAATCCCCTCTCTAATCTATCCCAAGCAACAAAAAATCTGTTGCCTCTAGTTATGCTTTAAAAACAATATGTGTTCATATTTCATAACCGCTAATGAATTTTAGCACTGTTTACCATTTTTATGTCAGCTTCTTGAATACACTCAGTGACATGCAAAGAAGTTTTCGAACTAAGTAAATATGACACAGTAAACGTTCGATTCTTCTACTTGTCATTTCTCTAACTGTTCTCTGAAAGGGTATTTATGGAGTGGCATAAAAATTGAGAATTTAATTAGATGTTTTCTGCCAAGAATTAATGTTACCCTGTAACCATTTTAAAGTTGATAGTTGATGGGTATAAAAAATAATAAAAAAAAACATGTATTATATCTACAAGAAAATATTCATAGAGAGAACAAAGGTAATTGTTAAAACATATAATGTAATTATGGTCTGTCTCATAACCTTGCATTAAGTATAAGTGATTGTAAAAACAAAAGGGCTCTTTCTTTTGTCAAAGAATTACTACCCCGCCCTTAAAACTATGAAGAATCAAGCTTTTAAAAGTTTAAAGTTTAAAGGGTTTGTGTTTAAATAGTGATAGCATAGCACAGAGAGGGTGCATCCGGTTATATACAGTACTGTTCTCTTCAGTTATTCCCAAAACATGGCAATTGCTGTCTAAAGTGCAACCAACTCAATCATTATTGATCACTAAATATTTCTGTAACATAAATACACATACAGGTATTACTGTCCCAGGAGCTCTTTAACCACTTAAGGACCGCCGCATGTACATTTAAGTCGGCACAATGGCACCGACAGGCACATCAACGTATATATACGTTGGTGCCTTGAGGGGGTTCGGGGGTCCAATCGGACCCCCCCCCCCCCGTACATGCGGCGGTTCCTTTAGCTCCTGGAGCGATCCGAGATGAGGGGGCGGCGATTCGTTTTCAGCCACCCCCTCGCGATCGCTCCCAGCCAATGCGCGCGCGCGCCGCCGCCTCTTCCTGTGCTAAGTGTAAACACAGGAAGAGGGAAGTGCTGTGTTCCTCCTCGTGTCGGTCTTTTCGTCCGACGCCGAGGAGAGAACACATCACCAAGTAAGTTGCACCTAACAGTACACTGACACAGGTACACATAGGCACACTTAACCCCTTCCTGTCACCGCTGATCACCCCCCCCCCAGTCCACTGTAACATTGTGTCACTAAATGCAGTAATCATTTTTTTTTGATAACTGCATTTAGTGTCAGTGTTACAGTAAAAAGTGTCAGGGCAGTTAGTCTTAGCCCCCTTTAGGTCTAGGGTAGCCCCCTACCCCCCCTAATAAAGGTTTAACCCCTTGATCACTGCCTTAGTTAACCCTTTCACCCCCTATTGCCAGTGTCACTAAGCGATCGATTTTCTGATCGCTGTATCAGTGTCACTGTTGCCGCTAGGCAGTTAGTTTTTTTTGAGGTTCGCCGCCAGGTTCTATAGCGCTAGGTACCCCCATAAATAAAGTTTTTAACCCCTGATTGCCCCTAGAGTTAACCCTTTCACCAGTGATCACCATATAAGTGTCAGTGGTGACGCAGGTTAGCCAGTTAGTTATTTAGGTTTTTAGAAAGCGTTAGGTACCCCCATATATTACCTAATAAAGGTTTTAACCCCCTGATTGCCCCCTAGTTAACCCTTTCACCAGTGATCACCGTATAAGTGTTACGGTTGACGCTGGTTAGTTAGTTTGCTGTTTATAGCATATCAGGGCACCCGCCGTATATAACCCAATAAAGGTTTAACCCCCTGATCGCCCGGCGGGTGATATAAATAAAATGTTTGCGTCAGTCAGGGTCTGCGTCGCCCCAGGCAGCGTTAGGTTAGTGCCAGTAACGCTTACACACACTCGCAAAGCATACACCCCCCCTTAGTGGTATAGTATCTGAACGGATCGATACCTGATCTGATCAGATCTATACTAGCGTACCCAGCAGTTTAGGGTACCCAAAAACGCATTGTTAGTGGAATCAGCCCAGATACCCGCTAGCACTTGCGTTTTGCCCCTCCGCCCAGCCCAGCCCACCCAAGTGCAGTATCGATCGATCACTGTCACTTCAAAAACACATCACACACAACTGCAGCGTTCGCAGAGACAGGCCCGATCCCTGCGATTGCTAACAGTTTTTTTGAAGCGTTTTCTACATTTGCCTTTCTATAGCCAGGTGCTTTTTTTACCCGTGAATCATCACCAGTCTACGACTAAATTTAGAGCCCAAAATGGCAAAGCGAATGTACACTGGTGAAGAGGCTGTTAGGATCATGTGCATGTCGTCAGATGATGATGAGGAGGTCACGCATCTGACAGATTCGGGCTCAGAATACGATCCTGTTTACGACAGCGGCTCCATGTCAGATAGCTCTGACGACGGAGTGGTGGTCCCTGCTAAGGCCAGGCGTACCCGACCCCGTTCTGAGGTTGTTGAGTAGCAAGAACCGCAGGACCCTTGTATGGAGCAGAGAGCGAGTACTAGCGCCGCTATTCCTTTTGGTGGATTGGCAAGCACCAGCGGCCTAGTACACCCTGGTCGTTCATACAGCACTGCAGTATCACGTGGTGACGTGGCGAGTCCCATAAGTGCAGTTCAAGCTGGCGAGGTGGCAAGCACAAGTAGTGTCCCGCTGCCACCAAGAAGAAAAAGACAGGCCCGTCGTGCCCATAGTGCCCTTCCTGCAGATCTCGCCTATCCTGATTGGGTCCCCGCCACTTCTGCAGCACCTGTACTTCCCCCATTCACTGGCCAACCCGGAATTCAGTTGGATACAGCGAATTTTACGCCACTTGGTTTTTATTTGCTGTATTTCACGGAAGATCTCTATAGATCTATTGTGGACCAGAGTAATTTGTATGCTGGTACCTACATCGCCGCTAATCCCCAGTCCGTCCTTGCCAAAGAATGGAGACCTCTTACGGTTTCCGAATTTAAGACCTTTCTGGGCCTTACCCTCAATATGGGCATACATCCATTTCCTCAATTGCGCATGTATTGGTCCACACATCCAATTGACCAAATGCCCATATTCTCTGCTCACATGGCCAGGAAACGATACGAGATGATCCTGCGGTTCCTGCATTTCAGTGACAATGCACTCTGTCGTCCACGTGGAGACCCTGAATTTGACCGGCTCTACAAAATTCGGCCCCTCATAAACCATTTCAATGAACGTTATGCAGCCTTGTTTAATCCCCAGCAAGTTGTCTGCGTTGACGAGTCCCTGATTAAATTTGCTGGCCGCTTGTCTTTCAAGCAGTTCCTTCCCAGCAAGCGTGCCAGATACGGGGTCAAGCTCTATAAGCTTTGTGACAGGGCAACAGGCTACACATGGAGCTTTAGGGTTTATGAGGGCAAAGATAGTCACGTAGAGCCGGAAGGATGCCCAGATTACATGGGGAGCGCTGGCAAGATTGTCTGGGACTTGGTGTCACCCTTATTCGGAAAGGGGTACCACTTGTATGTGGACAATTATTACAGCAGCGTGCCACTTTTTAGTCACTTGTTTGATCATCAGATTGGAGCATGTGGCACCGTGCGACCTAATCGCCGGGGCTTTCCCCAGCGGCTTGTAGATGCCCGTCTTAAGCTGGGGGCGAGAGCCTGCTGCAGATGTAATAATTTGCTCGCTGTGAAGTGGCGGGACAATAAGAATGTTTTCATGCTTACCACCCTTCACGCAGACACGACAGTACAAATTCAAACGGCGACTGGTGTTGTGGAGAAACCCCTCTGTGTCCACAAATATAACCAAAATATGGGAGGGGTGGACCTTAACTACCAGTTGATGGCGCCGTATCATATTGCCCGTAAATCGAGACGCTGGTACAAAAAAGTGTCTCTACATTTATTCCAATTGACTTTGCTGAATGCTTTTGTCTTATACAAAACTTCAGGACAGAACGGACCCTTCCTCCAATTCCAGAAGGATATCGTCACAGAACTCCTGTATCCAGGCGGTTCTGCACCTCACCATCCCCTACCAAATGCAGTAAGCCGACTGCATGAGAGGCATTTTATATATGCCCTCGAGAGTACCCCTACCCAAAAAGCCCCCCAAAGAAGATGTCGTGTCTGTAGCAAGCGCGGATTTAGGTGTGACACCCGTTATTTTTGTCCCCGATGTCCTGCCGATCCTGGTCTTTGTATTGGCAAATGTTTTGAACGCTTCCACACACTAGTGAAGTATTAGCGTAGGGCAAAACATATCACAGGCTAGGCACACGTACACAGGGTCTCCCAAGATGCTGTCGCATTTTGAGAGACCCAAACCTGAAACCGAAAAGTTGAACAGTTACAAAAAAAAAGTGTAAAAAAGGAAAAAGTAAAAAGACACAAAAAATATATAAAATAAAAAAAACAAAAATAGTTGTCGTTTTATTGTTCTCTCCCTCTCTATTCTCACTCTATTGTTCTGCTCTTTTTTACTCTATTTTATTCTGCAATGCTTGCTTTTCAGGTATGTAATTTACTTTACTGTTTTCAGGTACGCCATTCAGCTGTTGCGCGGACTTATTTATCTTGACAGCAACAGCGTTTGCTCCGAAGATATATAAAGCCGTGACTCCAGTGCTGTAGGAGGTGATTTCACCACCACAGTTAAAAAAAGAGCATATATGCCGAAGCATGGGGGCATTAGGGGCGGAGGAGCGATTTTGCTCCTAATGCCGCGTACATACGGTTGACATTCCTACGGAGGCTTTCCCGTGGAAAAGTCTGACCATGTGTACACGGCATAGAAAAGTCTGACCATGTGTACACGGCATAGAAAAGTCCAACCGTGTGTACGCGGCATAACTTTTTTGCGGGAGGATGCCCCCATGATTCGGCATATATATATTAGGCACAGGTTGCGTTAAAAAATGTTTTATTTTTTACTATGTTTTTTTTATTGGTATTTGCTTTGCAGGTATGGTATGGTAAGATCTTACTGTTATACTGTAATGTTACATTGTTTTAATGTTAACCATCATTTGCTTAGCAGGTACATCATTCAGTTGCAGCGCAGATTTATTTAGCGTGACAGCAACAGCGTTTGCTCCCACGATATATATAAAGCTGCGACTCCAACGCTGTAGGAGGTGATTTCACCACCACAGTCCAAAAAAGAGCATATATGCCGAAGCATGGGGGCATTAGGGGTGGAGGAGCGATTTTGTTCCTAATGCCGCGTACATACAGTTGACCCTCCTACGGAGGCCTTACCCGTGGAAAAGTCTGACCATGTGTACACGGCATAGAAAAGTCCGACCGCGTGTACGCGGCATAACTTTTTTGCGGGAGGATGCCCCCATGCTTTGGCATATATAAATGGTGCATGTATGCCCATCATTAGAAGTGGGTGGATGAAGGGAGGTATTCTAATGGTGGGCATACCCACCGATCAATCCATATGTGGAATTACACCCCAAAATACATTCTGCTGCTTCTCCTGAGAACGGGGATACCACATGTGAGACTTTTTGGGAGCCTAGCCACTTACGGAACCCCAAAAACCAATCACCGCCTTCACTCTTTCTAATGGTGTAAATTTTTGATTTCACTCCTCACTACCTATCACAGTTTCGAAGGCCATAAAATGTCAAAATAGCACAAAAAAAAAACAAATGACCCCATTTTGGAAAGTAGACACCCCAAGGAAACTGCTGAGAGGCATGTTGAGTCCATAGATTTTTTTTTTTTTTGTCCAAAGTGATTGAATAATGACAAAAAAAAAAAAGTTGTCACTAAATGATATATTGCTCACACATGCCATGGTTATATGTGGAGTTGCACCCTAAAATACATTCTGCTGCTTCTCCTGAGTATGGGGATACCACATGTTTGGGACTTTTTGGGAGCCTAGCCGCGTACGGGACCCCGAAAACCAAGCAACGCCTTCAGCATTTCTAAGGGCGCAAATTTTTGATTTCACTCCCCACTACCTATCACAGTTTCAAAGGCCATAAAATGCCAAAATAGCACAAAACCCCCCCAAATGACCCCATTTTGGAAAGTAGACACCCCAAGCTATTTGCTGAAAGGCATGTTGAGTCAATGGAATATTTAATTTTTTTGCCCCAAGTGATTGAATAATGACCAAAAAAAAAAATGTACAAAACATTGTCACTAAATGATATATTTCTCACACATGCCATGGTTATATGTGGAATTGCACCCCAAAATACATTCTGCTGCTTCTCCTGAGTACGGGGATACCACATGTGTGGGACTTTTTGGGAGCCTAGCCGCGTACGGGACCCCAAAAACCAATCACCGCCTTCAGGCTTTCTAAGGATGTAAATTTTTGCTTTCACTCCTCACTACCTATCACAGTTTCGAAGGCCATAAAATGTCAAAATAGCACAAAAAAAAAACAAATGACCCCATTTTGGAAAGTAGACACCCCAAGGAAACTGCTGAGAGGCATGTTGAGTCCATAGATTTTTTTTTTTTTTGTCCAAAGTGATTGAATAATGACAAAAAAAAAAAAGAAAGTTGTCACTAAATGATATATTGCTCACACATGCCATGGTTATATGTGGAGTTGCACCCCAAAATACATTCTGCTGCTTCTCCTGAGTACGGGGATACCACATGTTTGGGACTTTTTGGGAGCCTAGCAGCGTACGGGACCCCGAAAACCAAGCAACGCCTTCAGCATTTCTAAGGGCGCAAATTTTTGATTTCACTCCTCACTACCTATCACAGTTTCAAAGGCCATAAAATGCCAAAATAGCACAAAACCCCCCCAAATGACCCCATTTTGGAAAGTAGACACCCCAAGCTATTTGCTGAGAGGCATGTTGAGTCCATGGAATATTTAATTTTTTTGCCCCAAGTGATTGAATAATGACCAAAAAAAAAAATGTACAAAACATTGTCACTAAATTATATATTTCTCACACATGCCATGGTTATATGTGGAATTGCACCCCAAAATACATTCTGCTGCTTCTCCTGAGTACGGGGATACCACATGTGTGGGACTTTTTGGGAGCCTAGCCGCGTACGGGCCCCCTGAAAACCAAGCACCGCCTTCAAGATTTCTAAGGACATACATTTTTGATTTCACTCACACAAATCTTGAAGGCGGTGATTGGTTTTCGGGGCCCCGTACGCGGCTAGGCTCCCAAAAAGTCCCACACATGTGGTATCCCCGTACTCAGGAGAAGCAGCAGAATGTATTTTGGGGTGCAATTCCACATATGCCCATGGCATGTGTGAGAAATATATCATTTAGTGACAAAGTTTTGTAATTTTTTTTTTTAGGTCATTATTCAATGACTTGGGGCAAAAAAATTAAATATTCCATGGACTCAACATGCCTCTCAGCAAATAGCTTGGGGTGTCTTCTTTCCAAAATGGGGTCATTTGGGGGGGTTTTGTGCTATTTTGGCATTTTATGGCCTTCGAAACTGTGATAGGTAGTGAGGAGTGCGCCCTTAGAAATGCTGAAGGCAAAGAGAACAGGATCATTATTCTGGTACAATTTTTTTATTGAAATATATGAGAAGTGAGAACAATTGTAATGATCCCACGCAGGGGATATAAGCAGTAAGCATAACATGGTACAGCTTAAAAATACAGATTGGTAACATATTTGGTAGTAAAATTGTCGAACATCAACAACCCTCGGGCCAAGGTCGGGGGTCAACATAAGGTGACTGAGCTTAATTTGTCAGGGGTTGAGGTGTGGAGTAGTCCATAACATTTTTGGAAAAGTGAAAGTGATATCAGGGTCACACGAGCAAGCAAAAAAAACAGAAATTAAGGGGAGAAAAAGGAAGGGGGGGGGCAGATGGCAAAGGAGAGACACAAGGGATGAGAAGGAAAGACGGAGAAGGAAAAGGAGGTGCCGAATAGGTAGGAAAGATGTTCCCCCAGGCCAGGAGGGTTGAGGAGGTCAGTTAGCGAGGCCTAGGCTAGTCAGATGCAAAGTGGGAAGAACGTAGGACCACCACGGGCCTCATATCTTCAGGAATTTGGCATGAGAATCCTGGGAACAGGATTATTTTTCATACAAGTACATGGTACAGCAAGCACATATCAGGAATATAAAATTCTGGATTGACATGCTCTTTAATGAAGGTATTAGAAAAGGTAAGTCTCTTTCACGTTCTCTAATGTCTATATGACGAATGGAGCCATATTAGTGTACTTGCAACAAATTCAACTGAATATTGTCTGTAATACTTGTTTTACTTACACTAACATTTACATTTTAAGGTATTTCCTTCTTTTTAGTCCAGGAGTACTGCTTAGACCAAGAAAAAGAAAACAGTCTGAAACTTGTCCTGGATATTTAAATGTTAGTGCAAAAATTGTATCACAGACAGTTGTTTTATACAATGTACAAAATTCACAATGCAGTTATTCTTATGCCGCATACACACGATCATTTTTCAGCATGAAAAAAAAAATAGTTTTTCAGCATGTCCAAAAAACAACGTTTTTCCAACTTCATCATTAAAAACGATGTTGCCCACACACCATCGTTTAAAAAAAATGATGAACGAAGCGTGGTGATGTACAACACGCACGACGGCACTCTAAAGGGGAAGTTCTATTCAATGTTTTCTGCCAAGAATTAATGTTACCCTGTAACCATTTTAAAGTTGATAGTTGATGGGTATAAAAAATAATTAAAAAATACATGTATTATATCTACAAGAAAATATTCATAGAGAGAACAAAGGTAATTGTTAAAACATATAATTTAATTATGTCCAAAAAACAACGTTTTTCCAACTTCATCATTAAAAACGATGTTGCCCACACACCATCGTTTAAAAAAAATGATGAACGAAGCGCGGTGATGTACAACACGCACAACGGCACTCTAAAGGGGAAGTTCTATTAGATGTTTTCTGCCTTTGGGCTGCTTTAGCTGATTCCCTGTCAGTAAAAGTCGATTTGCGCTTTTCTGTCTGTTACAGCATGATGAATGTGCTTACTCCATTACGAATGGTAGTATTACCAGAACGAGCGCTCCCGTCTCATAACTTGCTTCTAAGCATGGGCGGGTTTAAAACGTCGTTTTAACCCACACACGATCATATTTTACAACCCGAAAAACGACATTGTTTAAAACGACGTTAAAAAATGCAACATGTTTGAATTTTTTATTTTTTTTCCTTTTTTTAGAACCTGAAAAATGATGTGTAGCCCACAGACAATCTTTTTAAATTATGTTTTTCAAAAACAACGTTTTTTTCATGCCGAAAAATGATTGTGTGTACGCGGCATTAGTATGATGCAGGCCATACTGTTTTTCAAGAGTAATGATGCAAAGCTGAAGTTTCAAAGTACTGATTCCTAGTGAGGGTATTCCTTTGAAAAGGAAGCTTTTATTTTTTTTATTTTTTTGTGGGGTATGCACTTTCTAGATTTGGCATAAAATGGTTCTCCCCTCAGTGTCATCCTTGTTTGCCTAGTTGTTCAGGAGCAAGAAGGGAAATGTGTTACCTAAACTGCTACCACAGCATAGGACTGGGGAACTTGCAGACTCTTCTTTACTATTCAAGTAGTTGCACGAGAGACTTGGCTTCCATTCACAATTCTATAAATATCTATCCTTCACAAGCAGACATAATCAATGAATAAAAAATCCCAAAGGCTTAAGTGTTTGGGCAGCAAACTAAATAGGCTTCCAAAACCAAGAATACATTAAAATTTTCAATGCTTTGTTAGTTTTTTTTTAGGAAATACATATGATAAGTGAGCAAAACAGCCATGGATGAATAATTCATGGTCATGAATGTGCATATAGTATTTCTGAAAGTAGACTGTCTACCACTGACATTTGCAAAGTAGGCAGCATTAAACTTTCCTTAACAAGCAATGTCATTTGCTAAGGCTACAATAAGCTACAAACTGAATATTATGAGCTCAGTTTTGTGTGGTCACAGCCATTCTGATATGTCATTTAGTATAATGATGCTTGAGGAAACTGGAAGGGTGAATTGAGAAATAGAGGGATAGATTTGGGTGTCATCAGCTTAGATATGGTATTGGGCTTGGTTTTACCTTTTCCCACATTGCTTTTTATCTGTGATCACTTTTAATGTAATTTTTGGTTTCATTTCAATGAAACCTTTTCCTATTGACCTGCACCATCAGGGTTGCGTTGTTTCTTTTTCTCCCCCCATGGTGCTTGGAGCCATCCAGTTGCTTCCACTCCACCCTCCAAGGGTGATACCATCGCCTCCCCACTCCTTCCGAGAACGGACTTCTTTGAAACAAGGATACCGGCCCAGGAAATTGTGCATGTTTGGCTTTCCATAGCGGATTTGAATTCTCTTCATCCAGTTTGAGTGAGCCCAGCCGCTTGTGCCCCAGGAGTCCTCATGCCTTATCGATCTGCTGTTCATGACAGACAGGTCCTACAATTCCGGTAAGCGCATTTTATCTTCGTTTTGATATAAGTGCCCTTCATGCTTGAGGATCTACGAAGTCATTCTACATCTACTCATTCTTTCATTGTGGATGGACTATTTGTATATGTTGTGTATGGATTGGTGTATCACAACACCTCTTATGCAAGGACTTCACCTTTATTATTGTTGATTTTGATTATGTTCATTATCAGTACGTTTGTTTATAGTGATTGATATCGTTTATTCTTTGATATAATTTTTCTTTGTTTCACAGCGCTACATTTTCTTTTCACATTTCCATTCAATTTTCGTCACATTGTAGTGTAGCTGCTTTAATTTTATATTTTGTTGTCCACTTCGGTTAGCGCAATATTTTTCCCATTTTTGTATTATGGTAATGGAAGCCAATGGAGGTTAACAACTGACCAAGGTAGGAAGCCTTAGGGGACCTTTATGGAAAGAGGAGAGGAGGAGATAGAGTTGCAGGTGACACTGAAGGATTTCCTTAATGTACAAAGCCTTACAGTATCCCTTTAAAACCTTTGTAAGACTTGCCTATGACGCCAATGGCAACCAATGAGGTTCAAAACATAATTTGGTGTCTTAGGTCGCGTACACACGACCGGTCCATCCGATGAGAATGGTCCGAGGGACCGTTTTCATCGGTTCACCACTGAAGCGGTGATGTAAAACACAACGACGTGCAGAGAAAAATTAAGTTCAATGCTTCCAAGCATGCGTCGACTTGATTCTGAGCATGCGCGGGTTTTGAACCGATGCTTTTGCGTACTAACCATCAGTTTTGACCGATCGGTAGGCGTCCATTGGTCCGATTTTAAATAAAGTTTTACATTTTTGGACTGAAGGACAACAGACTGATGGGGCGTACACACGGTCGGTTTGAAACTGAACTTCAGTCCGTTTTCATCGGTTTGGACTGATCGTGTGTACGCGGCCTCAAAGGATGACTATGTGAAACCAATACTGAATTATGAACTGTTAAACAACTTGCAGACCGGAAGATTTTCCTGCTTAATGACCAGGCATTTTTTGTGATATAGCACAGCGTTGCATTAACTGACAATTGCGTGGTCGTGCGACGCTGTACCCAAACAAAATTTGCGTCTTTTTTCCCCCACAAATAGAGCTTTCTTTTGGTGGTATTTGATCACCTCTGCGGTTTTTATTTTTTGCGTTATAAACAAAAAAAGAGTGACTAATTTGAAAAGTAAAAGGCCAATGTATATTCTTCTACATATTATGGTAAAAAAATTGCAATAACGTATATTGATTGGTTTGGGGCAAAAGTTATAGGGCCAGATTCACAGAGCGATTACGCCGGCGTAACAGGAGATGCGCGGCGTAAGTCTAATTGTGCGCGTGCGTTTCGATGCACGGCATCCCCAAAACGAGATACGCAAGAAATCTACTTTTTTTGTCCAGCATAATTTCTTTAGACAGGCGCATCCGTCCGCGCAAAACTGCGCTAGACAGACCATTGATTTGCTAGTCAAATATGCTAATGAGGGACTTACGGGGATCCACAAAAGAACGTTGGGGCAGCGCAGGCTATGCAGTGTGCGCAACAGCAAAATGTCCTGTCTAAAATTAGACCATGTAAAAGCTGGTCTAAAAAGAGAAAAATAGTCTACATGTCAGATAAAGCAACACTGTTAGTGAGGAGCTCAGCAGTCACACGTGTTGCCCAACAAACTGTATGCCAACATGCCAGTGGCATCCATGCTCATAGCTATACTACTGACTTTAGATGAGCAAAGAAGGAGGAGGGCACTGAGGAGGGCACTGAGGAGGGCACGGGAGATTTTTTTTTTTTAACTTTTTATTTGCTTATATAAACTTTACAATTTAATCAAATCTAATACAATATTCTTATCTGATACAAGCCCCTCACTCTTCACTCTTCACTCTTCACGGGAGAGGATATACTGCACACGCATAGACATCTATGGCATGAGTGATTCTGAGGTGTCTCGCATCTTCAGATTCACCCCTCATGCCATCATGGAATTAACCACAACCTTGCAGGAGGACATCACCAGCCCAACACATGACACTACCCATGACACCCATGACAGCTACATATACAATCAGAGCCCCATCCCCACAGATTTCGAACAGAACATGTATGGGGACAGCTGGCTGGTTGGTGAGTGACATGGGTGGCAGGCATGACTATCCCCCCCCCCATGATGCACACATCACAAGGGGCACATGCACTACTAACATCCTCCTGTCTTTTCCCTTCAAGGTGACTCTGCATATGCACTGGGACCCCATCTCATGACCCCATCTCATGCCAGCTCACATTATGCATCTTTGCACGTTAAACACACACATTAATCATGGCACATTGAGAATGCATGCATGCACACCACTGTGGTCCCTAGCACACACACCCCACATCCTCATCAAATTGGATTGGCACCAGTCCACCATGCAGGACTTGTGAGCAGCAACGCCAAGCCAAGGCTCCAATTATGTCACTGTACATTCATACACCATTCACACGGACCTGGGGATCACTTCTCCCTGGTCCTGGGGAACCCTACTCCACCAAAATTGAGGGTGACAGCCCTTTTCCGGCAGGAATGTCACCCCCACATTCAAACAGCATTCACAACCCAAAAAAAAACCCAGCAAAATCAAAAAAAAAAAAAGGGCAAAAAAAAGGGGAAAACTAATTAGTGCCCTTGACGTGAGCCACGCCTGGGGCGCCCTCGGCCAGGGCCCCCGGCTCCTCAGGGGAGACTCATGGGGAGGGGGAAAACTGGGGAAGGAGGAGCAACCCCTGATCTCTGCCCACCTGGCGGCCTGCCCTCCAAGGCCACGGCTATTCTGTCCAGGGCACCACCTAGTGTTGCCGTGTTGGCCTGGATAGCCTGAGTAAGGGCCCTCACATCCTGCCCAACGCCTGCTGATGTAGTCTGCAGGTCGTTAAGGCAGTTTGTGAAAGCCCGGGAGTGGCAGTCCAGGTTCCCCAGCGTATCCTTGATGGAGGACAGGCTCTCCTCCATCCGCACCAATGTCTAGCTGACCTGTCCCAGATGGTGGGTCTGGAGGAACTGGTCCCTTTTTTAGAGTGGCGGGCAGGAGATCGGCCACCCCCCTGGTCTTCTGGGTCGCCTTCCTGCCTCCAGCTGATGCTTGTGGCCGGGAGAAGGGGAGGCCCTTGGGAGGGGAGCCATGTTGGGGGAGGAGGGGGGGGGCTCCCCCTTAGGGAGGGCTGGCTGCTGCCAGCCAGAGGGGAAGAGTCCTCCAAAACCAAAAGTCCAGTGCCTGACATGGACTCCTCCTCCTCATCAAACTCCTCCTCCTCAACCTCCTCCTCCTCCTCTTCAACCTCCTCCTTATCGGGGGGGCCTCTTTAGGCTGCTGTCCTGGGGATGGTGCGGTCAGGCCAGATGGCCCTGCACATCTGTGGATGACACAAAACATTCACAGGTTGGAGGATCCACACACTTGCCACATATTCCCTTTCATCCCCTCCCCCACACATGCTACACACCTGATATAAAAAAAAACTTACCTGGCACCACGGGCCCTGGACTTGAGTCAAAGCCGGGCAGGCCCTCCACTTCATGCCGATGAAAGGTCAGGGCCACCGCACGCTCCTCCGCTGTCAGCCTAACACGGCATGGTGGGCCCCCTCCTGTGCCCCTGGCATGGGCAAGCATTTTGGCCAGCTTCTTTTTGACCAGACGCCGGAGGTCATTAATCTTTTTATCAATCCCAGACCGGTTCCGTGTCTCCCCCTCCCCCGCTGAATTCACCTGGTCAGTGATGATGTCCAAAATCTCCCTCCTCCTGGCCGGGGTGGTGTTGGCACTGTCCGGGCCGTGGAGGAAACGCCCATAATCGCTAATGGCCCGGGCAAGAATTTGTTTCTCCCCCAAAGTGAAATTTAGTTTTCTCTTTCTCTCTGTCATACTCATACAAAAACTCACTCCCAGTCAACAAAAATCAGTCACAAAAACAAGCACAACCAATCAAGCAAGAACACACACAAAGAGAAAACTAACACCCAAAAAATCACACAAGCACTCAGCAAAAATCAGTCACAAAAACAAACAGCAACAATTAAGCAAGAAAACAAACGACCAGAAATATATCAAACAAACAGTGTCTCAAACACTTATCAAAAAACACTTTCAAAGATCTACTAACAAACACTTGATCACACAGTACACTAATCTGACAAATACAAAACACAACGCAACTAACAATGGGACAAAAGCACTTTGTTAAATGGGAAGGGACAAAGGGATGTACCTTTGCAATGGAAGTGCGTTTGTGTCTGTCTATTTATGCTGTCTGCGTAGTCCTTAGTCCATTTCCAATTTCACTGATTGCGCCGTTCCCGAGTTGTGAGCATGCGCAGAGAGGTGCTGACCATGGTCTCCTTCACGCGCGCATGTGCGAGCCGGCCGGCCCTTAATTTGTATGGGGTCACGGCTCATTTCAATGTAACACGCCCACGTCCTTCCCAATTTGTATTACTCCGCCTTACGCCTCTGAAATAACGTTACGCATGCTCAATTTTCTGCGCAAAAGCTACGAGAATAGGGTGATTACGCGGCTACATTGCGCAAGTCTAACGTAAAGGCGGTGCGCTACGCCGGTCCAATAATGCGCAGATGTACCTGAATCTGGCCCATAGTGTCTACAAACTATGGAAAAGATTTATGGCATTTTTATTGCATTTTTATTATATTTTTAACTAGTAATATCAGTGATTTTTAGCTGTACTGCGACTGTTTTTGGGACCTTTCACATTTATACAGCGATCAGTGCTATAAAAATGTGTAAAACTGGCAATACTAATATCGGTATCGGTTCAACCCTAGCTAATACTAGCACCCCACTTACCTTAAAATGAAGCCCTCCTGCGATGCGCTGTATCCACTGCAAAAGCTTCTATCTCCAGCTCTCTGACTTGCCGATCCGCGATGATGTCACTCGGTCATGGTACACAGCTCTGAATGAATGGCACGGAAATGCTGTTCCTTCAGATCGCATGTCCCGGTGATGTCACCGGCTTCTGCTCACTAGAATATCTCCTAAATGGTGCACTTTTAGGAGATATTAATTTTACCGACAGATAAATTACAAGCTAACCTGTAGGTAAAAATAAAATAAAAACTGAGTTTACTGCCGCTTACCTCAAAAGGTGCCTGGCCATCTCTGGTTTCAATACTTTGAGTCACAGAATAATCATCTTATAATATCATCTGAGCATCTTACCTGTACTTGTTCCAGGTCATTGACCCAAAAAGTATACAAACCAGAAAATTAACATGACAGCCAGGCAGCTACCTTTTTTTATAAGAGCCAAAGCACCCTTTCCATTTCTTTAATCACACATATCCTTTAATGCTCTCTAATACATTAAGGACTTTTTTTCTGACCTTCTTCTACATAATATTTCTGAATTGTGTTTCAGCTAGAAATTCAAGACCAAAGTTGAATCTGCTAGCTATATAATCAAATTGTTTTCTGGCTTGCTTTGTCACCTCATATTAATAAATCTTTATTTTTTATCACATGCTTTGCTGATCTTTGTCAACATTCTGCCACAAAGCTTAATAGATTTCAACAGTTAAATAATTCCCTCTACCAAATCATGCCATTGGAGTCACTCTTCTTGGCATATGGCTTAAATGTTCATTTCAGCACATTCAGAAATTCTTTAGCTCGACAGTGCCATCTTGTTGTAATCTGTCATACATTAATGATAAACTCCAGACAGAAATAATAATAATAATAATAATAATAACAATTATAATAAATATTTATTGATGTTTATTTATTGATGATCCATGTTTTAAATGAAAACAATGTAAGTACAGTACATGAATCTGCATGATTTCAGCCTCTTTCAATACCCTGTACAATAGCACTCAGAGAAGGATGGCCATTACTGGCAGCCAAACAGAGAGAGAAAGAGAAAACCTCATTAATCTGCCACTGCTTCTTTATTGTGTAATGGACAGGCTGAAAGTGTGGTGATGTTAGTAGTGTAATCCTTAGTTGTTGCAGAGAAAGTGGTGCCATCCACTTGCTTTAGTTGTGTGGCAGAGATGTGAACATGTTTTGAGAATAATTGCATGGCCATGCAAATCCTTTGGCAAGTGTCATGTTACATGATATTGTTTTTATTATTATGTACTGTCTCTTTAATGCCTGCCTAGTTTGTCCCTAGTGGGATTCCGTAGTTACCATGCTGCTTAGTTTCTCCTCCCCCTTCTCTTCTGTATCTGTCATTTTATGCTGTACATTCATGTGACCTGTATGTTCCTCTTATACCTGCATGGAAGAATCGTTCTTTTACCTGTTGTAACTTGCATTCTACGGATCATACGACGAATAAACATCGCCAGATCTTCTTTCATGTGAGTTGTGGCTGAGTAAACTATCTGGAAAGGTCATTTGGTATGAATAATCTCATCAGGGCAATGAGCGTCATGTGCTACTGAAAACCACATTCATAGCCTTTGCAGCCGATCCAGAATAGTAAAAGAACGTATCCAGCAGCCTGCACAGAGATAACTACGTCACAGGACAGATCATAGTGAAGTGTAACTGTGTGTATTGCATGAGAACTCTGCATACAACCCCAGCACAGCTTGTTACAGCTCCTCACAGTATACAGACACTCTTCACTGCTACAGCCAAGCCTGTGTGCTGCAGGCCATCATGAGTGGAAAGGGCTCAGTGTGTGATGAAACACCACAGCATGCTTCACACAGAGAAAGCCAGGATGAGGACCCAGAGTCCACTGCATTGACCAAACGCTCTGTGAAACCCACTTGGAAGGTTAAAGAGAACTTTGAATCCATGAGAACTGAACTAGCAACCAGTTTGAAGCAGATTTGGGATAAAATCCTCACCCACATTGATGTGATTTCATGTCCCAGACATGAGGTACTGCAACTAGAGGGCGCCATAAAGCATCTCTCTGCTTCATATGAACTGTACCAGACTACAAGCAATAAATATAAAACTATTCTGCAAAGCATCAACACTGAGGAGTCCTTAGAGCAACTTTACAATGCCCAGCTTCTTAATGAGGAAAGAGAAAGCTTTATCCAGCGAACTAAAGTAAAGGCAGAAGCAAAATTAATGCTGCCACAGGACACTGTATCTCACAAATCTGTATCCACCAGACGTTCTAAAGGTTCCTCTAGATCCCAAAGTTCAAGGCACTCAACGCTTAGTGAACAGCTAATAAATGCCCACGCCGAAGCAGAGGCTATCAAAGTAAAGGCCGCATATGCAAAAAAGAAAGCAGACATGGAAGCTGAGGTTGCAGCAGTAGAAGCTCAAACGGCACGTCAAAGGGCAGCGATTGAAGCTTTAAAGGAACAGAGCAACTACGAGGCAGCCGCAGCAAAACTAAAGGTTTTGGAACAAGCTATCGGTGCAGATGAAAACGCTAGCGAAAGGGTCAGTGTCAAGGCAGATGTAGAAGATCCTTTCGAACGCACTAAGAACTATGTTCTAAACCACGGCAGTGAACACTCAATTACCTCCACGTTTCACGGCAACGCAAGGACTTCATCTCACCATCAGGTAAAAGCTGTTCCAGCCACTTCCTACATGCAAAATCACCACAGTGCATCTCCCGACTGTCATGCTGATCCTACATATGTCGCAGAACGGCACACTGATCTGCAAGCTAGTCACCAACCTCCTGCTAACAGTACTGTTCCAGACCTTAACCCAACAATTCAGCTGAATGCCCTTGCTGCACCATATCTTCCCACGTCTCTTTACAACAATACCATAAACAACGCAATCCACAACATTCAACCAACAACCTCCTATGTAAAGTCAGAGGCAACCGATACAACAGAGTTCGTAAAGCACTTACTTCGACGTGAGCTCACCAAGTCAGGCCTAGTAAACTTTGACGACCATCCTGAAAACTACAGAAGCTGGAAAGCCGCTTTCAAAGCTATAATAGGCGGTATCGGTATTACTGCCGACCGTGAGCTGGATATGCTGATCGGGTTGCTTGGCCCACAGTCTACAGAGCGTGTCAAGAGCCTCAGGTCAGTCTACATCGACAATCCGACTGCAGGTCTCGCCGCAGCATGGGAGCGTCTAGAACAGACTTATGGTAGTCCTGAAGCCATAGAGAGTGCATTGCTCAAACGATTGGAAAATTTCCCAAGGATATCTGTTAAGGACAATAAAGAGTTCCAGAGACTCAGTGACCTTCTTCTCGAAGTCCAGCTCGCCAAAACCGACCCTAAGCTACCTGGCCTCAGTTACCTGGACACTGCTCGAGGAGTTAACCCTATCATTTGCAAGCTTCCGCATGGCCTACAAGAAAGGTGGATCCAAGTTGGGTCATCATACAAACGGGAAAACAAGGTTTCCTTTCCCCCGTTCTCCTACTTCTGCGATTTCGTCAGGAACATTGCTGACACCAAGAACGATCCTAGTTTTGCATTCGGTGAGTTCAATACTCCCTCACCTAAGGGGGACGACCTACATACTAGCTACAGGAACCGTAGAGGTCCCGTATCTGTTAGGAAGACAGACATTATCCCCACTCCCGCCTTAGCTCCCGCCTCAAACAAGAGCGGCAAGATCGAAAACCCAAACCGATTATGTCCCATCCACAAGAAGCCTCATCCTCTCAAAAAATGTATCGTTTTAGGAAGAAGCCCCTAGAAGAACGAAAAGAACTGCTAAAGACTTTTGGGGTATGTTATAGATGCTGTGCTTCCACCGACCAATCCCTATCAAGTGCACAGAGTGTGGTTCCGAGGACCATGTGCAAGCACTCCATCCCCTTGAGTCCAATCCTTCACAACCTGCAAACCTTTCTCCTGGGCAGAATCACAGCGGGAAGAGTACAGATCAGGTACCTAATTCCACCATGGTATTTTCTTCATGCACTGAAGTCTGTGGGGAAGACCACTGTGACAAGTCTTGCGCTAAAATATGCCTAGTGAATATTCATCACAAGGATCAGCCAGAAAAGACTTTAAGGGTGTATGCTATCTTAGATGATCAAAGCAATCGATCACTTGCCCGATCAGAACTGTTCGATCTATTTTGCATAAAAGGAGGGGCCATGGATTTATTGTGTCCTCCCTAGAAAACAACCTACAATTACCCTTACCTACACTTGTAGAGTGTAACCAGATACCAGCCAACAAAGGAGAAATACCTACACCAGAAGTTGCCTTCTACCACCCCCACCTAAGGTCAATAGCAAGTGAAATCCCACCACTTGACAAAGATGCTAATATCCTTCTTCTGCTGGGAAGAGATATTCTAAGGATCCACAAGGTACACAGACAGGTCAGCGGACCTCCAGAGGCCCCATTCGCCCAGTACCTAGACTTAGGCTGGGTCATCATAGGCAACGTCTGTATAGGCAAAATGAAAATGCCTACTAACATTTCTTCATTCAAGACAAATGTATTGCCAAATAGTCGTAATACTCACTTTGAGCCATGCCCACATCACTACTGGGTAAAGGAGAAGGTAACTAGCTGCAAGTTGCAACATTGCAACACAAACCTTTCCTGCACCTACGATGACAGCTTTGGTTCTACAGTTTTCAATGTAAGCAGTGAAGATGACATGTTAGCTCCTTCGGTAGAAGACAAAGAATTCCTTAAAGTAATGGACAATGAGTTCTTTCAGGAAGATTCCAATAGCTGGGTAGCACCCCTACCCTTTCGCCTCCCGAGAGAGAAGCTACCTAACAATCTACATCAAGCAGTTAAAAGATTCTCCGCCTTAAAGCGTACCTTAAGCAGGAAGCCAGAGATGGAAAGACATTTTGTGGACTTCATACAGAATATCTTTGATAGGGGCCATGCCGAACCCGCACCCCCATTGAAAGAAGGAGAAGAATGCTGGTACCTCCCTTCCTTCGGTGTGTATCACCCACGAAAGCCAGACCAAATCAGAGTTGTCTTCGACTCCAGTGCCCAACACGAAGGCTTCTCACTTAACAACATGCTCCTCACAGGGCCCAACTTGAACAACAGCCTCATTGGAGTCCTAATTCGCTTTCGTCAAGAACCTGTAGCGGTGATGGCCGACATTCAACAAATGTTCCACTGCTTCATCGTCAAGGAAGATAACAGGAATTACCTCAGGTTTCTGTGGCACAAGGACAATGACATCAACAAAGAGGTAATTGATTACCGAATGAGAGTGCATGTCTTTGGGAACAGCCCTTCTCCAGCTGTAGCAATCTATGGACTAAAAAAGACAGCTCAGCTTGCAGAAGCTGAGTATGGATCAGACGCTCGTCAATTTGTTGAAAGGAACTTTTACGTAGACGACGGACTCAAGTCCTTTCCTACTGCTAAAGAAGCAATTGATCTTCTTACCAGAACAAAGGAGATGCTATCTGTAGCAAACTTGAGACTTCACAAAATTATATCTAACAGCCAAGAGCTAATGAATGCATTTCACCCTGAGGGCTATGCTGCCAGTGTGAAAGACCTTGACCTTGGGTCAGACACGCCCCCTATGCAGAGAAGTCTAGGTCTGCTGTGGAACATCAAAGAAGACACATTCACCTTTCAAGTGTCAACCTGTGACAAACCCTTCACCAAGAGAGGAGTCTTGTCCATAGTGAACAGCATCTACGACCCACTGGGATTTATAGCCCCAGTCACCACCCAAGGTAAGATGCTATTAAGACAGCTTACTACTGATAACATAGGTTGGGACACTCCGTTACCTATTGAGAAACAACAAAGATGGGAGAAATGGAGAGGTTCTCTGAAGACACTAGAACACCTCCAAATTCCACGTTGCTATGCCTCAGTCTCCATCTCAGCCGCTGTCCAGAGGGAAATCCATATTTTCTCAGATGCATCAGTTGAAGCTATAGCCGCAGTGGCCTATTTGAAGACCTCAGGAGTTAATGGAGACGTACACTGCAACTTTGTTATAGGCAAGACAAAGCTAACACCAAAACCTGCACATACCATACCCAGACTTGAACTTTGTGCAGCTGTGCTAGCAGTGGAAATAGCCGAAGTCACAAAGAGTGAAATGGACATTAAAATTGATTCCATGTTGCAGGACCACAAGTCTTCACTATTGACTCATGAGACTTTGAGTACCTTTCTCTCAGAAGTATCCGCCATCATTAATGCAAGGCCTCTAGTACCAGTGTCTTCTGATCCTGACGCTCCAATGATCCTTACCCCAGCCACACTCCTTACTCAGAAGGTTGGAACTACCGTCATATCTTCTGCCGAGATTGACCCGAAGGATATCTATAGGCGTCAATGGAAACGGGTGCAACACCTAGCCAACGTGTTTTGGCATCGCTGGAGAAAAGAGTACCTACATACCCTTCAAAGCCGTTCCAAATGGCAAACACCCAAACCTAACCTCAAAGTTGGCGACCTTGTTCTTCTAAAAGATAGAGAAGTCTGTCGCAATGAGTGGCCTATGGGTCTTGTAACAAGCGTAACACCCAGGTTCGAAAGGTTGAGATTAAGATAACCAAAGGAGGTTCCGCTCGGACTTTCTCACGACCAATCACTGAATTGGTGCTTCTTCTCCCAAGTGAGTGACTTATGCAGGAGTACCGGCTATACCCGCTATGGCGGGGAGAATATCACTATCACTATTGACTGTGCTGCTGTTGAAGTCCCACGATTATAGCGATAGACTACAGGACTCAAGCCATCTGTCTTTTGGACTTCATGTTTAGTTGTTCATTTACTGCATACCTTCTTGTTTTGCGGGTATCTCATATCTATGGTTTACACACCAGTTTTACTTTAACGTTTCTTCCCCTACAGGTTCAAGTTGGACTTCTTGACATTGGGACTTATCTTTACATATGTAATAGACTTTGAAATCTAAAGATTTCAGGCGGGGAGTGTCATGTTACATGATATTGTTTTTATTATTATGTACTGTCTCTTTAATGCCTGCCTAGTTTGTCCCTAGTGGGATTCCGTAGTTACCATGCTGCTTAGTTTCTCCTCCCCCTTCTCTTCTGTATCTGTCATTTTATGCTGTACATTCATGTGACCTGTATGTTCCTCTTATACCTGCATGGAAGAATCGTTCTTTTACCTGTTGTAACTTGCATTCTACGGATCATACGACGAATAAACATCGCCAGATCTTCTTTCATGTGAGTTGTGGCTGAGTAAACTATCTGGAAAGGTCATTTGGTATAAATAATCTCATCAGGGCAATGAGCGTCATGTGCTACTGAAAACCACATTCATAGCCTTTGCAGCCGATCCAGAATAGCAAGTATAAGGGTTCATTCAGGGGCGTAGATAAGGGGGAGTCAGGGGGGTTCAAATCCCCCCAGAGCATCCTGACAAAATGTCCAGAAAGTGTCCCTGCTGTTTAGCCTCAGCATCAGCACAGTGGAAGCAATCAGAGTTTCGGAGTGAAGGAGCCAGCCCCCCTTCTATTGTTCCCCTTCCCATCAGTTTAATAAAGGGTCCCCCTGAAAAGCATGACATTACTGCAAGGTCTTAGATGCCAGCAATTGACAGTGTAAGATTGAGGGAACTCCTAGACTCCTCCTTGAGGTATGATATAACACAGCTGAATTGTGCTGAATCTGAGGTCTGATCAGTGGGGAGGAATTAATTTTCTGTTTTGGGAAGGGGTAAGTGAGAATTCTAGCCTGAGGGAATTTTCTTTGCTGGGGGGGTTTAAGGAAAGGGGGGTGGGTTTGCTTTCTGAGAAGGGGGGAGTTTCTTGTAGAGAAGTTTACAGGCTGTGGTAATGGCAGGGATTTGCTTCTTGGAGGGAGTTTGATTGGATGAAGGGAGATTTTCTTCATAAATAGGGATCTTTGCTGAGGGAAAGGGTATAGACTGAGGGAGATATTTTTGCTTTTGGGGGTCAGTTTAGAGATAAGGGGGTCTAATTTGTGTGGGTATATTTGAGATTAATTATACTTACCTAGGTGGATGGATCATCGATCCAGTGTTGCATCTTTTCCCAGCTGCTTCTAAGACCAACAACAGAGTGATTAAAGGGGTTTTAAAGGAAAACTTTTTTTTTTCATAATAAGCATCCTTTACCTGCAGACATTCCTCTTTTCACTTCCTCATTGTTCGTTTTTGCTCAGATGTTGCTCTATTTCTTCTCTGTTCTGTTAACTTCCTGCTTGTCTAATTGTTACTCACCACCGTGAAGGGAGACTTTACTGCGGTGGTCAGTGATGTGCTCGCCCCCTCCTGGGAACTACATATGTGCGGCAGGACGCTCTCTATGTGTTAGAGACTTCAAGGAGGTGTGAATTACTAGGCGTGCCACAATGCATACTTTACAACTCCTTTAACCACTTAAGGACCGCCGCATGTACATTTACGTCGGCAGAATGGCACCGACAGGCACATCAACGTATATATACGTTGGTGCCTTGGGGGGGATCGGGGGTCCGATCGGACCCCCCCCGTACATGCGGCGGTCCGCGCGGCTGCAGGAGCGATCCGACAAGTGGGGGCGGCTATCCGTTTTCACCCGCCCCCTCCGGATCGCTCCCAGCCAATGCGCGCGCCCGCCCGCCCTGTCACTTCCTCCTCCTGTGTAAACACAGGAAGGAGGAAGCGACGTGATCTCTCCCTCGGCGTTTGTTTCAAGCGCCGCTGAGGAGAGATCACAATACTACAAGTAAGTCTGCACCAACAGCACACTTACACACAGACACAAACACATTTAACCCCCGCGATCGCCCCCCCCCCCTCCCCCCTGTCACAGTGTCACTGAATGCAGTAATCATACATGTATGATTACTGTATTTAGTGTCAGTGTGACAGACAGTGTGACAGTCAGTCAGTGTTAGTGTCAGGGTAGCCCCCCCACCCCCCCCCCCAATAAAGTTTTAACCCCTTGATCACTGCCCTAGTTAACCCTTTCACTCCCTATTGCCAGCATCACTAAGCGATCATTTTTCTGATCGCTGTATTAGTGTCGCTGTTCCCGCTAGGTAGCTAATTTTTTTTTAATGCGATTTTTTTTTTACTAAAGACATGTGGCTAAATAAATTTTGGCCTAAATGTTTGACTAAAATTTAGTTTATTGGTTTTTTATTATAACAAAAATAAAAAATATTGATTTTTTTTCAAAAATGTCGCTCTATTTTTGTATATAGCGCAAAAAATAAAAATCGCAGAGGCGATCAAATACCACCAAAAGAAAGCTCTATTTGTGGGAAAAAAAGGACGTGAATTTTGTTTGGGAGCCACGTCGCACGACCGCGCAATTGTCTGTTAAAGCGACGCAGTGCCGAATCGCAAAAACCCCTTGGGTCATTTGCCAGCGTATTGGTCCGGGTCTTAAGTGGTTAAAGACCATTTTTAGCCTTCAGTGAGCAAAGAGTGGTGACTGTCAGTCCCTGGCTCTCCCCCTCCTCCTCCAAGTTCACAGGAATGCCAGGTTGTGGAGGGGGCAGGGCAGGATCTTTACACAGCCTGGACCAGCGATGTCAGCTGACATCAGTGACATCACTGGCTGCTTTCCATGTGAATATCTCCTAAACACCACATGTTTAGGAGATATTCACTGTACCTACAGGTAAGCATTATTATAGGCTTGCTTGTAGGTACAAGTTCAAAAGCTGGGTTTACTACATTAAGACTAAATAAAAGCCAACCATATTGACCAGGTGCAAGGGCACCTGTGGTCCTGTGGTAGACAGTGCACAATATTTATTTTCATCTCTTAAAACATTACATAAAATTTCTTATTCTTTAAATAAATCACTGAATTTACTGCTTACCACAATATGTTGCCCCTTGCACCTGCTCAACTTGCACAAATCCATTCTTGGGTCTCATTCATACATCCTACATGACCATGGTGGAGCAAGTATACTGCAAATACCCGCACCCGGGATCTCAGATGTTCCAATACTTTTTCAGCCTATCACTCAGGTGAACAGGCTGAGCAACTGATAAAGAAAAAAATCTGGGATCCTGGCTGTAGGTATTAATGGTATATTTGCCATTCCATATGAATGAGATCTAAAGCCTGGTTCACATGGTAAGTTATTTTTAGTTCAACCCAGCAGGCTGAAAGAAAAAAAAAACTAGGGCGCTAAGAAGGAGCTTGTTGTACTAATGATTACACTACCGCATCACAACTGTGTTCATTGCGTTCTATTTAGTTGAATAAGGGTTCATTTTTGCTGCGCTGCATTGCAAAGCCTCATGGCCCCACTCTGCTGTCACATGTTTTTACCGTACCACCCCCAACATAAAAAGTGTAAATGATGCCTTTAAAATGGTTGTAAAGGTTTTTTTTTTTTTCTTTTTAAACAAACCTCCACTGTGCATTTTTTTTTGCAGAGTGGCACTGATTCTGCTGTTCTGGAGTCCCACGGCGGCTCTTATGGCTCACCCCCCCAATAGCTAACCCCCTCTGGGAAGCTCTCTCCCGAATAGGTTACCTTGCGGGTGCGCTCCAGTGTCATACAGTCAGCGACCATAGCCGGTGAGTGTATGACTCGGCCCTGCCCCCCCCCCCCCCGCGGCCGCATCATTGGAATTGATTGACAGCAGTGAGAGCCAATGGCTGCACTGCTATCAATCTATCCAATCAGTGAAGAAGAGGGCGTTGTGGATGCGCAGAACAGGTGAACTGGCTCTGGTTAGTAAAACGGGGGGGGCTTGGGGTCACCGTGACAGCCAGGTGTTTTTTTACCTTAATGCATAGGATGTCAATGCATAGGATGTCAATTTTGTTTGGGTACAGCATAGTAGTTAAAGCGGCGCAGTACTGTATTAAGAAAATGGCCTGGTCATTGAGCACCCACATCTTCTGGGGCTGAAGTGGTTAATGGTGACGATACAATAACAATGTTAGCTATAAAAATAACCTTATTGCTCAAAGAAGCAAAGGTCTGCTTTACTTTCAAAGAAAGTAGAATACTAACACAAAAAATCGTTTATTATTGTTTATTGTTTATTGCTTGTTTGAGTGCATGGACCTTCTATGCATTGTTTTGGATAAAAAAAGCTTTTTTCTTTTTTGTATGTAAGTTTGTATGGACTGGAGAAACATTTCTGTTCAGATTCACACATAAAACTGACTTTTTACTTTCATACATACAGAGAGATCAGTTAGCATTCCGGAAATAACACTTTCAAGCCAGGTTTGAAGAAATTTGTGAAGAGCGACAAAAGGGGAATCTGGGTGAATGTTGGGGTCACGGTATGGGGAGTATGTCGAAGAGACTCGCCGTACCATGACCCCAACATTCACCTGGATTCCCCTTTTGGGGACTGCAATTTTGGTGATCTGATCGGTTGTCACGATATGTGTATTGTTTTAATTGTCCTTAATATTTGATGTTTTTATTTTTCTGACATTGAATTAATACATTTATATTTTTTGATATATCTGCTCTTCTCTGAGTTCACCTACTCATCCTGTACTTGAATAGTCCTCCCTGCCCATTTCCTTCCTTGGGATTCTTTTGGGTCCTTGGGGTCCCTTGAGTCCTTTTGCTATCTAATTAGATTTTGGATGATAGTACTGTTTTAAATTCAATATTATTTAGTCTACTGAAGAGGCCAAAAAATCTAATTCATCTTGATTAAGTTGATGGGGCCTATCAATGATAGGGGGAGCTTATTCCAAATGTTACTTTGGTTTTGGAATCTATAAAGTAATGGAAGTATATTATCCACAATGTATGATTGTGGGGAGTCAGACATAGTTATACCCAAATATTTTATGGAGGACACAACCTTGAGATGGAAAAGTGAGGATGCTAGTGAATCTGGAAGAGGGTCCAGGGGCATCAACATGGATTTCTCCCAATTGATGCCTAACCCGGAGAACCTACCAAACTCCTTGATATATTTCAATACTATCAGCAAAGATGAGCAGATGGTCTATAGGGAGACCATCAGTCCATGGGGCCTTGGACTTAGGGAAGCTAGCCACCGCACTTTCCATTTCCAATAAAGTGAGTGGAGCATTAGGAATCTCACTCTCTTCTATTGAAATAACCAGGAGATTAATACTGGCCAAAAACCTAGATTGCTCTGATATGTTGTAATCAGCCTTAAAAGTATATAAGTCCTGAGAGTAGGACTTAGATATAATAGGGCTAGTCTGGTTGAAAACCTTCTCCTTCTCCTCTCTATTCATTAGGGCTGAAACATGTGCAGGGTTGGATATTACTATCTGAGCCGATAGTTTACCATTCCCTTCTCCCTCTGCCCAGCTGAGTCTCTTCTGAAAGAAGAGTTTCTTCCTAGCCCGAGATTCCAACAGTTTGTTCAGCTCGTTCAGATTCCAACAGTTCGTTTGAGATGAAAGCCATTCCTGTTGGGCATCCTGTTGAGACGGATTCTGAATATACATGTGAAAAAAATACGTGTAATGACACCTGTGTGTGAACAATGCATCAAAAGTTGTATAAAGCAGCGCTTACATAAGTGTATAAACTGAACATATAATTTAAATGAATAAAGAAAAAAGTGAATGACCACCCTATATGTGAGTTTAAAAATATAGCAAAAGTATATAAAAAATATACATAAACACAAAGAAGTTGAAGCAATGAAAAGTCTATAATCCGTGAACTTAATAAGTGGAACTATAGTTTAATAAACACTAAATGAAAATCCTCCAAACTATGCACTCACAAATAGTCTCTTTAAACCAAGCAGTGAATAACTCCAAAGTAGAAAAAAAGTGTTGCACAAGAAAAAACTTCTCCAGATGAATCAGTGGTCACGGCAGGCCAACGAACAGCCCAACACGTATTTACAGCCCCTATGGTGTAATGGAGTAGATTGCTGTAGTTGGTGCCTGTCCTGGCTCAAATCGTCCCACGTCCGAATAGTTCAGGATAGACTGTAGTAATGACCTAGTGACCATGCCCCGACATGTTTCGTCGTGTAGACTTAATCATGGGTATCATACAGACGGCCTTTTCTTAAACTACCAACTTGCTCTGAATATACATGGCTTCCACCGCAGAGGTATCAGCCTTTGCTAGTTCAAGCTCTCTCTCCAGCACTAATATTCTGAAATAGCAATCCCTGATGGTAGGCCTTTAGAGCATCCCATACAATACGTATGGAAGCAGTGCCCAGGTTGAGGGACCAAAAATCCACAATACAAGTGGAAATTACATCCTCTTTGGGAAATAGTTCGAACCAAAAGGGATTCAGCCGCCATGGCACATTATATGCCCATTGCCCCAATGTTAGGGTAACTAGCAAAGGGGAGTGATCTGAGATTCCTCAAGGTTCGATATTTACATCTACTATATATGGTATAAGATCGGCCGAGCACAAAGCCAATAAGATCAGCCGAGCACAAAGCCAAATCTGTTTGTATTGTTTTATTGTTGTTGGCATATAAAAATGAAAAAAAGATCTGAGTTAAAAAAAAAAACTTAATCTGAGGTTTTATAGCTAATTAGGATGAAAAAAAAAAACACCCACCCATTATGTTCAAGCTTTTCCAAACCCTAAAACTTTTGTATAAAAGATGGCAAATCAAAACCTTCCATGAAATAGCTGTTAAGTTTGCCAGATGGGAGGAAATTAATTTCGACCTGACCCCAGAAGTGTATTTAGATAAAATTCCCTGGCTCAACAGACAGAAGTAAATAATAATTGTATCTACATTCTGAAGTGGATATTCGTAATCTAATGCCGCGTACACACAATCACTTTTTGCGAAGAAAAAAAATGACGTTTTTTAAAACGTCATTTAAATTGATCGTGTGTGGGCAAAACGTTGTTTTTTGTCTTCAAAAAAACGACCAAAAAAAAATTCGAACATGCTTGAATTTTTTGTGTCGTTTTTCAAAACGTCGTTTTTTGTTTTATAAAAAGTGATGGTGTGTGGGCAAAACGATGTTGAAAACGACGTTTTTAAACCCGCGCATGCTCAGAATCAAGTAATGAGACGGAGCTTCAATGGAAAAGAGTGCCGTCGAACGTGGTGTACGTCACCACGCTTTGCTAGAGCTTTGTAGAAAAACGATGGTGTGTACGCAACGTCGTTTTGGAAAATTAAGTTTGAAAAACGTCGTTTTTTTTCATGATTGAAAACGTCGTTTTTTTTCATCGCAAAAAGTGATCGTGTGTACGCGGCATCAGAATTGCCTAGCCAAAACCCTCATATTGTGTCTATTTTATTTAGAACTTTAACTTAAATGAAAACATCCTAAGTGAAGCATTACAGCAGTCCAGCTAGAAATAAAAGTAACTCGTAATCAAAAATCCAATTACATTGCATTTTAAACAGCAGGGATTAACTAGAACAATCTTCCATAAACAAATACAGATCAAAATCTTTGTTTATTCCATTTGGCTTTCTTATGGGGAATCAATAGAAATGTTAGTGCCCTGAACCTTACTTTTTGACCTGAAAAATATCAGTGCACTTCCTGTGTCTATGCACTCCTGTTCTGTAGCCTCATGGTATATCTGTAGTATTAAAATAATCTAAGGTACTGTGCCGGTACCTTACAAGATTTGGAGTGTATCTGGCCAAGGGAGGCTAAGGTAGACCGTAAGTGACCAGAATCCATGTAAGAAGGCGTTTAGAATGCCGTGATTTTTCATATGTTTGTTTTTATCTTCTCCAATGTAAAGCCACGTACACACACGAATGGAATTTCCAATGGATTAAAATCCAATGGAATTTTCTGTCGGAATTCCGATGAAGCTGACTTCCATCAGTCTTGCATACACACTGTCAGACTAAATTCCGACCGCCCAAAACGCGGTGACGTAAAACACTACGACGAGCCGAGAAAAATTAATTTCAATGCTTCCGTGCATGTGTCGACTTGATTCGGAGCATGCGTGGGTTTTTTCCCTGTCGGAGTTGCACACAGACAATATGAATTTCCTATCGTTTTTTTTCATCGGAAAAAATAAAACATGTTCTATTTCTAAACAAACGGAAAAAAAGTCAGATGGGGCCCACACACGATCGGAATTTTCGATGAAATAAGGCCATCAGACTTTTTTCATCGGAAATTCCGATCTTGTGTACGCGGCATAAGAGTCCAATTTTACAGAGTTTAATAAAGTCACCTACTACACTATTGGAGTCCACCTCATTTCTCTTTTCCTACATCTCTATGCTCTATTTTGGAGCTTTTGAGGATAGGTTAGCAAGAGTTATGTGGATACCCGCGAAAATGACGGGTGCTAACTACCATAGAAGACACTGATACAGAAGAGAGAGGAGAGGAATGGGAGAAAATATTACTCGAGGCTGCAATATATGAATACTCAACCAATGTGAATTACTACTACAGTAGAGGTGAGAGTTCTGGGAGACTAGTCGGTGGGCAACAAATTTGATTCAATACCCCCATTGTAGAAGACGCCTAAGAGAATACTCCCAAGGGAACTGGCTCATTTATAAAGATAGCAATCCATCATATAAGACAGGCATGCCTAAGTCCGGCCCGTGGGCTAATCACGGCCCAGTTTTGAATGGCCCACCCGTTATCTACACATATATCTCTTTTGTGGCCCCCCGACGATCTCCCAGCACCGGGGCCACAAAAGATATACCGTATTTATCGGCGTATAACACACACTTTTGTGTGTGTTATATGCCGATCCCTGCTGACTGTGGGTGAAGGGAAAGCGAGCGCCGCCGAAATAGCCCGAACCGAATATACTGTGTACTCAACTCCGCTCACAGTCATGCCCAGTCCCGCCATTGGACGTGTGTTACGTCCATCATAAAAGCCAGGCCAAGGGGCGGGACTGCGAGAGGAGCCAAGTACAGCCGAATACACAGGACATCCAGCTTTATCTCGGCGGCAAAATTTAAAAGCTGGCTGCAGATGGACACTTGGGCACACTGGCTGCAGATGGACACTTGGGCACATTGGCTGCAGATTGACACTTGGGCACACTGGCTGCAGATGGACACTAGGGCATTTCTGATCATTCCTGGCAATGGTGAGTGCATTCCTGGCAATGATGAGTGCTGCATTACCGGCAATCATAGGTGCTGCATTCCTGGCAATTATAGGTGCTGCATTCCCAGCAATGGTGATTGCATTCCCGGCAATGATAGGTGCTGCATTCCCGGCAATGATAGGTGCTGCATTCCTGGCAATGATGGGTGCATTCCCGGCAATGATAGGTGCTGCATTCCTGGCAATGATTGGTGTTTCATTCCCGGAAATGATAGGTGCTGCATTCCCGGCAATGGTGAGTGCATTCCTGGCAATGATAGGTGCTGAATTTCTGGCAATGGTAGGTGCATTCCCGACAATGATAGGTGCTGCATTCCTGGCAATGGTGAGTGCATTCCTGGTAATGGTGGGGGTGCATTACTGGCAATGGTGAGTGCATTCCTGGTAATTATGGGTGCTGCATTCCTGGCAATGGTGAGTGCTGCATTCTTGGCAATGGTGAGTGCTGCATTCTTGGCAATAATGGGTGCTGCATTCCTGGAAATGATGGGTACTGCATTCCTGGCAATGATGGGTGCTGCATTCCTGGAAATGATGGGTGCTGCATTCCTGGCAAAAGTGGGTGGGTGCTGCATTCCTAGCAATTGGGGGTCTGCAGATGGGCACTGACCCTTATTTTGCTTCACAATTCCTTATTTAAAAATTGTATTTATTTTTTCCTGAAACTTTCCTCTTAAAGTGAAGGTGCGTGTTATACGCCAATAAAAAAGGTATATCAAAATAATACACCTGAGCTCATCTCTTCACCACACACAGCCACAAAGGCAAGAGAATTCTTGTTGGACATTGTGTATTAGTTGCTCGAACAAAAACACTTAGACCAAATTTTAATGGTTCACTTCATCAAATCTGGTCCCACTTTGAAAAAACTTTGGACACCCCTGATATAGGACTATGGTTTCACTGTATAGGATCACCTATATCCAGCGAGTAAACTTTCTAGGACTATTCACTTATTCACTATTTAATTTATGTTCTTAGTGAATTTTTATGTATTTATTGTTTTAACCACTTAAGACCCGGACCAATACGCTGGTAAATGACCCAAGGTGTTTTTGCGATTCGGCACTGCGTCGCTTTAACAGACAATTGCGCGGTCGTGCGACGTGGCTCCCAAACAAAATTTGCGTCCTTTTCTTCCCACAAATAGAGCTTTCTTTCGGTGGTATTTGATCGCCTCTGCGATTTTTATTTTTTGCGCTATAAACTAAAATAGAGCCACAATTTTGAAAAAAAACACAATTTTTTTACTTTTTGTTATAAAAAAAATCAAATAAACTAAATTTTAGTAAAACATTTAGGCCAAAATTAATTCAGCCACATGTCTTTAGTAAAAAAAAAAAAATCGCAATAAAAAAAAAATAGCTACCTAGCGGGAACAGCGACACTAATACAGCGATCAGAAAAATGATCGCTTAGTGATGCTGGCAATAGGGAGTGAAAGGGTTAACTAGGGCGGTGATCAGGGGGTTAAAACTTTATTAGGGGGGGTGGGGGTTCTATCCTGAACCTAACACTAACTGTTTTTTACACTGCCTGTCACACTGACACTAAATGCAGTGATTAGATCACTGCATTCAGTGACACTGTGACAGGGGGGTGGGGGGGGGCGATCACAAGGGGTTAATTTGCCTATGTGAGTGTGTGTCAGTGTTGTGTTGGTGCACACTTACTTGTGATGTCTTCTCTCATCAGCAGCGCTGGGAAACAGCGCTGCGATGAGAGATTACATAATTTCCTCCTTCCTGTGTAAACACAGGAGGAGGAACTGACACGATGGGAGCGCGCTCCCATTGGCTGGGAGCGATCGCGGGGGGGGGGGCGGAAATCACGGACATCCGCCCGCTCGTCGGCGATCGCTCCCAGAGGCAGGGGGACCCCCGCACGCCGCGGAGGGGGTCCCGATGGGACCACCGAACCGCACGAAGGCGGGGACGTAAATTTACGCCCTTGTGCCTGTACGAGCCATTCTGTGGCCGTATATGTGCGTGCGGGGGTCCTTAAGTGGTTAATGGTCACTTATCTATTTATATATTTATTGCATTTTTGTACACACTTTATATTAGAGCATTGTTTTTAGTGATATTTTTTCTTTAGCGCAAGATCACTTTTTACATTTATTATCTGGCCATATCACTATTAAGGCCCATACGCACAGACTTTTTGCCAACAAACTTCAAAATGAGCACGTTTTCAAATTAGTCCGATCGTGTGTACGCTCCATCAGACAAACTTTTTCGGGTTTCATCGGTCAAAAAGTTTGGTCTGCAAACGGACAAACTTTACGTCAATAAGAGTCTGATGGTGCCAAGTCCGACCGCGTGTACAGCAAGCAATCGGACTTTTGGACAAAGTACGAATGCGCATGCTCAGAAGCAAAGACCACTTGGAAGCGTTCTCTCTGGTAGAACTAGCATTCGTATTTGAAAGAGCACATTCGTGACGCGGCAAGTTCTGAAATCAAGAAAAGCAGTGCACATTCTCTTCTTCTTTATAATGTGATAATACTAAAAGCTGCTTTGCTGGTGATACTGACGGAGTAAAAACAAATGTCTTTACTTTGGATTAGTGTATTTTGGTTATATGAATCAAACATATTTCTATATTTTTTGGTGGGTCAAGTTAGCACAACCCCATTGCGCAACATGTCTGCTTGACGAACGGACATTCAGAAACGAACAAAATTGCATGAAATTGAAAATCGCGAATGCACACAGACAAAACCTCTACTAACTCTCGATTAGCAGAAGGAGCCCAAAGGGTGATGCCGGAGAATTGAACTTCCTCTTTTAAACTCTCGTCAGTACGTTGAAACGTCACTACGTTCGTGTTTGTTGCCGAAAAAAGTCAGAGCGTGTGTATGCTATGGGTGTGACCGGACAACTCCCTTCAGACAAAAATCCAAGGAAAAGTTTGTTTGATGTCCGACCGTGTGTACGAGGCTTTATACTGCTCATTGTTCTCCTTGCTGGGGACAAAGCTACAGAACAAGGATCTCACTGCTTCTGCTATTTTTTGTTATGTGGACCTTCTCCAACTTGTCCTGTTCCTTCTTGAATATTCCTTCTCCAGTTATCAAATCAACAGCCATTAGCAGTAGCTATAACATGAGGCAAAAAGCTAAGATACTGGTGACTAGTCCTTTGCCCTCTGCTTGCCTTGCCTTTATTTGGTACAGGTTCCAAAACTCAGGTCCTGAGTTTTAAGTCTTGAATTTTGATCCCAATTGACACAATCTTTCTATTTCTGGAATCAAGTATGTCACATAACAAGTAAGATGTGCATGAACTTTAATAGCATCCCAGCCGTAGGGTTCAATATTGAGTTTGCCCATCCTTGGCACCTATAACAGCCTGAAGCTCCCCACAATGTTTAGGAGTGTGTCTATGGGAATGTTTGGCCATTCTTCCAGAAGCACATTTGTGAGGTCAGACACTGATGTGGACGATAATGCCTGGCTTGCAGTCTCTACTTGAATTCATCCCAAAGGTGTTCTATTTGGTAGAGTTTAGGGCTCTGTGCAGGCCAGTCAAGTTTGTTCACCCCAAACCCGCTCATCCGTGTCTTCATCGTCTTTGCTTTGTGCACTGATCCAAATCATTTGGTGGAGGCGGCTTATGGTGTTGGGTTTTTCCTTTAGGCGTTGGGCCTGGCCCCTTAGTTCCAGTAAAGGGAAATAAGGGAATCAGCATACCAAGACATTTTGGACAATTTCATGCTCCCAACTTTGTGGGAACATTTTTTTGGAGATGGCTTCTTCCTGTTCCAATATGACTGTGCATCAGTGCACAAAAAAAGGTCTATAAAGACATGGATGAGGGAGTTTGGGGTGAAGGAACTTGACTGGCCTGCACAGAGTCCTGACCTCAACCCGATAGAACACGTTTGGCATGAATTAGAGTGGAGACTGTGAGCCAGGCCTTCTCATCCACATTAGTGCCTGACCTCACAAATGCACTTCTGACCTCAACCCGATAAAACCTCCTTTTGGGATAGATAGATAGATAGATAGATAGATAGATAGATAGATAGATAGATAGATAGATAGATAGATAGATAGATAGATGTTACTTACTTGATCCAGACTACTCCAGACTGAGCACTGGAGATGCAGACTGCTGCTCTCTATGTAAAAACAATTGTCAAGGTCCTGGGCTCACAGCTGAAACAGTGCAACTTAATATAATTTAAAAGCAATTTAAAAATCAAACACAAATTTTTACCTGTCATGCAGCTTGACCTCATAACAAAACTGGGCTTTACTATGCACTGATTACTGTATAAATGTGACTGGCAGTGAAGGGGTTCACACTAGGGGGCGAGGAAGGGGTTAAATGTGTACCATGGGAGTGATTCCTACTGTGGGGGAGGGGACTGACTGGGGGAGGTGACTGATCAGTGTCCCTATGTACAAGGGACACACCATCGGTCTCCTCTCCCTGACAGGATGTGGAGCTTTGTGTTTACACACAGAGCTCCACATCCCTGCTCCTTCACTGCCGATAGCGGGTACCTGGTGGACATCATGGCCGCAAAGGCACGCGCATCGGCATCTCAGTGATGTGCTGGGTACGCGGGCGCACCCCCCAATGTAAAAAGACGGCCTCCCGGCATTGTAGAGCCACCTTGTGGCTGTCTTTTTAAAATGGCCCAGGTCTGAAGTAATTAACCACTTAAGGACCGCCGCATGTACATTTACGTCGGCACAATGGCACCGACAGGCACATCAACGTATATATACGTTGGTGCCTTGAGGTGGGTCGGGGGTCCGATCGGGACCCCCCCCCGGTACATGCGGCGGTCCGCGCGGCTGTAGGAGCGATCCGGGATGAGGGGGCGGCTATTCGTTTTTGTCCGCCCCCTCCGGATCGCTCCCAGCCAATGCGCGCGCCCGCCCGCCCTGTCACTTCCTCCTCCTGTGTAAACACAGGAAGGAGGAAGCGATGTGATCAATTCCTCTGCGTTTTTTTTCAACCACCGCTGAGGAGAGATCACAACACAAGTAAGTCCTGCACTAACACTACACTGACACACACTACATATAGGCACATTTAACCCCCCCGATAGCCCCCCCCTCCCCCTGTCACAGTGTCACTGAATACAGTAATCATACATGTATGATTACTGTATTTAGTGTCAGTGTGACAGGCAGTGTGGCAGTGTGACAGTCAGTTAGTGTACCCCCCCCCCCTAATTAAGTTTTAACCCCTTGATCACCGCCCTAGTTAACCCTTTCACTCCCTATTGCCAGCATCACTAAGCGATCATTTTTCTGATCGCTGTATTAGTGTCGCTGTTCCCGCTAGGTAGCTAATTTTTTTTTTTTATTGTGATTTCTTTTTTTACTAAAGACATGTGGCTAAATAAATTTTGGCCTAAATGTTTATTATTGATTTTTCTTATAACCAAAAGTAAAAAATATAGATTTTTTTTCAAAAATGTCGCTCTATTTTTGTATATAGCGCAAAAAAAGAAAAGGACGCAAATTTTGTTTGGGAGCCACGTCGCACGACCGCGCAATTGTCTGTTAAAGCGACGCAGTGCCGAATTGCAAAAACCCCTTGGGTCATTTGGCAGCATATTGGTCCGGGTCTTAAGTGGTTAAAGAAGATTTCCAGATATGACACTTTTACATAGTTACATTGGATGTCAAAGCTGGATCAATGTAACTTTGTAAAAAAATTACATACAAGAATTTATTTTTTAAGTGTGAACAGGGCACATAGGTAACAATTATTTTCTATGTGCCTTTGTTGATATTTGTGTTTTCCTAGTGCCAAAAAGCCCAGGTCTCTGCACAAGTGTGAACAAGCATTATGTCCTTATTTAACCTATACAAAACATATCTAAAAATACAATTAAAATAATAATAAAAAAATAATAATAATAAAAAACCCTTAAAAACACTGTATGCTCCCTTTTTATATTGAATGAGAAATAGTCATAAATAAAACTCATCCTAACACATTCTCTGTATGAGAGAGTGGCTTTAGCTGTTTGATCTTTTTCATATCTCAACAAAGGTGCAGTATACAAGACTACATATTTATTAAAATTTCAAATATCATTGTATAGTTAAAATTGCTTTCCAACAAAATGTTACTAAAACATTTGATAATAAAAAAAAAAACATGCTTGTAATCCAAAGCACTTGTATATTAAAGCAAATGTTCCCATAAGAAATAATGGAAACTGAAATCATTCATAAAAAAGAAAAGTGACACATGCTGCAGAGATGGTTGAGCTGCTCGCCCCGGAAATAATAAATAATGGAAAGGTTTCCCCGTTTTGTGGGGCTTTTAGGCAGCAATGTCAAAGCAGTAAAGAACTGGTTGATATATAAAAGTAATATTTATTAACTAAAAAAGCTTGGATGTCACAATGTATTTTAGGTTACAAAGTATGAAAACAAATATAGTGGTAAAATATCACATTCCATGATACAGTAGACATGGTCATTACACATCATATAATATTCCATATTGTTGTACAATGTTGATCTCCGACGCGTTTCAACCAGTTGAGGTCTCTTCAGGGGGATAATTATTTCTAAAAAGTATCACAAAAGTATAAAATTAATAAAATAAATATAAAAGGACATGTCAGTATACGTCACATAGGTTCTAGCAGGGAGTATATTTACCGCTAAACATGGAATGAAGGATATTTGGAGCCGCTGAATAATCCGAAGGGACCTATGGGAAGCCACCACATCCCGAGGGTGAGAAGTCCACCCCAAAAGGGGTCTTCAAGGAGCCTCAAAAGTGACGCCCTACCGGTGGGAGAGGAGCCGCCACCTGCAATTAACACCCATAATGACCAGATAATTGAGTAGATAATTACAAACAAACCTATCAGAATGATGGCTAGCTTGTATAGTGTGTAAGGCATAGAGGGCAGAGGCAACTGTCAAGTTGCCAATATATAATGTTGGACAAGGCATTCCTGAATGTTCTAAAAGGAAAGAATTGACTATAGGATAATAATATCCTATAGTCAATCCTTTCCTTTTGGAACATTCAGGAATGCCTCGTCCTTGAAGACCCCTTTGGGTGGACTTCTCACCCTCGGGAATGTGGTGGCTTCCCATAGGTCCCTTCGGATTATTCAGCGGCTCCAAATATCCTCCATTCCATGTTTAGTGGTAAATATACTCCCTGCTAGAACCTATGTGATGTATACTGACATGTCCTTTTATATTTAGTTTACTAATTTTATACTTTTGTGATACTTTTTAGAAATAATTATCCCCCTGAAGAGACCTCAACTGGTCAAAACGCATCAGGGATCAACATTGTACAACAATATGGAATATTATATGATGTGTAATGACCATTGTATTGTATCATGGAATGTGATATTTTACCACTATATTTGTTTTCATACTTTGTAACCTAAAATACATTGTGACATCCAAGCTTTTTTAGTTAATAAATATTACTTTTATATAGCAACTAGTTCTTTACTGCTTTGACATTGCTGCCTAAAAGCCCCACAAAACGGGGAAACCTTTCCATTACTGAACTCATTCATTCCACAACCATTTATTCACAAGTCTTTCAGTTTATAGTCCATAATAAAAGATTATAGCAATGTGGTTTTGTAACCATAAAATGTCCATCGACAAATGGAAGCCTCTACGGCCTCGTACACACGAGGCAATAGATTTGTTCAAAACGGTCTGTCCGACCGATTTGAACAAATCTGTCTGTTTGGATTTTGGTTTGCTCGCGTGTACACACGAGCAAACCAAAATCCCCGCCAGCAGACGGCGCGCTGACGTGTCGGTGACGTGGCGGTGACGTTGACGCCGCCACGTCACCGCACCAGGAAGTAAAACACTTCCACGCATGCGCCGAATCCATTCGGCGCCGGTGCGAGACGACATGTCTGCTGGTAAGTGTACTAACCAGCAGACATGTCGGGCGGACGGGTTCCCACCCGATAGATTTCAAAGCATGCTTTGAAATCTGTCGGGTGGCCAAATCCGTCGGCTCGCCCGTACACACGATCGAATCTGTCTGCTGGGACGGTCTAGCAGACCGTTTCCAGCAGACAGATTTGATCGTGTGTACGCGGCCTACAAGGGGATTAGAAGCAAAATCCAGCAGGAGCTACAGAGTATAAAAGAGAAGAGAGGCGCCTCTAAGTGTAACAATGTGGTTACATTTAATGAAGGTACAACATTTAGCAACTCACATGGTTGATGATTAAAATAGGCACATCTAAGTATGCAGGGATCCGGGGTAAAGCTGTCCACATAGATCATCCTCCTCACTGCCGGCTCTCACCACTATCATGTGAGTATATTCGCCAGCACACCGAGGATCGTTAAAAAAAAAAAAATTATTGCAGATAAACGATCACAGAAACAGCTATTTCTGTGATCGTTTCTCTGCAATAAAAATTTTTGGACGTTTTTTTAACGACCCTCCGTGTGCTGGCGAATATACTCACATGATTACTTTTCCAGTTTCCTGCTGGTGATCGCTTCAGCACCCTCTTCTCTTATTGGCTGCTCTCCAGGAAGGTGTGTGGAATATTTTGAGATTCTCACCTCTATCAGTCTGCAATCGTGACCGGGAAGACTACCCTGCAGTAGAGCTATCTGAAAGTGAGGCTTGAACCGCTCGTGGAAGGGACAAAATCAATGATGGAGAGGAGGACGGTCTATGTCTATGCAAAACAGTACCCCCCTCAATTCCCCCCTCAATCATTTGCCCAATACCCATATAAATTCACCGCAATCAACAAAGTTCACTCTTGAACCCATCTCCATCAATGCCACTAAAAATATCATCGGTACTCTGCGAAATAGCACAGCGCCTAATGATATCATCCCCACCAAACTGCTGAAGGAATGTGCCCGTATTCTGGCAACTCCTATCACACAGCTTATAAACCAGTCCTTCAAAGAAGGCAGAGTGCCCTCCCAGTTGAAACAGGGCATAATTAAATCCATCTTAAAGAAACCTACCCTCGACCCAAAAGACCCAACTCACCGTCGTACCATAACAGGCCCAAGGTAATGGAGAAAGTAGTGGTACAACAGCTGCAACAGCATCTAGATATCCACAATCTACTCGATAGGCATGTGCATTTCGTTTCGTTCCGAATCGAAATTCGGACGAATTTTCCATTATTCGGACATTCGGATGCATACGAATTTCCGAATTGCTATATTGGCGAAAAATTTCGACCGTTTTCGGAATTCGTTCATTTTCGACCGAATTTCGAAAAAAAATGGTCGAAATCGATTTTTTTTTTCGAATTCCGAATCGAATACCCGCGGACTAAATTCGATCGGAATTCGAAAAAAAAAAAAATAATAATATTTTCGAACTTAATTCGAAAAAAATTATATTCGAAAAGAGACTATTTGTTTTCTAATCTGGTTGAAATATTTTCGATTTCGACTGTTTTTTTTTCGAAATTCGGTCGAAAACGAACGAATTTGAAAAACGGTCGAAATATTTTCGATTTCGACCGTATTTTTCGAAATTCGGTCGAAAACGAACGAATTCCGAAAACGAATTCAACACATGTAACAAACCTAACTTAACAAAATTTATTAAATGACGAATTGAAACGAAACGAAACAAAACAAATTTTTCACTTTTGCACATGCCTACTACTCGATCAATTTCAATAGGGTTTCCGTTCCGGGCACGGGACGGAAACAGCACTACTCAAAATATGGGATGACGCTCTCGAGGCCGCAGATGAAAGAGAATCTTGTCTTCTAGTTCTGCTGGACCTAAGCGTAGCTTTCGACACTGTAGAACACAAACTATTACTGACTCTGCTGGCTGAAGTAGCCAGAGTTGCGGAATGTGACTTGACTTACCATGGTTCTCCTCTTTTCTGGAAAACCGATCACAAATAGTGAAATTGGGACCTTTCACTTCTGAAAAACGCACAGTGTCATGCGGGGTCCCTCAAGGATCCCCTCTGTCACCGGTGCTGTTCAACATCTATCTCCGGCCTCTCTTTGAAATCATCAGCAACCAAAAACTACTTTATCACTCATATGCAGATGACACACAACTGTATTTTCGCATCTGCAACAAAAAGGATCATCATCTCAGTCTAGAGACATGCCTCTCTTTGATAGAAAACTGGATGACAAAGAGTTATCTTAAACTCAACAGTTTCAAAACAGAACTTCTCCTGTTTCACGCCAATCGTAAGAATAAACTTGCAACAACTTGGACACCCCCGCCCATTCTGGGCAAAACCATCACCCCTAGCGCCAAAGTCAAAAGTCTCGGTGTCATCTTCGACACCTACATGACAATGGACGCACAAATAGGGTCAGGAGTCAGAAGATCTCACCATCTGCTGCGCCTACTACGCAGGCTTATTCCTTTTATTCCTAAAGAAGACATAGCAGTCGTGGTGGGAACAATTGTGAACTCCAGACTGGACTATGCAAATGCCCTCTATCTCTGACTCCCAAAGTACCAAATCTCTCGTCTGCAAGTCATTCAAAAATAATTGTGACGGGGAAAAAACCCTGGGAATCAATCTCACCTTCACTGAGATCTCTTCATTGGTTGCCAGTAAAAGACATGGAAATGCCCCCCAATATCTATGCGAAAAAATAAAAGCTCACAATTCCAATCGCGTTCTGCGATCCACCAACCAAAATCTGCTCCAGATACCCAAAGCCAAATACAAGTCCAAAGGAGAAAGAAGATTTGCGCTCCTGGGTCCCAGACTATGGAACGCTTTACCAACCAGCATTCGGTTGGAGGAGAACCACCTGGCCTTCAGAAGAAATATCACAACTCATTTCTTTTGATGTCAAAGGAGAAATGGACAATGAGTGCCCAGAGGAGATTTAGTTTGCATTTGCTGCGCTATATAAGTTCCTCACTCACTCACTATGTGGACAACTTTACCCTGGATGCCTGCATACTTAGATGTGCCTGTTTTAATCATCAACCATGTGAGTTTCTAAATGTTGTACCTTTGTTAACCACTTTCCAACCGATGCACGCATTTATACATCGACAAAATGGCACTTCTGGGCAGAAGGAAGCAGCATTGTGGACGCGCGCCGCAAGCTCTGTGAGCCGCTCTGCCTAGTGACAATGGCAGTGATCACAGCTCTCTGTAATCGGAAGAGGTGATCACTGTCTTGTCACACACAGCCCATCCCCCCTACAGTTAAAACACATCCCTAGGCACACTTAACCCCTACCTAGTGGTTAACCCCTTCACTGCCAGTGTCATTTTCACAGTAATCAGTGCATTTTTATAGCACTGATTGCTGTAAAAATGACAATGGTCCCAAAAATGTGTCAAAAGTGTCCGATGTGTCTGCCATAATGTTGCAGACAGGATAAAAAAATTGCTTTACTAGTAAAAAATAAAAAGTATTAATATAAATGCCATAAAACTATCCCTTAATTTGTAGATGCTATAACTTTTACGCAGACCGATCAATAAATGCTTATTGTGTTTTTTTTTTTTTACCAAAAATATATAGAAGAATACATATCTGCCTAAACTGAGGGAAAAAAAATGTTTTTTTATTTATTTTTTGGGGTATTTATTATAGCAAAAAGTAGAAAATATTGTTTTGTTTTTTTCAAAATTGTCGCTATATTTTTGTTTATAGTGCAAAAAATAAAAACTGCAGAGGTGATCAAATACCACTAAAAGAAAGCTCTATTTGTGGGAAAAAATAGGAGGTTAATTTTGTTTGGGAGCCACATCGCACGACCGCACAATTGTCAGTTAAAGCGACACAACGCCGAATCGCAAAAAGTGACCTGGTCTTTGACCAGAGTAATGGTCCGGGGGTTAAGTGGTTAAAAGAGGCACATCTAAATATGCAGGAGTAAAGCTGTCCACGTAGACCGTCCTCCTCACCGCCTGCTTTCACCGCTGTCCGCATCAATGGTGTAGCGGAGGACGGTCTATGTGGACAGCTTTACCCCGGATGCCTGCATACTTAGATGTGGCTGTATTAATCATCAACCATGCAAGTTTATAAATGTTGTACCTTCATTAAATGTAACCATATTGCTACACTTATGCCGCGTACACACGATCACTTTTTGTGATGAAAAAAAACGACGTTTTATGTGACGAAACAAAACGACGTTTTTCAAAACGACGTTGCATACACACCATCGTTTTTCCAAAATGCTCTAGCAAAGCGTGGTGACGTACACCATGTTCGACGGCACTCTGTTCCATTGAAGCTCCGTCTCATAACTTGCTTCTGAGCATGCGCGGGTTTAAAAACTTTGTTTTCAACCTTGTTTTGCCCACACACCATCACTTTTTATGACACAAAAAATGACATTTTGAAAAACGACACAAAAAATTCAAGCATGTTCGAATTTTTTTTTGGTAGTTTTTTTGAAGACATAAAACAAAGTTTTGCCCACACACGGTCATTTTAAATGACGTTTTTGAAAACGTCGGTTTTTTTTCATCACAAAAAGTGATCGTGTGTACGCGTAATTAGAGGCGCCTCTCTTCTATTTTTTACCCAGTTGTGACATGACGCTGCTCTTACATCAAGACATCGCTTGTATATCAAGTCAAAATGTATTATAAAAATGTTGCTTGTCTTGCAAAACGCGCTCAAACCAAGTTACTCTCAAACCAAGGTTTTACTGTATAATGAAGGAAACCAATTCCAAGACAATGTGGGTCATTGAAATACTAATACCGCATATTTACTGTATATAGAAAGTTTCCCTCTTCCTCTCCTCGTATATTGCCAAACCAAGCCCTAGCTAGCATGTTAACAAGATCTTTGCACCTAAGCAACCAGTTCAGTCACATCCATGTCCAGTCCATTACAGTGTGTTTGACTCTGATAGCTCACTATTTTTACACTATAGAGAAGGAACCATTTAGAGTCAAACTTCCTTAATTGGCTTGAAAGTGTTATGTCAGGAGGCAGATCTGAGAACTATTTCTGGAAGACGCTTCTACTGAAATTTCCTAAGATTTATGAGGACAGCGGTTCATTAATCCATTGGCATCTACCCAGAAATGGCATCTCAGGCTTTAAGTGTACCTTTACACTTATGATATTCTTTAATACGCGTGCCTTACACTTCCTGCCAGACTGTGGAGTTATTTATTCACACGGCATTAGCGATATACTGAGCACAAACTTTACCTTTTGTTATAGGATATTGCTACCATCTAGTGACAAAATCTCATAACAGCTGCTTACTGTTGTTTATTTTGCTTTTTATATCAGTCATCCTCAAGCCACAAAGTGATCCTGCACAACAAATGGTCTAAATGTGATTTGTGTCTCTTTATTGTTAGTTTTAAAGCAGTTTTTGGTATAGTTTATGGCTGATGGAAGAAATTAATGAATGAATTCAGTGAGAATAATCAAAATCTCACAGAAAAACATTGCCGAATTATTCTCCTAATTAAAAAAGTGGAAGTAAACCTTTCCCCAACATTTCTGAAAAAGGTTTCCTAGGAGCTTTTAGCTGGCATGTGAGTGCATTACAGCCAAGCAATCCCCTCCAGCACTGGAGTGTCAATTCACCTGTTGCAGGGGTCAAGTCCTGGGGGAAAAAAGTGTGGGAACTCCCACCCAAGATCCACTCCCCCACCAAAAAAAAAAAATGATACGCTCATATGCATAATTACTAAACCGCATGTTTTTTTTTTCCGATCCACTGTACCTTAGTAATCCTTTATGTTGCTGGCAGCTTCCTGTATATGGATTCATCGGGTAGTGTGCCGGTATTCTGTCACTTCCTTTAAGCAAGTTCTTTCTAAATCCCACGATAACTCGCGCCAGGCCTCCACAATGTCTCCTGGGAACAATGACAAAAGCTCCCAAGAGAGACTGCGGCATCGAGGAAGTGACAGAATACCCGAACACTACGATGAATCCATATACAGGAAGTGGCCAGTAACATAAAGGATTACTAAGGTTTTGCCTGCCCCTGACAGTGACTCGAGCTGGGCATCGCCGCTTAATGAAGGATTGGCTCGGGCGGCTCGGCTGCTCTAGTCCTGCAAAGGGAACCGAGTTCCTGCTGTGAAAAAAGTGCAGGAACTCCGTTCCCATGTGTTCCCGCAGGACTTGAGCCCTGTCCTGTTGACCACAGGTGCTTCAATCCTTTCCCAGTCTTCTTTGCAGGTTCTGATGCTTCATCCACTTGATTGACCAGGCCTTGATGATGACATTCCCACAAATTCTCACCGGAGTCACATTGTCACAGCACATCCCCAGTCTATGGGATTGTAGTTATGTTTCTTTAACTTTTTTTAAAAATATATTTGTTATTATCTATGTAAAATCATATATTTCCAGGGCCGTCTTTAAGGCAGGGCAAAAGGGGCCCTGTCATTGTTGCGGGGCCCAAAGCAGCTGGCTCATACTTGCCAACTATTCCAGTTTAAATTCCCTTGTCACTTGAAGTTTTAGTCCTTTGCTGTGTCCTGATATCTCAGTGTGAAGTGCTGCTACTAATGCTGCCCAGCTCTGCCCTATTGTTGTGTACAGATGACTCACTTGCAGACCCTGTGTTTACACGTAAATAACCGTCATTCATATGTAAATAACGGGAGCATTCATATGTAAATAGCAGAGGTCAGCGGCATTCATATGTAAATAAAGGCGGCATTCCTATGTATATCATGCCCCTCTGCAGTGTAGAGATGATGTGTTGTAACCTCTAGCAACCAATCAGTGAGCAGTATTACTGTACAGTAATCTCTAGAAACCAAACAAGAAAAAGTAATTTTGCTGTAACCTCTAGAAACTAATCAGTGAGCCATAATGTGTGCTGTAACCTCTAGCAACCAATCAGTAAGTGGTAATGCTATGCTGTAACCTCTGGCAAGCAATCACAATCAGTGCCTGTATGTCTCAGAGCAGGTCAAGAGCAAAATTGCATAGTGGGGCCCCTAAGAATTTTTTTGCCCAGGATCCAATCAACATTAACCACTTCCATACAGGGCACTTACACACCTTCCCAGACCAATTTTTAGCTTTCAGTGCTGTTGCACTTTGAATGACAATTGCGCGGTCATGCTACACTGTACCCAGACTACATTTTTATCATTTTGTACCCACAAATAGAGCTTTCTTTTGGTGGTATTTGATCACCTCTGGGATTTTTTTTTCTGCAAAAAAAAAGACCGAAAATGTAGAAAAAAAAATTGTTTCTGTTATAAAACAGTGTAAATAAGTACATATTTTCCTTCACTGACGGGCACTCATAAGGCGGCACTGATGGGCACCAATGAGGTGGCACTTATGTGGTGGCATTAATGGGCACTGATGATGGGCACTTATATACGGCACTGATGGGCGGCATGGATGGGCACTGATAGGCGGCACAGATAGGCGGCATGGATGGGCACGGATAGGCGGCACGGATAGGCGGCACAGATGGGCACGGATAGGCAGCATGGATGGGCACTGATAGGTGGCACGGATAGGCATAGATGGACACTGATAGGTGGCACTAACGTATTTGTTGTACTAATGGATGCCAATCAGTGCCAAACAATGCCTGCCAATCAGTGATGCCCATTGTGGGCACTGATTGGCATCCATTGCGGGCACTAATTGGCATCCATTATTGTGTCATCCCTGGTGGTCTAGGGTGGCATACCTGTGTTTTGGTTTTGTAGACAGTGTCCAAAAAGCTTGAATAACTTAAAGCGGTTGTAATTTTTTTTTTAAATAACAAACATGAGTTTGTTTTGCACAGAACAGCTCTGGTCCTCCTCTTCTGGGGTCCTGGCTCCTCCTTTTTCCTAATTGCCCCATGGAGAGCCGTATTCCATGGAGGAACTTGTGCGGGCGAGTTCCTGAGTCCTGCTGCTGCTACTACTTGTAGTGCACAGTGGATTTGCTTTTAGTTAATCAACCCCTATATTTGTATATTTTGGCTTCTACTGTGGCTTACACAAGCACCTTTACTTGCAACTGCACAAACTCTGGCCTCTATACTTGCCACAGCTGTACCAATTTGCTCTCTGCTATTATTGGCACACTATTTCTAGTAATTATTATGGCAAAACCTGTGTTATGGTGGAAATTTAATTTAATTTTCATTGTTTTGTCATTGCTTCTATTAAACACTATTTTATTAAATGATAAATAACAAATAAACAACATGGTTCACTTACTTCCAGCCTAGCACAGTGGGTGAATATTTATAAAGCAATGAATGTGAAATTCACCAACCCTTCTAACCAGGCACTTCTTCATTGTGCATGTGTTTTTATAATGATGTGTTAAAATTATACTAAAGGTTTGAATTAAAAAAAAAATTACAATTGCACAGAGTGCCCCGAATCACGTCTTCTGGGCTCCCTCGGCGGCTGTCTCGGTTCCTACCCGCATCTGATAACCCCTCTTTTCCCAAGAGGGTTACCTTGCGGGCATGTTTCCAAGTCCAGAATTTGCGTCCATAGACACGAATTCCGGACTCCGCCCCGCCCCTCGATGCCCACGTCATTGGATTTGATTGACAGCAGTGCGAGCCAATGGCTGCACTGCTATCAATCTATCCAATGAAGAGCCGAGAAGACCAGGCCAAGATCCAGCGCATTCTCGACACAGAATTTTCAAGGGCTCAGGTAAGTAAACCGGGGGCAGGGGTGGTCATTTTCGGTTGTTTTTTTTTCACCTTAGGATGCATTAAGGTGAAAAAAGAGGAAGGTTTACAACCCCTTTAAGTCACCTGCAGTGAATGTTTGGTGAATGTCAATGCGTTTGTAGTCCTGGTCCATGGTGCTCCCTATCCACAGCCATCTGGACCAGTCTGTGACTGTTTACACAACCAGCCACACAGGCCCATCCCAGCTGTAGCAGCTATCATCTCTCCCTCCCTTGTAGTGGATGTGCACTCCCTGGCTGTGGAGGTACAGAGAAGCAGCACAGGGAGGGAAGAAAGCCGGCCAGAGATTGTGACAGGCTACACTTGCAGTCATGGCTGAAAGTGGTTGTAAAACACTTTGACCTACAGGTTAGCCTATAATAAGGCTTACCTGTAGTTTAGGAGATATTTACCATATACACTTGCGCAAATGTCATCGGCGCATGCGCACTGAAGAAAGGGCACGAAGAAAGGAGGGTGAATATGGATGCAACCACCAGCGGGGACATCGGGGACATTGCAGGCTTCATTTGCAGGTAAGTGGCACATAATGAGCTAGAATGCAATAAATAGTAGCCCATTATGCTTTTACTGTGCAGCAAAGCAAAGAGGAAGTAAAACCCCATCAGGGTTTACTTCCTTCTGAAGTAGAGCCTTCCCACTACCCAGATTATAGAGCTATTGTGATTGGCAGCAGTGCAGCCTGGGAAAGGAAGTATCCACACAGGGAACACTAAAGGACTGTGCGGAAAATAGGGAATGTAGTCCCCAGGAGACAACCTCGACTAAGCAAAGTACGGTATAGGACTAAAAGTCCCAGAAGGCATGGTATACTATGCTGTGAGGGGAGCAAAAAGGAAGGGGAAGCCTTGACTGGTAAAAGCTCCTTTGGGGAGTGAGGTGATGGTTACAGAACGCACCCCTTGAACTTCCAGGGTTCCAGACACCAGAGGACAGTAAGAGGCTTTTTCAACATACTGCCAAGTGGTGAGAGGTCCCTGGCCACAACCTCATTACCCTCTCTTAACCACTTGCTTACTGGGCACATAAACCCCCTTCGTGCCCAGGTGAAATTTCAGCTTCCGGCACTGCTTGGCTTTAACTGACATTTGCGCGGTCGTGCGACGCTTTAACTGACATTTGCGCGGTCGTGCGACGTGGCTCCCAAAAAAAACTGACGTCCTTTTTCCCCCACAAATAGAGCTTTATTTTGGTGGTATTTGATCGCCTGTGCTGTTTTTATTTTTTGCGCTATAAACAAAAAAAGAGCGACAATTTTAAAATATATATATTTTTTACTTGTTGCTATAATAAATATCCCAATTAAAAAAAAAAAAAAATTCTAGGTTAAGGCCGATACGTATTTTTCTACGTATTTTTGTAAAAAGAAAAAAAATCGCAATAAGCGACTGCTTTGCGCAAAAGTTATAGCACCTTCAAAATAGGGGACATAATTATGATTTTTTTTCTGAAATACTTGGTCTTTGCATTGTACAATGCAATGTATTGTACAAATTATTGCTGTGTTTTTGGGTATGTAGCCTAAAAAAAATCATTTTTCTTCAGCATTGGTGTGCCAAAGAGTATAGCATTGTCAGAAGGGTGCTCTGCATAGGGGCGGCAAGAACTTGTGCATTTCTCACAAATTGATATGCAGTGTTCATCGGGGGGCCAGAATGTGCTGATAGATGAGGGAGGGAAGGGGTACCTCTGTTTTTGGGGAAATACATGGCTGGAAACTACTTGGCAGGGAACATCCACTCTTAAATTTTTATGGAAATACCTTGTGGAGAAGTCATTTTGATCTATAGTTTTACAATAGAAAAAATAAATAAAAAATCTCTCTAAATGCTGAACCATTGTGAGAAAAGAGCATGTTCACCACCCTCATCTCATTGCTTGAAAGTAACTATTTTAAAAGTTTAAATCTTCATTGACTTCAATATTTTCTAAAACCACAAACATGGCCATATAAACATTGCAAATGTTGCTAGAGAAAAATTTACATTTGACAGTATCTTATAAATATAACACTGTGATCAATAATTAGCAAAACATGAACATTTTATTAATGTGTTTTTTTTTTATAGCTAAGCATATACAGGTCGAAAGAAGACATCAAATGCTAAAATACCATAGTAAACTTGAATTACAGTTGAGCTATTTATTATGTTCCTTTAATTAGCACCAGTACATTCTATCTCTACTTTTACATGGCAGTACTATTATAGCATCATATCCATATGTCTGCCTCTACAAAAAGTGAAATGTGGAAAAAAATGATGCTATGCTGCCATCTTGTGGTTAATTTACACATTACCAACTCAGTATAGTCCAAAAAAGAAACCACATTTAAAATAATCCTCAATTAAGGAATACTGAAGCTTCCACTGTTGACATCCTAAGAAAATACTAGTTTCCTGGCTGTCATGCTGACCTATGCTTTCAGCATTTTTTAAGTCACTGACCTACAATCAAGATTAACAGTTTGGACTTAATTCTGGTTTTCTTAGTCTGTATACTTGCTCTAGGACTAGGTCAATGACTCAGAAAGTCAAACACAGCCAAGAAACTTGATTAAAAAAATAAAAATAAAATATTAGTTGTAGCCTCTAGCCTCCTGTAAAGGAAACCTGCACTGAAAATAAAGTGTGGGTTGCCATTAGTTCTAAAAATGCTAGGTTTGGAGAGGTTTGGGAGCTCAAGGATGACTTTACAAGAAGGCAGGAAATAAAACTGTAATATATATATATATATATATATATATATATATATATATATATAAAATGAAAAGTAGATTACAGGGCCAATAAGTAGCAGATACTGTTGAATGTCACATTAATGACTTCATCGCATTGAGCCACTTTCAGATGCACAATAATGCCCCATACACACAATCAGAAATTCCGCCAGCAAAAGATTGAGAGCTGGTTCTCAAATTTTTCGACAAAAAAAATTCCTATCGAAAATCTGTAGCAAGTCTGACGCGCAAAATTACAGGACATACTCGGAAACAATTTGACGCATGCTCGGAAGCATCGAACTTAATTTTCTCGGCTCGTCGTAGTGTTGTACATCACCATGTTCTTGCCGGACGAAAATTCAGAGAATTTTTGTGTGACCGTGTGTATGCAAGCCAAGCTTGAGTGGAAATCCATAGGAAAAAACATCCAAGGTTTTTCCGACGGAAAATCCTATCGTGTGTACGGGGCATAAGAATTCCACTTCTCTTAAACTTTTTAATAGAAAGGCACTCTTGTCTTCTGTATGTGTGGATTTTTTAACAATGTTAGTCCCATCAATGTCAGTAAATTAGCATCATGTTCATTTTTAATAATGAAAGGGAGTTAATTTTGGGACTAGAGGCTTGCAAATGGCTACAAATCCAGTTAATGTGGCAATATAAAGTTATCTCTTTAAATGAGAATATTTTGCTATGCCTTGATGACATGTTGCCATATAATTTTACCTATTAGTTGTACTGGGGTTTAGCAATGTGAGAGCAGTGCTGTCACTTACTCTCTCACTGCTGCTGGTAGATGTTCAGTGCTATTCTGTCTCTGTCTCTTCTATTTGTTGGTGGAGATTATGGATGAGCCGAACACCCCCCCCCCCCCCCCCCGAACACCTGCGAACAGACGAAAAGTTTGTATGAACTTTAGAACCCTTTTAAAGTCTATGGGACTCAAACGTTTGAAATCTAAAGTGCTAATTTTAAAGGCTAATATGCAAGTTATTGTCCTAAAACGTGTATGGGGACCCAGGTTCTGCCTCAGGGAACATGTATCAATGCAAAAGAAGTTTTAAAAACGTCTGTTTTTTTGGGGACAGTGATTTTTTTTTTGACGCATGGTTCCCCTTAATATCCGTGAATGGCATGATAGTTGAATTTGGGGGGACCCCCACGCATTTTTTTTATGAATGACTTTTTTCTGTAATGCCGGGAGCCGACAATTCATTATAGCCGCGAGTTATTTTAAATGACTTTGTCCTTCAGAAATGACACTTTGTGCAGGGACAGTTCTAAGCACGGGAAACAAGTGCTACTTTACAGGCATACTATATAGCCCCCAGGTATGAAATTTAAAGGAATATTTCACTTTTATTGTTTCACTTCAAGCATTATTAAAATCACTGATCCCAAAAATAATGCAGTATTTAAAACTTTTTTTGCATTGATAAATGTCCCCTGGGGCAGGACCCAGGTCCCCAAACACTTTTTATGACAATAACTTGCATATTAGCCTTTAAAATTAGTACTTTAGATTTCAAACGTTCGAGTCCCATAGACTTTAACTGGGTTCTAAAGTTCACACAAACTTGCCGCGAACACCCCAAATTTTTCGCTGTTAGGCAAACAGGCAATGTTCGAGTCGATCATGAGTTCGACTCGAACTCGAAGCTCATGCCTAGTGGAGATTACTCCAATCCAGCCATGTGTTGTCTACTGGTTCTTTCACAATACATTCTCCCTGGTTTCTTCTGGGCTGGGTGTGGGGTCTTTGGTCATCATGATTCGCCAGTTGAAAAGAGTTGAGACGAGCATAATTCCAGTACATGCACTCTGGAGTTTATTCTTTCTGTGCCAAGGCTTTTTCAGTGTTTGGACTGATTATATACCATACATTGGGATTATTTTACTAAAACTAGAGAGTGCAAAATCTGATGCAGCTGTGCATTGTAGCCAAACAGCTTCTAACTTCAGCTTGTTCAATTAAAGCGGTTGTAAAGGTAAAAGTTTTTTCACCTTAATGCATCCTATGCACTGCAGTGATTTCCTGTGTATGAATATTCAGGCAATATAACCTAGTGCAGTGTTACCTGTAACAATTCCCATTCGTATTTGCCAAGCAAGCCTAGCCTATTGACATGTGGCTGACATGTGGCTGCCATGGCATGGGGGCTGACATATGGCTGCCCCCATGCCATGTTCATTTGCCAGGAAGTACAGACAGGATGAACAAAAGAGTTGTTATGGTTCCAGAAGTGCAGCTGTCTGCAAGGGATGGCTGGAACTGGTTTCTCACTGGATTATAGTCATCAGGACATGACGGGAGAAAGAAACGCCATCTCAATGCAGAGATAAACAATCCATTTAATTTGAAGTTATCCTGGTGGCCACAGGATGCCTTTGGAGCCAGAAACTGGATAAACATCTCCATCTACACCAATAGACAGATTGAGACGAAATCCTCCCCTTCCACCTCCAACACTGAGTTTGACACTCACTTGCATTGTGTAAGTGCTTTTTAGCTTTATATTAAATGGATTGTTTATCTATGCACTGAGCTGGCTCTTCCTTCTCCCTTCCTTTCTCCCCCAGAACTGGCTTACTCTAAGGCCTCGTACACACGAGGCAATAGATTTGTTCAAAACGGTCTGTCCGACCGATTTGAACAAATCTGTCTGTTTGGATTTTGGTTTGCTCGCGTGTACACATGAGCAAACCAAAATCCCCGCCAGCAGACGGCGCGCTGACGTGTCGGTGACGTGGCGGTGACGTTGACGCCGCCACGTCACCGCACCAGGAAGTAAAACACTTCCACGCATGCGCCGAATCCATTCGGCGCCGGTGCGAGACGACATGTCTGCTGGTAAGTGTACTAACCAGCAGACATGTCGGGCGGACGGGTTCCCACCCGATAGATTTCAAAGCATGCTTTGAAATCTGTCGGGTGGCCAAATCCGTCGGCTCGCCCGTACACACGATCGAATCTGTCTGCTGGGACGGTCGGTGACGCGGCGGTGACGTTGACGCCGCCACGTCACCGCCACGTCACCGCACCAGGAAGTAAAACACTTCCGCGCATGCGCCGAATCCATTCAGCGGCGGCGCGGCGGCGGTGCGGGACGACATGTCTGCTGGTAAGTGTACTAACCAGCAGACATGTCGGGCGGACAGATTCCCACCGGATAGATTTCAAAGCATGCTTTGAAATCTGTCGGGTGGACATACACACAACCACAACCATACACACAACCACATCCTCCCCATTCTCTCTCGTCCCCCTCTTTTCATGTGGCCTGCCAGGTTGCATGCTTGGATAAGGGTCTGGTATGGATTTTTGGGGGAACCCCCTGTCATATTTTTTTTTTTTTTTGCTGTTTTTTTCCAATTACTTTTATCTGTATTGCCGGGACCCGAGAATTCATTATAGCCTCAAGTAGTTTTAAATAACTTTTTTTTCTTTAGAAATGTAATTTTGTGCTGAGACTGTTACAAACACGGGAAACATGCGCTACTTTACAGGCATACTATAGACACCCCCCAGGTATGAATCTTAAAGGAATATTTCACTTTTATTGTTTCACTTTAAGCATTATTAAAATAACTTCTCCCGAAAAAACTTACATTTAATTTTTTTTTTTTGCATTGATACATGTCCCCTGGGGCAGGATCCGGGTCCCCAAACACTTTTTATGACAATAACTTAAATATTAACCTTTAAAATTCACACTTTTGATTTCTCCTATAGACTTTTGAAGGGTGTTTCACGGTTTTTCAAATTTGCCACGAACACCTCAGATTGTTTGCTCATCTGCTAACTAGCACTAGTGTGGTGGCGATCAGGAATAATGTTGCTGGTTATGACTAGTATGGTGACAATGAGGCTGGTGTGGCAGTGATCAAAAACATTATTGCTGACTTACATGGGTCTGGTGACACCGAGACTGGTGACTGAATACTGTTGATGCTGGCAACACTGGCACTGGTGTGGTTGCAATTTAAAACACTTTTACTGGCTTACACTGGTATTGTGACACTGGGGCTGGTGTAGCTTGCAATCAAGAACACTGTTGCTAACTTTCACTGACCTGGTAAAACTGAGAATGGTGTTGTGATGATCAGGAACACTGTTAGTGGCTGCACTGGTCTGGTGACACTGGGACTGGTGTGGCAGCAATCAGGAACACTATTGCTGACTTACGTTTGTCTAGTGAAGATGGGACTGGTGTGGAGGTGATCGAGAGCACTGTTGCTAGCTTAAACTTGTTTAGTGACATTTGGACTGGTGTGGCAGTGATCAGGAACATTATTGCTGACTTACACTGGTCTGGTAGCACTGGGACTGGTGTGGCAGCAATCAGGAACACTTATTCTGACTGCACTAATTTGGATCACTGGCACTGGTGTGGTGCGTTCAGAACCACTATTACTGGCTTACACTGGTCTGGTAAAACTGAACTGGCGTGGTAGTGATCAGGAACCCTTTAGCTGGCTTTCACTGGTTTGTTGATAAAGGAACTGGTGTAGCGGTGATCAGGAACAGTTACTAGCTTACATTGGTTTGGTGACACTGGAAGTCATATGGCAGTAATAAGCAACACTTTGTTGGCTGTAGTGGTCTAGTGACACTATGACAGGTGCAGCAGTGATCACAGGCACTGTTCCTGACTGCACACTGCACACTGCACACTCTGACTGGTGTGGCAGTTATCAGTGGAACTATTGCTGGTTGCATTGGTCTGGTGTGGTGGTGATCAGAAACACTGTGCCTGGCTGCACTAGTATGATGGCACTGTGCTGGTGTGGAAGAGGGTCACTGTTGAAGGATGCACTGGTACGGTGACAATGTACTGTATGATTAGAGATCAAAGCCACTGGCTGGCTGCACTGGCATACTGTGTCACCAGACCAATCAGCAAGCACCCCTGATCACTGACCACCTCAGTACACTGTCACCATATGGACACTGGCTGTATGCTATAGTGATGGGTTTAAATATATATATACTGTATATATATATATATATATATATATCACAGAGTGCTTCCTACAGTGCAGAACATTAACATGCAGCTTTTGTTTACAAGTGTGATAATTGTGATTGATCACACAGATCACATAGTACAGTGCCAATTTCATTGTACCCCAATCTGTGATCTACTGTGATCACAGGGCACGTGACTGCACTTCCCAAAGGGCGCACATGAGTGCTGAGAGCAGGAGGACATTTTAAAATTCCCTCCTGCCTTCAGGAGTCTGCTGTTTAGCTTTAATACAGTGGCTAGATGCCAAGTGGTTAAACTACCTGCTTGCTCACAGTCTTCTTTAGAATGTGCACTGAGTTGTACATGCACAACTCAGTATACATTCTGACATGGTAGTTATGTGTCAGGATGACTAAACCCCTGTGCATGCTCTGAAATTACTGGTCAGTAAGGGATATCTAAGGTGTAGAGAGGACATAGTGCTGGGAAGGCATCAATCTAGCAGATATACATATGCACAGGACACCTTTGTTCCTTAGAGGGTTAGAGGGTTAGGGTTACGGTTATAGGGTTATTGTTAGGGGGATAATGTTAGAGGGTTAGGGTTAGAGGGTTAGAGGGTTAGGGCTATGAGTTATGGTTAGGGGTTAGTGGCTAGGTTTAGGGTTAGGGAGTTAGGTTTAGGGTTTTAGGGTTAGGGTTATAGGCTTAGGGTTAGATGGTTAGGGAGTTAGGGTTATGGAGTTAGGGTTAAAGGGTTATGGTTAAGAGTTAGAATTAGGGGGTTAGGGTTTTAGGGTAAGGGTTTGGGTTAGGATTAGGGCTAGGGCTATGGCTAGGGTTTAGGGATAGGAGTCAGGGTTAAGGGTTAGGGCTTAGAGTTAGCAGGTAGGGTTATGGGTTAAGGTTGGGGCTAGGGATAGGGGTTAGGGTTGGGGTTGGGGTTAGGGTTAGGGTTAGGACAGGGTTAGCAATTAGGGTTATGGTTAAGGGTTAGGGTGTTAGGGTTAGAGGGTTAGGATTAGGGGGTTGGGGTTAGGGTTAGGGCTTAGGAGTTAGGGTTAGGGTTAGAGGGTTGGGGTTTAGGGTTAGGATTGGGGTTAGGGTTAGGCTATGACTAGGGTTTAGGGTTAGGGCTAGGGTTAAGGGTTGGGGCTAGGGTTGGGGTTAGGGTTAGAGCTTAGGGTTAGCAGTTAGGGGTCAGGGTAGGGTTGGAGTTAGGGTCAGGGTCAGGGCCAGGGTTTAGTGGTTAGGAGTGGTTAGGAGTAGCACTTAGGGTTAGGGCTTAGGGTTGGGGGTTATTTTTTATTTGGGAAATTGGAATCAATGTCCCAAAATTTTGGAAATTCAAACATTTGAAAATCGGAAATTCAAAAATTAGAAAATCGGAAAATTGAAAATTTGAAAATCGGAAATTCAAAAATTTGAAAATCGGAAATTCAAAAATTTGAAAATCGGAAATTCAAAAATTTGAAAAATCGAAATCCGAAAATAAGGACATTATTTTAGGGCTATGGCTAGGGTTAGGGGTTAGGAGTTAGGGTTAGGGCTTAGGGTTAGCACTTAGGTTTAGGGGTTAAGGTTGGGGTTAGGGGTTAGGGGTTAGGGTTAGGGTTAGGGGTTGGGGTTAGAGGGTAAGAGTTTTTTTGTTATTTGGGCAAATGGGATATATCGGAATATCAAAATTTTGGACATTTGAAAATGCGAAATTTCAGAGATTTGAAAATTCAAAAATTCGAAAATCAGAAATTTGAAAATCCAAAATTCGAAAATTTGGAAATCGGAAAATTCAAAGTTAGGGAATTCTTAGGATTAGGGTGTTAGGGTTAGACGGTTAGGGGTTAGAAGTAGGGTTGAGCAAACCCGAACTGTAAAGTTTGGGTTCGTACCAAACTTTAGTTTTTTTTACCCGATCCCGAACAATTTTCTGAAAGTTCGGGTTCGGTGTTCGGCTATGTAACGGCGCGCTGCAGGGCAGCCAATCAGCATTTCTTTTACTTGTGCGACTTGGAATCCATCACAGCCATGCCTACTAATGGCATGGCTGTGATTGGCCAGTGCAGCATGTGACCGAGCATGTGACCCAGCCTCTATATAAGCTAGAGGCACACAGCACAGCTCGTCACAGCACTACTCTCAGGTACAGATTTAGATAGGATTGTCCTGCTTCAGAAATGAATTACAATACTCAGCGATTGATCTACATAGCATTAGCTACATTAGGGAAAGGTTCCTGATTGTGCTTATAGGGAGAGAATTAGTTAGGAGTCAGTCCTACTTCACAAATCTAATAGCAGCAGCACTGCATATGTTCCAGTCAGATAATCTGCATATTGCACCAGCAATGCATATGTTCTTGTAAAAATACTCTGCATATTGCACCAGCAGTGCATATGCTCCTGTGAGATACTCTGCATATTACACCAGCACTGCATATGTTCCTGTCAGATACTCTACATATTACACCAGCACTGCATATGTTATTGTAAAAATACTCTGCATATTGCACCAGCACTGCATATGCTCCTGTGAGATACTCTGCATATTACACCAGCACTGCATATGTTCCTGTCAGATACTCTGCATATTGCACCAGCACTGCATATGTTCCTGTCAGATACTCTGCATATTGCACCAGCACTGCATATGTTCCTGTAACATACTCTGCATTAGCTACTGTAGGGAAAGGTTCCTGATTGTGCTTATAGGGAGAGAATTAGTTAGGAGTCAGTCCTACTTCACAAATCTAATTGCACCAAAATAGTGTCCCATCATTGGTATCATTGGCAGGAATAGTGTCCCATCATTTGTGTCAGTGGGAGAAATAGTGCCCCATCATTGGTATCAGTGGGAGGAATAGTGTCCCATCATTGGTATCATTGGCAGGAATAGTGTCCCATCATTAGTGTCGGTGGGAAAAATAGTGCCACATCATTGGTATCGGTGGAAGGAATAGTGTCCCATCATTGGTATCATTGGCAGGAATAGTGCTGCATCATTGATATCAGTGGGAGGAATAGTGTCCCATCATTGTATCATTGGCAGGAATAGTTTTCCATC